>CM076575.1:1281647731-1281885683 GCA_034641835.2 Pinus albicaulis | reverse complement strand
TTCGATCATTGGTTCAATATCTCTTTCACTTTCTCTTTCAAAATTTTGTATCTCATCATCAATGTTTTTAGGAATATCTCTCTCTGTTTACATTGCAAAATATTTTTCAAATTAGTTCATCAAATAAAAATTAAGCTTCACATTTTACACTAGGAAAATTTTAAATATATCAAAATCATAATATTTACATTTACATACCTGTTTCAACTTCTAGTTGAGGTTGATTTTCCCCTTCAATATTTGAGAGTGCTTCTATCTTTCTTTTGCGAGATTGTCTCGTATCTTCTCTACGTTCCTCAGGGTCTCTTTTTCGATCATATTTTCTCGTACAATTTCTTCGATTTCCCATGAATAGAGTATGAAGTTCAAAAAATTTCCTTCAAAAATTTAGACAAAAACTCAATTAAAAAAAACATCACAAAAGATTTAATTTTAAAAAAAACTCATTTTAAAATTTTTTCAAAAAATACATACTCCTATCCAAAACACACACTTTAAAAAATTCAAGAAAAAAATTTCTTATAAAAATGAAACGAAGTTCAAAATATTTCCTTCCAAGTCCTACAAAAAAATTTCATTTAAAAATTTACACAAAAACTCATTTTAAAAAATCATTATAAAAGATTTACTTCAACCCAAAACCAAAAAATGTTCTTTCGAAATTAAGCCCAAATCCATACTTAAAAAAAAAATGAAGCCCAAAAAATTGTATCACATACCTCCAAGAAATGTCTTTTGAATGTACCTCCAAGAAAATTCTTTAAACCCAAAAAAATTCCTTGCAAAATCAGATCAAATGTACGAAAATAATGTGTCTCAAAGAAAAGTTCTTTGAATGTACCTCCAAGAAAAGTCTTTAAACCCAAAACAATTCTTTGCAAAATCAGATCAAGACTTTTGTAAAATCAGACCAAACATGTGAAAATATGCGAAAATAATGAATGGTTTCGTGGCAATGTATATTGCTGCGAAATGTTTTTTTGGAGGGGCTCGGGGGTACTTTCCGGCCGACGGAAATATAAGTAAAAGTTCGGCCAAACTACTTTGTCGTTTGATTTAACGTGTCGTCGACGCAAAAAACAATTCGGCCGGACTTTGTTTAAGAGTTCGGCCGAACTAACGCGTCACCAGTTACGTAGAGCCAAGCCCTGAATACGTTTCTGCAACTTTGGACTGATTAAACTCCATGAAACATTCTGAATTAATTATTGGAACCAAGACAAGAATTTTCAGAATTGAATCTACCTTCAGGAAATATAACTTTCATGGAATTTCATAAATATTTACTAATTTTAATTAATTTTGTAATAAAACGGGTGCAAACAATTTCTGAAGGTCATTGTGATTCAGTGAAATCAAAATTCTGTATCTTCCAAAATACATTGTAAAAAAAATTGAAAAAATTATGGTACATTACATTGGTCCGTTGTCTCTAATGGGTAGCTTTTATATTTTTAGTTTATAACTTATATGTTAAGAAATTTCTTGCATCACGAAACATATTCAAAATATGCAGTTTTCATATTGGACCAGTTCAAAAAATTCTAGTAATTATGATATGCATCCATTGGCTTTGTAAATATGACGAAACCGAAGTAGACTATGTCTAGATTGTTGTAACACATTTTGTTTCTCAAAAACACAAATTTTCAAAGAATACAACATTGCGTATTAACATGACTTCTTATGAATCCATTGATTGTTAAAAAACACACACTCAAAGAAACGCTAAGTTGACATAACAAATGTGTATAAAAAAAATCCAAAAAATAAGTAATAGAAAGCTAACAAAATTTCTAACAACTTTTATTTTTATCGCAAAATGAAATTCTAAACAGAAAAATTGTTTTAGCTTGCAGAAAGTTGAAGAATTGAAAATAATGAAAGTTTTTTCTAAAAAAAGGGCAAAAAGTGTAACCCAACTTCACATTTTCACCCAGGATCGTATTTGTGGTTCTAGTTTCTACTTAATGCGCACATAGTCAACTAGGATCTCGACCTATTATGTCGTAGAGGGCCCCTGCACAGGAGGAGGTTTTTCATTAGTTATTTTAGTTTAATTATTTGCTTTGTTTTGTCAATTCACAAGTAGATTAATATCGTGTTCCGACTTTTAGATCAATATCATAGATTCAAATTATGAATGTTTTCTTAGCATCAATTTTAGAATGATTGTGTAATATTTTCTTTCCAAAAACATCTCAAGAAGGTAGATTCATCTATTTTCCAATTGGATTATGTTTGAGGCAATAAAGTTCATAGTTGTTTAGTTTCCTTTCATGTTCTTACATTGCTTTCTTAGATAAGATCCTCAGTTAATTATATAATTGGATGCTCCTAAAGATCAGGCCAAAAAAGTGACTTGTCATACTTCCAAATTGGGTGCTTGAGTGTTTAACCTATGCAATAATTGAGTTTTCCTTTACATACTTTTAAACTGTTTTCCTAGATAAGATCCTCAGTTAATTGTATAATTGGATGCTCCTAAAGATCAGGCCAAGAAGGTGACTTGTCATACTTCCAAATTGGGTGCTCGAGTGTTTAACCTATGCAATAATTGAGTTTTCCTTTACATGCTTTTAAAACTGCTTTCCTAGATTAAGATTCTCAGTTAATTGTATAATTGGATGCTCCTAAAGATCAGGCCAAGAAAGTGACTTGTCATACTTCCAAATTGGGTGCTCAAGTGCTTAACCTATGCAATAATTGAGTTCTCCTTTACATGCTTTTAAATGCTTTCCTAGATTTAATTTTCAAAACTAAAGTTTTATTGGTTTCTTGTACATCATGTCAAGAGGGCGACTATGTCATACTTCCATATTGAATGCTGGGGTGATTGATCATACATTAGTTGATTTTTCCTTTGAATCTACTTTCATCTAGAATAGTATTCAATTTTTCAGTCATAATATTTATATTTCAATCCATGGAGTAGGATTAACTTTAATTTTCAAATTCATTAGAATAGGTACTTTGTTTTTAGATCAAATTCTAACCATTTACAAGTTTGATTCATTTTTATGCAAGTTATAATAGTTTAAGAACACTTCATTTTCTTCTTCTTTCAAAGTTAGTTTTACACATTTAAATTTCACTAGATTCAGTTGATTCATTTCATAGTTTTTATTTCTTAAAATTAACATTTAGATACAAAGAACAAAATTCCCTAAAACAACATAAAAATACATACAACGAAGTAAGACGAAGGTTAACTAAGCACATATAGTGCACCATACTTCATCAATTTACAAACCTCGGTTGATAATTTATGTTGAACAATTTAAGACATTAAATTGGCTAAACAATTTGCAGATTTATTCTTTATTTCCAACAACAAATCAGGATGTCTTTCTCTGTATTGCGACTTGAATATTCCCTTGAGGGTAATTTGAATTACATATATTGAAAGAATAGGACGGAGGCAGTGTTGGAGGACAATAGGTTGAAGGAATCCATAGACAATGATATTCCCAAATCTGTAATAACAGATGCTCAAAATCTTGATGCATGGGAGAAGAATGTAATAAAGGAAAGAAGGATTATTTTAGAAGGAGTTCAATATCATATTGTCTCAAACCTCCATGGAAAGGAAACTCCATATACTATGTGGAAGGCCTTAAAAGATCTATTTCATAATAGCAGCAACCACAGGAAGATGGCGCTGAAGGACAAGCTCAAAAATATCAAGATTGAGGAGGGTGAGACAATACCAAAATACTTGACTAAGTTCACTCAATGTCTAGATGAGCTTGGAAGTATTGGTGTGATAGTTTCCCAGGATGATTTGGTGAACCTAGCACTTCTAGGCCTTCCCAAGAGCTGGCACACCTACCAGGATTCGGTGAATGGGAAGGAGAAGTTACCAGAGTGGGAGCAATTGTGGTGTGACTTGGTACAAGAAGAGATAAGGCAGAACACCAGAGATGGGACCTCTTTCAAAGACAAATAAGAAGATTTTGCAATATTCAGAAGAGGTAAGAAAGCCAACAGAAAGAAGTCCCAAGGCGAAGAGGGCAAGAGAGACATGTCCAACATAAAGTGTTTTCACTGTCATGAGTACAATCACTATGCCATGAAATGTCGACTGAAGGCAAGAAAGAAGGAGCCTACAGTTGCAGCAATAGGTGAAGCTCTAGCTTCAAATTTTGATCTTTATTTTACTCTCATTACATGCATGGCCAACACTGTAATGGGATGCATGTGGTATCTCAACAATTGTGCCTCGTTCCATATGACGGGGAATAGAGATCTCTTCAGTGACTTGGAGGAGAAAGACCTCAAACAAAAGATAGAGTTTGGAGATGATGGGAGGTATAGCGTGACTGAAAAAGGTACATTTACCTTTCAGAGGGAGTCTTTGTTAGAAGACCGTGGCTACGATGTGATATTTAGCAAAGGAAAGGTTTTCCTTAGACACATTGCTACGAGACAGGTGAAACAAATCAGTGTGCGAGTCAAGAACCTGTATGCTCTTGAGGTAGAAGATGCATGCAAAGCTTTGAGGAGAAAATCAAAGGTTAGAGACTTGGTGGTTGAGAAGGAGGATGAATTACCTCTGAACATGCAGCCTCATAAAGTTGTGGAGAAGCTACAATTAGAGACGTAGAGAGGAGACCGAGTGGAGGCATCCAGTCAAGCAGATACCTATAGTAGGGGGGAATTTCAAGCCAAGTGGGAAGAGGGAGAACATGTAGCCATACCTCCAGGTGAGAGGTGGGAAATGTGAAGTCATAGTCCCAAGAGTGCAGAAATTTGGGTAAGGTCCATTGAGATGTTTTGTTTCATGGATCATTAACTTTCTATTGGAGCCCATAGTACACAGTAGCAGGATGGATCTGTGGCGGTTGATGCAGTAAAATGTAAGAGTGACAGATGTTGAGACTAGCAGCTGTAAGATACTGGAGTGCAGAGCAGAGTTGGCAGCTGTGCAGATGGCACAATGCAGAATCAACGACATCCCATAGTTTTCAGTAGACAGTGTAGTAGCTAGTAGCAGTCAGAGACTCTGGTGAAATATGCATCATATTGATTCAGGTTGGATGCTTTTCGGTTTTAGAAGTTGCAGTAGCAATAACACTAGAGAGAAGTGTTGCATGCATAACATTCCAAAGGTATTGGATTAGGATAGAGTTGAATTCCTTTCTTGTTGAGAGGGAGTGCTGAAATTGGAAATAATAAATATTGAAAATGGCACTAAAAGGGATTCTAATTTAATTTTACCTAAATTAAATTAGAAGTAAATTGTAATTCCACATCACATGATAACTTGTATGAGTTAACTAAGTCAGGAAGGCTTAGTTAGCTCAATCAATTCAAGTTGAGGGTCAAACTGGAGGCACGTAAAGTCCACTCTAAGTTTTAGGGGGTCCAGTTTCAATTTATTTTGAGTTGTAATTGTTTAACTTAATTATTTGAGTTAAAATCAGTTTAACTAGTTCTAACTAATGGATGATCTTGTGAGAGGTACAATGAATTAAATATGATTTAATTCACATGCAATGATTATTCATATAATTAATAATTCACTATAAATAATTGTTGCATGTCAGTTCTAAGGAAGACCCAGTTGAGATTGGAGTTAAAGGGAAGTGTACTATCAATTGTATAATCATCCAAATTGTATAGGTGGTGCATGTAGTTAGAAGAAGGCCTAAAATAAATCATTCCTTAATTAGAGAAAACTGCCTTTAAAAGGAGGAATGAAGGCATAATTTTAATCATTGTTTTGGTTAGCATGAGTTGGTGAGACCAAGCAATAGGAAGCACAAGTTTGTGCATGGAGCTTGTGAGAGAAAGGTGTGCCAAGAGAAACTTGTGCATAAGTTGGTAGTGAGACAGTCATTGATAGTGCAGAGAGATCTCAAGTCGGTGAGATGCATTGTATTGTTTCATATTCTTGACTTAATGCAATTTACATGTAAAAAGGTTTTTAGCTTAGGCTTTCCCCAGATAAATATTTTTGTTGTGTGATTGGAATTATTTCTCTTTCTTGTTCATGTGATTGTGGAATCGTAATTGGTTTCCGCAATTTGTAGAATTGATTAAGTATTTTGTTTTAGCATATTACAATATCAATTGAATCTATGTGGATTTTCTACATATTTAAGCCTAAGGTTCATAGAAGTGGGAGGTCAAAATTTTCTATATGAAAGCCATACGTTGTTTTTAAAAATAACTTTTTGAGATAAGGATGTTTTATTTACTTTGAATTTCTTTGTTATAGCACTAGACATTGAAAACTTTTCATAGATTTATCATTGATCTTGAACAATGTGTCTCTAATATTTGGTTTCATTTATTTTTCTCATTAAGCTAATTAATTGTTTTCATTTCTTATTTGTGTACATCGAGATATGGTTTCAAAATGATGGATATAATGGCTAAAGAAAAGTTTTGCACCTTGAAATAGTCATTTTTTTCTTTGTTGGTTTATTACCAATCCTATTAATACATGATATTATGATGGATTATGTTATGAATGTTGTTAGGGAATCTTTCATATTCAAAATTCTCTTTCTTGTTCATGTGATTATGGGATCGTAATTGGTTTCCACAATTTGTAGAATTGATTCAGTATTATGTTTTAGCATATTACAATATCAATTGAATCTATGTGGATTTTCTACATATTTAAGCCTAAGGTTCATAGAAGTGGGAGGTCAAAATTTTCTATATGAAAGCCATACATTGTTTTTAAAAAGAACTTTGTGAGATAAGGATGTTTTATTTACTTTGAATTTCTTTGTTATAGCACTAGACATTGAAAACTTTTCATAGATTTATCATTGATCTTGAACAATGTGTCTCTACTATTTGGTTTCATTTATTTTTCTCATTAAGCTAATTAATTGTTTTCATTTCTTATTTGTGTACATCGAGATATGGTTTCGAAATGATGGATATAATGGCTAAAGAAAAGTTTTGTACCTTGAAATAGTCATTTTTTTCTTGTTGGTTTATTACCAATCCTATTAATACATGATATTATGATGGATTATGTTATGAATGTTGTTAGGGAATCTTTCATATTCAAAATTCTTGGCTACACTTTATGGTACGAGTAGTATGTAATATTTTTGACTTGGAAGTTCTGTAGTTTGAATGAAAACTCTTGAATGGTATATTTATTTGGTTTTGATTATTTATGTTGCAGTAATTATCTCTTTCTATGGAAAAATGTTCACTGAGAATTGTGGGTAATAGGACTTAACTCTATCACATTTGGTGGGGTTTGAAGTGAAGGTTCTTATTTTTTTACTTAATTCATTTTCATGTCTATTTAGAATTGGATAAAGGTGCCTATCTCTAGCCAATTGATAAGGTGTGATGCAACATTTTATCTCAATTCATATTTGGTTTTGTCTAAAAATGTCTTTCATTTAACTTCTATTTATTATGAGGGCTACTCCCTCTAGATATTGAAAATTTTCAGATTAACCTAAAGTGAAAAGCTATAAAATGCCTTCATAGGGTGCCTTGGAATTGTTACCTCACTAGGAACAATTCAAGAAACAAAATATAACATAGTGAATTGGGTACTCAATGATCATGTGTATTAGTAGGAGTAATAGTTGAATTGTCTGCATAGTGCAAATAGGTAATTAGTGCAAGATACTACTGACATGGAAACAAAATAGACAGTGGATGAATCCCTACTACTCACGTCTAGCAGTGGAAAGGAATCATGTTGATGTTTTATTAGTGAGATAGTTGGAGTGGGGTTTTAGTGGACTATCACTAGGGTGGTCCAAAAATTTAGTAGGGTTAAAATTTGATGAGTCTGGTGGTCGAGTGTGGAACATAAGGGACACATATGGTTAATATGTAATGTTTTATTACATGCATTGGTAGGTTCCTTATAGGGGATTTGGGGGTGTCTCCAATTAATGAGTTTAAATATAATAATGTTGTTGGTAGTGATTGAAGGAGGTTCCTCAATTCTGGAAGCATGGGATGAAGGTTAGTGGCATGGTCATTGGTGTCATATAAACCATATAGAGGTGGAACTTGGGCATGAATGGTTCTTTGAGTGGTCATGTATATACTAGGAATGGTGCTCACTGCTTTCTCAATTCCCCTTAATTGTTTTGGTATTTATTTGTGTCATTTCCATGTTAGGTAAGGTTGGTTTTGAGGCTACCCATACATAGGTACATAGAAGTGCTGCTAGATTGAAAACTAAATGGGAGGCTGAGAAAAATTTAAGGATGCGACATTTATCATAAAGTTTATAAAAGAAGGAAAATATTGTAATCAGTGTCCAATTTGAGGTAGGTGAATTATTAATTTTTCTCATGGAAATGTATTACAACTCTACAAGTATTTCCTTATTGAAGAAATTCATTATGCATAATTTTTTCATTGAATTATACATTAGATTAATATCTATAACCATTGTTTCTTGTGATAGGAAAATATTGTCACTATCAATTTTCTTGATGTTACATTTAATATGCATATTCTACTGGAATTTACTTCTTATATGAGTGTTTATACTTGTATTTTTGCATGTGAAAATTTTAATGGAAACTATCAATATAGGTTTGGACACCCATGGAAGTTACTATGAATAATATCATGAAATAATCATATTTCAAAAAATACCCCAACAAAATTCTTAATTGAATGGCTAATGGAAGCATATTGTTATGGTCAATTTACACATGGATGGTGATGTGAGATACACCTTTATAGCTCACTACTTTGCACCAAATATCATTTAATAATGCCAAAATTGCATAAAGTGACATGAATATCATTCAATCAATTTTTTGGTAGGGAAGATGTATTCCTATTCATTCATAGATTCTTAACTAATTAGATAAGGAATTGCATAAAAATAAGGCAAGTGAACTGTTGGGTTGATTCATCATAAAGGCAATCAAGTTATATCCTCTCACTAAAACCTACTTTGCCTTCAATATTTTGTCTGAGGCCACATAAAGAAAGGTTGTCACTTCAAATATTGGACTCTAGATGCTTTTAGCATTGATTAGTTTGTAATAAAGTTGAAATAGATGGTCAAACTAGTTGTATATAATTTATTCATATCAATCCAAATAATATTTAGTTAAATATTTAAAAACATTGATGGATCATAATTTCCTTTAGCTCCATTTATAGTTTTCTCACTCATTTTCTAGTCTGTCTCTTTCTATCAATTAAACTTCACATTAGAAAGTGACTCATTTTTTAGATATTTGATATTGATCTTTCCATCATTTAAAATTCACATTATAAAGTGAATGGAACCATTCACTTCCTCATAATATAATTGGTATATATGAAAAGGGAAAATGCAAGGTTTACCAAAGCTCCAAAACCTCTAAAATTCAAGAGATTATGGTTTTCATAACCTTTCAACACTTAGATATCTATATACAATTTGGAATCCATAATAGGAATTGTATTGAGTCACTATTTCTTAATATATCTCTTATTAAATAAGTTATATGGCAGAGGTTGGTGCTAATCATTTAAAGGTGGAATCTAAACATTCTATGTTTTGGCCTTTTCACCAGAATCTATCGGTACAACTCTTAGTGATATTACATTTTTCATTACTAAAATTGTACTTTTGAAGACATAAATGGATTCAACACCCTAAAAAACCCTTGGAGTACTTGAATTATACATAAAATTATTAAACCAAAAGTCAAAATGCATTCCTACCTTTATATTTGACCATTCAAACAATCTTCAACACACTATGTTATATTCCTTCTAACAATGTCAAAGTCAATAAAATTAAACTCTTAGAAATTGAAAAAAAAATATGTAACCACAATTTATATAAAGACACACAATTTGAGAAAACACTTGTAATCGTAAGTCATATAGTTACGATAGGCGTGTCTATTTTGGAATAGGGCTTCCATAATTTTAATTTAATTATCAATAATTATTAGGTGGATGGTAGATATTTAACCTCCATGAAATATTCTAAAATATTCTTAATAGTAGTCACAAATCAAATGTTGAGATTTATCTCAAAAGTAGTTATGCCATTTTTTCCATTTTAATTAAATTGATTAATTAAAAAATGTCATACAAACATGAGTTATAGTTTTTTGGGCATGTGGTATTAGTAATCCATGGTATTTAAAATATATATATATGTTATTTTAAATGTATATATATTTTTAGCTCATATAATAATTTATTTTATAATTAATAATCATAAAATTATAATATAAAATAAAGTTATAATTTAGTTAAATTTTATGATTTTTTAAATCTAATGCGCAATGTATCAAGAGGTAATTGTTTTGATGCCTATCAACATTTATCAACCATTTAATTTATATGATTGTGCTAGTGTGTTGTCATAAGCAATATGAAAAGGTTGTTCAAAATATCTATATTTATATCTCCTTATTATCCCAATCTCTACAACAATCCTATAACAGTTGTAAAAGCCAAATATACATGTATTTGCATATGAAATATTATATATAACAAAGTAAATACAATTACTCTTGAAGGTGAAACAAATATATTTAATACAATTTATAACAACAAGTTTTCATTGGCCTCTGTGTAAATATTTGAGGTTTTACTCTATAAGTTTTAATAGATAAGGTCACATGCTAAAATCATTGTTTATTCAACTAAAAACAATGATATATTAAATGATTAATATAAATCTATTATTTATCTCCACTAAAATTATAAAGATTCATATAAATTTATTTTTTAGGATACTTATTTAGAAACCTTATAAAAAATACAAGATAAATTCATTCTCCATGGTTATTGTCAACATTTTACAAGGAAGTTACAAGAAGTTCACTAGAGGAAATAAGTATTCACTATCTTCAAGAAAGATGTCTAACACTATCAAGGGAGAGAACGCGCTTTAAGGAGCTAAAAATTATAGGTCTTGGAAGAAAAGGATTGAAATTATCGTTGAAAAGAACAAGGTCTTAGATTAGTCAAAGGAAATATGAAAAAGCCTATAGAAGAATCAAGTGATGCTGATAGGGTGAGTACAAAGAACTAGAATTAGTAGCTATGGATTTGATGGTTGAAGGCATAATGGACAATATTTCCCACTTCATAGCAAATATTGATCATGCTCAGGAAATGTATGAGGATTTGTCAAAACTATTCACCATCAGGAACATTGGAAAAGTGGAAAGTTTGATGAATGAACTAAGAACTACTAAGATAAAAAAATAGGATATTGTTTCCTCTTTCTTTGTGAGGATAGCAAGGATAAGGGATGAGATTATTTCCATTGATGAAATAGTACCAAATAAATAACTAGTGATTACATCCATTCTAGGACTACCACCTTCTTGGGGTTCCTTTGCTTAGGCTCTCAACAGTTGGAAATAAACACCCACCTTTGAGGAGTTATGGAAAACATGCAGTCAAGAAGAATTAAGAGTCTCCATGGTGACCAACAATGAATAAGTTTCAAATGCTTATGTTTCTCATCATAGAGGAATATTCAATAAGAAGGCACTAAAGAAGAAGGTTGATCTGTCCAAAATTGAGTGTTATCATTGTCACAAGACGGGACACTATAGGAGTGACTGCTATGAAGGAGAAAGAAAAGAGACATATATCATGATAACATCGCTAAAGAAACATCGTCCCCCAAGAAAGAAAAGCCCGAAGAAGATTTAAGGGACTTGCACTACTAAGCCCCTTCTATCTTATATTTCATTTGTATATTTTATGTAGTATAGGTTTAACATCTTCTTGGAAATATATTTATTTGTTTTATAAGTTTTAGGTTTTCCCTCAAGCTTGGCAGGGAGCCCACAACAACTCCTCAAGATAAGTATCTCATTCCCTCTATTTTTATTCATGTACTTATTTAAGATTTTGATTATATTAAATATTAATCACTTGTCTACCTCTATTCCTTGTCTAAGAATCAATCTGCTGGATGTTCAAGAATCATGGAGAAGGTTTAAAGAATCAAATAAGAAGGCCACACAAGTAATTTTTTTTTCAGATAATTAAAGGTATGTGTTAAAATATAAATTGTTGTTACTCTCTTTGAAAAATCCATCTCTATGTTACTAAATGTTGCTATGTCTAGCTCTACTGAATCCTAAAAGGATTCTTGTTTGGGATGATTCATCACCTAATGAATCTACCCACCTTATACACCTCTTATTGATTATATACATCGAACCTTAAGGAGGTTCTCTAGAAAGCCCTAACCTAAGGGTATGTTGAAATTGTGTGAAACTCTAAACCTATTTAGGGATATTTATGAAGAATTTTCTATTTGATATTGTCGAGTTTAGGATTTTGATATGATCATGGAAGCTTTGGACTTGCTTGAGTTAAAATTATGTTGTTAAAAATCGTGAACCTCTGAAGTCTGATATAATAAAGGTTTTCTTTGACAATGAACCAAAGCCCTAGGTTTTGGTTAGGTCTAACAACTAAAATCCTTGTTATGAAAAGTCCTAGGAATGAAACCCTAGGTATATGTTCTCTTCATTGAATCCCAAGTGTTGTAGAGGTAAATCCCCTCTGCGGACATAGGTGATCCCTACTAGCCCAGATTGGGTCTAGCAACAATCATATCACGCTAAGGCGCAGGTTCCTAATTACAATAAACCATCTTGCGAAGAAGGCCTACCTCAAGTCCAACGCTGTTGTTCGTAGAGAAGATGGCGCTCTCGTTTCCCTGCTTCAGCAGATCACAATCCTCTTGCTCGCCGCGATCGAACACCTGCACACGCAAGAAACACGACAAACACAAGCGTAAAACCCGATATATGCAATTATGTATCAGTCAGAGAAGACACAACTCATGATCATAATGAACAATACGAGTGGAACCACAACCAATAGTCGCTTATCATTAATTCATACAAAGGAAAATACAACCAGGCTCTGACGTTGAACCTTCCTTCGGCGGGTCGTCAGCGGAATACGTCTCAGTAAAGCTTGTCGGGAATGGGGACAAGCCTCTCTCTTCGATCGTCAATCTCCTTGCTATGGATTTGGCACTATAAGGACTATCAAAGCTCTTGCAGCATTCTTTAGGCTATGAAGGCTCTTGGAGATTAGCTTGCAAAGGGAAATGGCAAGCTTAAATAGATGGTGGAAGAGGAGTTGGGATCCCTACAATCATGGGATTGGCCCTATCCTCAAGGAAGCTTCCATGAGAGGTGGAAAACTACTTCCTCTACATGGAAATCCAGAGCCAAACGTCCCAACCCAATTTAGAGACCAGTTCAGGAGTTGGTTTGAGTCAATCTTCCGCCATTTATTTTTTAAAAACCACCCTTTATTAAGCCTGGCGCGAGTGCGACTCTGAGACAGAACGCCAATTGGCACGCCCTCTTTGGAAGATTTCCCCCATTGGCGCGGGTATAACACTGGCTAGTCGCGCCAAGGATGAAAAGGCTATTTTTAGGGTTTTTCACAAGGAGATGTCTTCAGGGGAATGAAAGTCCATGTCTAGGGGAATGCCATGAAAGTGTTTTCAGATCATGCCACTGCTCACAGGTTATGGAATAAGCCCTCCAATGTGCTGGACGGAGAATTGTAGAGACGGTGACAAATTTCTGTGTAACAGATGCCCCCTAAAGCATGAGGCCCGAAAGAGAGAGAGGGGTGAAACGCTTTACGAGAATGTGTCCAACTGAAAACAATGTCGTTGGAAAACCTGTGTAGAGAAGTACAACTGATATCTCAAATACATGATATATATGTGGTATGGGCACAGCCATCCATAACAGAGTATACAAGAATCCGGATCTAAGGCATGGACGCAACCATCCAATAAGGACCGATAAAGAGACTCAGGTATGGTCGCAGCCATCCAATCAGTGAGTCATGTAACCAATCATAATAATCCACAAAATCGCAGCCTGGATTCCAACAGAAAAAATCCAGGGTCTTGCGCTCCATCTCGACCCGAACAAAGTACAAGTTCAAGCATGAAAATAAGTGAGCTGAAGTCGAACATGCAAGAACATCGCCTGATTACTAGCCAATGATGAAAGCTATTAACAAATGCGAGAGGTACCACCAATAATGACAATGGTCCTCAAGGTACTATAGGTACAATCTACGGCATGTGAATCAGTGAGATGGCGTCGAACACCCGTAGAATCACTCGATCAGAGGCCAATGATGAAAACGTCACGTCAAACGCGAAGAACCTGCCATTGAGGCATGCAGGCTCCAAGGTACCAAAAGGGAGTCTCTAGATCAGCTTCCTGGATAATGAGCTGAAGTCGACAGGAAGTGACCTTGATCGAAGGTGGGCCATAGTGTTTCCCACATCATTGACGTGAGATAGAGGAGTATAATGTTTTTGTGAATCAAGATCAGATGAGAATCAGAGGAAGGTTGAAATTTTGTAGAGGTCAACTTCTCTTGAACATATGGCGGCACGACAGTGAGTTTGGCAGTATTTGACATCAAAAGATCAAAGGTCATGATGACAAGGCAAAGAGAAGATGAGAGGTCAAAAGGGGTTACCCAAACCCACGGAGGCAAGTGGAAAAATGAGATGAGATGTTCCCAACCCGACACGAATGCAGACAAGTGCCATGTTCAAGAGCGACATACTGCCGATACGACAACGGTTTTGGTTCCATTTTTCCCCACCATTTCTGGCGAGTACCCCAACTATTTTTGAAAACAAGCTTGAAGGGGAGAGCATATGCTTGTCATATAAGTTCGTCCTTCGGACGAATCCATCCTAGTACATTTAACGAGCCCTAGGAAGGAGGAACTCGAATATCGTCATTATGACTAGATCTGATGTCATTAGGGTTTAACGAGTCTGACAAAGGAAGAACTCGGCGTCTTTTCATGTTTAGAGAGTTTGGAAAGACAGCAGAAAAGTAAAATCCAACAGTCCCTTTTCGTAGATAGTTCCTCAGATCCGAAAAGTTAGAAAACTATGTTTGAGGAAACCTCCTAGTCGCGATAGGCTAGGGTATTCATTTTTCGTAAATAATCTATCCCAGCCCGAAAAAGCGGTAAACGTATACTGGGTAGATGTCGTTTCGTAACCACTTTAACGAGATCAAAACGACAAGCGACTCAGAAATCTTTTCATGTTTAGAGAGTCAGAAAAGAGCTGAAAGATGACTCCAAATGACTTTTTCGTGTTTTTACCGAGTCCAAAAAAGTATAAAATACAACTCGTATCACTGTCCAAGTCGCGTAAAAACCTGTCGCTGCACATAAAAGCAAGTGTAAAATCCATTTTTCGACAAAATATATCAAAATATTGAGAAAAATGACATTTAAAACCTGATTTTGACTTAAAAAGTTATAAATAGGCTTCAAATGGTAAAACAAATTTACTTTTACTTTTTACCTCACTTGGAGAGCAACAGTGGTCTGTTTGTGCGCAAACTTGCGGCGGTGATTGCGACTGATTCGGGACGTCATTCAGCTCCTCGTCTATTCCAGGTAAAAGGCGCTCCCTTAAACTCCATTTTAATCCATTTTTTAAGAGTTTTCATTGTGCATTAGACCTCTGGGGGGACCCTTTTAAAATTTTAGGGCTCGCTCCATTGGCGCGGGTATCGGGCATGGACCCGCGCCAATGGAAATTTCCTCACAAAGGGGTCGCGCCAATTGGCGCGAGTGCTAGGAAAATAGTCGCGCCAATGGCGTGACATAATTTTCTGCTTAAAAATGTGAGCTACCCATGTGGATTTTTAAATGCACCAAAGATATAACATAGCATTTTTTATTGTGTTGATGCAGATATACAGGCAAAATGGTTATCGAATGGAAGGAGAGGGAACATGGGGAGGAAGATGAAATGGCTATGGAAAACGAAGCCTGTATGAATGCACTAAGGAACTGTGGACTCAAAAAATTCTTCCTTACTCCATGTTTACGAGCTCAACCAGAGCTGTTACAGTACTTGGTCAGCATATGGGATGAAAATGAGGAAGTATTTAAACTTTGGGACCAAGTGCTGGAACTTGAGGTTTCCGACGTTTATTTCATCACCAGGCTGTCGCAGAGAGGCCCAGTACCCATTCTGACGGGCAGCAGACCTTTCGGAGAAAATATGGAGCAAGTAATGGCGAGGGTGTCCCCAGGGGCACGAACCGGATCAAGAAGCTGGAAGGTGGATATCCATACTATCCGCGATCTAGCACTCAGAGTAGTGCTACACACCATTACACAAGCTACAAGATTGCAAGCTCCACATGAGGCAACTAAGGCCCAACTCATACTAGCCTCCGAGTGTATGAACCCCACATTGTTCGATTGGGCTACTGCAGTGACGAGCAATATCAAGAGGCAGCTGACAAGATGCAAGCAAGTCAAACTAAAGCAGTTTGGCTACGGTTCCATTTTGGTGTCGTTCATCCTGGAACGACTACCCATTTTCCAGGGCCAAGGGGCCATAGTTGCCTAGCCAATACCGAGAGAGCCGAGGATGGCTCGCTGGGCAACACTTATGCCCAGGTCAGGAGGAGGCCAACAGATGTCCTGGAGGTCAGAGTTCTTTGGGTGGTTACGATGACAACTGATCGTGGTCGAGGATTGGCCTTATGCTGGGACCGATTTCACCGGAGATCCCGATACTCCACTCCTGGAGGGGGAGGATTGGGATGAGGAGTTGGATATGATACTCTTTTTGATTTTTTATGTTTTATGATTTTTTGGTAATACATGTTTGTTCTAATGACAGTTTTATGTGTATGCAGATGTCGGCCCAGAGAGGCCCGCGGGCATGTCGCCCATTGCGCGGAGGACCCATGTCGCACATGACCCTCAGGCTAAGGGTGGCGAAGGGGGAGAACTGATCTAGAACCTGGAGGGCATTTCTCGGGGGATCCCAGACTATGCACGGCTAGTAGATGTTCCGCTAGCATACCAACGACACACTGTGGGGGTGCCTAGTCGCATCCACCGACTACTGAGACGCTTAGTGCGCGCGGTGGCTTGTTACCACGAGCACCATGCTGATTAGCTATTTAGGACTTTTCATGCATATATTTTTTGAGAAACATGTTGTCTCCGGCTGTTATCAAACAAACATGTATATTTTTATTTTATTTTATGTGATGCACACTATGCAAACATTTCGACACACACACATATATATACCTATTTCTGGATGGATCTTTTTACATGTGATGATGTTTTTATTTATGCTATGAAAATGTCTAATATATCTTGATGCATCAGTTGCATAACAAATGACCCAATGAAAAATTTCACATAATGTATCTAATCACACATTTTATTTTTATGCAAGCTTAAAAGCACACATGAAAACACACATGCAAACTATGCTTGGAAATGAGTTTTATTTTTATGCAAGCTTAAAACAAAAACTATGCTTGAAGAAGACGGGCATGCCCCCAGCATGGTGTCTCAATTCGAGGTACATGCCCCCCAAGCTTCAGTCCATATGAAATGGAGTGAAGGTTGAAAACATAAGAGATTTGAACTAAATCTATCAAAACTCGAATTGAACAGGCTTGTGTTTCATTATTTTAACGATGTTGACACACTTAAAAGAACTGTCCTCGTAGCAACTTGTTTCATTGTTTTAGGAGCTTGGCACAAGAAGAGGAACTGTGCTCCGGTGAGCTCAACGGAGGAGACTCAAGAGGGGGATAACCAGATACATCATGCTCTAGACAATCAGACATTGCCCCCAGGCTGGGCATGAAGGAGGAACAATGATGGCCATCGCTCCAAGGCAACTCCTCCAGAGACATTGTTTCAACAATGGCTTCGTCAGAAGGGAAAATCTCTGTCAGAGGATCAGGCGAGTTGGCCTCGCCAAGCTAGGGGGATTGAGAATAGATATCTAAAGCCATGCTCCAGGGAGCATGTTGTGAGAGAGGAGGATCGGATGCGGCGACGATTTCACAGTAATTAATCTCTACTGGAGTTAAGGGCATCGATTCTCCAAAATCAGTCACCTGTTCAGGCGAAGGGATGATCCATGGGTCGTCAGACCTAGAGACCATATTACCTTGAATGGTGTGTGGTGGTGGTGTGGGAAAAATAACCATGAGGATGGGATCCTTGAAGAGACCGGGTCCTACACTGTCAGGGGGATTGGGGATATTATCCACATAAGGAACGTTGTTCTTAGAGGTGGAGGTGAAGAAAGACAACTGATCCACAGTAACAATTTTTCCCTCATGAGGGAACTTCAAAAGCCGAAAGAGGGTGGACGACACGCATAACATGGCGTGAGTCCAAATGCGGCCGAGAAGCAGATTGTAGTTAAGTTTGGCGTCAACCACTTCTACTTCTACGTTGACTGTCTTCCCTTGTAACGTAATCGGAAAACTCTCAAGAACACCCAGGGGTTTGGATTCCCAACCATCGAATGCCTCTAAGGCATTGGGAGATGATGAAAGCGCTGGAGAGCCAATGGCCTTCCAACAGGCGGACGAAATGACACAGGTAGAAGCACCTTCATCCACAATGGCCCTATGGATGTTAAGACCATTGATCCCAACTTGTATCACAAGAGCAATTTGATGTGGAAGTCGGGGGGTAAAATTTTCTAACTCGAAGGTGAGAAGACTAGAATCGGCGGGATCGATTCCACCGATTGCAGACAACAAAGCTTTCCGTTACGAAGGGAAACTTTGAAGGACTTCCAATGCATACATAGCAGAAGGCGCCTAATCCAAATCCTCAACAATACTGTAGTGCTGAGCGGCACGTGCATTTGGATTGTAGGAAGACCTTCACAGAACACCTTTAGAAGGTGGCCTCACAATAGGTTCAACATTAGGTTTCTCAATCTCCAAAGGACCGGAGACAGGAGGAGGAGGTGGGCCATCCACAATCTCTTTCCTAGCTGGCTAACGCGATCCAGCATAATCCTTCGAACGTGTACCAATTGAGACAGGTGTTGCACCATTCATCATAAAGAATTGGGACCCAAATGGTGCAGATGGTGAGGGTTGCTCAACCATCTGGGTCTGCTGAGACGGGAACAGTTCTTTAAGAACTTTCAGAGTCCCTTTGGAGCCTTTCAGAAGTTGACTAATTTCAGATCGTCGAGGACAATCTTTGGTATAATGATCTCCTTCACAAATAAGGCAGGGGTACTTCAGTTTACGTTGGGAACCGTCATCAGTACGAGGTTTGGAAGACTCTGACTTTGGGGCGTCGGGTTTGGATTTTCCTTTGCCCTTCTTTTTTCCTTTGGAGGCTTTTTCCGTAGGATTAGCCTGAACGGCGTTGACCTCCGCAGTTTTTCCAGAATCTAGAGGAGCGGGGAGAGCAGAATTATTGGAAGAATTAGAATTCTGCTTCCCATTCGAAGATTTCCGAGAATTTTGAGACACGGAACCAATAACACCATCCACCGCCGGGGTAGGTGGATCTTTAGAGGTTCCTGGGCGTGGAGCATCAGTCAAAATATCATAAAGCGTGCCAGACTGAGAGTATACCAGATCAAGATACTGGGCACGCGCAATGGCTTGTTCCTCATTCACACATGCCCCTATAGCAATATCTTGAGCGATTTTGTTAACGAAGGACGTGGTGAACCAATGAGTTAGTAGTTGATCAGGTATGTCAAACTTGATCAGCCTACGACGATGTCGCCACTCATGAATATGATCGGATATGTGGGTGCTTTATCCTGCTTCAAGGAAGTCAGGAGATGTGTCCTGGCTTCATAGCGAATCGGTAACTGAAAGTGGGTCAGAAAAGCCATTGCTAAAGTATTGAAATCTTGAAAGATGCCATGGGGTAGTTCAATATACCACTTAGCGGCAACATCGGTAAGAGTGCGCTGGAAGAGACGTAGACGAAGTGAATCATCGACCCAAGAATTAGATGAACACCACAAATGGTAGGTCATTACATGAGCTTGGGGGTCTTCACCAGCTTTACCTTCAAACTTAGGGCAGTCGCCGGGTACCTTGGTCGGAACCGGAGGCCAATAAGGATTATGAAGAATCGGATCATTGGTTAATTTAGAAATGTCCGGTAACTCCAAGGTAGCCAAGAACGGTAATTGCGGATTAAACGGCATGCCAGGCCCTCGATAAGGACCTGTACCTGTACTCCACACTGGTTGAGTGTATCCTTGCCCCCATAGGGATTCTGTCCCGAGGGATTCTGACCATAGGGGGTATAGGTGTATAACCAATATGATTCGGTTGTTGGTAACCAGTGTACGGGGCTTAATAACTAGAGTATGGACACTGATTATATGTCGGTCCCATTTGAGCAGTCTGTGGATTTGGCTGCTCAGTATAGGTGTAGTTAGGTTTTTTAGTGTAATAATGGGAACCTTAGGGTGGATTATAAGTCAGTCGAGATTGACCGTGCAGGTAGTAACCGCCATGAGGTTGAGCGGGCTGCTGATAGGTGGGACCCTGCTGAGGGCGATAATTAGGATGCACCGGTTGATTCAGTTGTGGCATCGAGTAGATCGACTGTTGAGCAGGGTTGACAGGATGTGCAGGCTGGCCTAGTTGAATGGGCTGGCCTGGCTGAATGGGCTGACCTGGTTGAACAGGTTGCCCTGGGTGAACAGGTTATGCCGGTTGTGCAGGTTGACCTGGCTGTTGTGGAGCACCAGGTTACACTGGATGGGCTGGTTGGCCTGGTGGTGGAATGGAGCCAGGTGGTGGCTGGTAACCGGTTTTACCTGTAGCATGACCATAAGATTATCCTGGCTGATGTGCAACATTTGGCGCAATAGGATACTGAGGCTGCATGGGTTGTGAAGGCTGGACTTGCCCCCCAGGACCATATACCGGCCCTGGTTGGTACCTCGGTTGACCTGTGAGTCCTTGAGGTTGCCCAGGTTGGACTCAAGGGAGAGGTTGCATGAGTTGACCTAAAGGGTTGTAATACTGTCCTTGCGGACCGTATAATGGCCCCTGCTGGCCCGCAAGGTAACCTTGCCGGTCATAAGGATAACCAGGCTGGCTCGGAGGTTGGCCTTGAAAAATTTGTCCTTGCGGGTTATAAGACTGCCCAGCCTGGTTATATGGTAAACCCTGAGCATGAAGTTGAGCCTCATGAGTGGGTAAACGTAAAGGATTCCTGTATTCATCGTACTGATATGGAAAAACATACACGGGCATACCATCCTATGCATAATGCGAAAAATACGAGCAGTTGGGATCTTGAGAGGATTGTCCGACCTCGGGGTTCGATTGTTGTAGGGAAAATCGATACTCCTCAGGAGAGATGTTCTCCAGCATAGTAGAAGCTATATAGACGTCTTCAGGAAGCAATGTGGTCCTTACGGACTCAGTGGTAACAGCAGGTGTAGATGCAGCCACACAAACAGTGGGCCTGACGGGTACAGAAGTGACCTAAGGGGATGACGTGATGGGTGTCCTAGGAGACATCCCTAGTGAAGGAATAACCGGCCTCGTAGAAGAAGTTGATGCTCCCATAGAGGCAGTGGCGGCGATAATCTGACCTAAGGATCTATACCCTGCTGGTAGTGAGGGACGAGGCGAAGACATAACAGATGATTCAGAGTTGTCTTCTGGGAATAACTTCCAGGTTACTTCTAGGAATAGCTGGTAATATTCACCAGACGTGGGGATTTCCTCGCTAGGAGAATGGCTGGATTCACTCATATTTGAACCTGCCTCTAGATCTTGTAACAGACGGCGAGGACTAGGAGGAATAACAACAGCTAAAAAAGGCGAACCCGATGTAAGAGGAGGGAAATGTTCCCCTACTCCAAATCCAGACCAAGGGTTGGAAAAGGGCCAATTGAACTCAACTGGTCCTCCAAAGGGAAGCTCAGACAGAATTGGTCCCCCGTTGGGAAACTCAGAAACGATAGGCTGCTGTAGCACAGTAGAGGATTGTGAGACCTCTGATGAATTGTCTGTATATAGACTACTAGTAGACGAAACTGAAGGTTCCGCCACTGTGACAGTAACGACGAAAGGAAAAGATCAAACACAACACACGGGTTGAAAAGACTCAAGGCACACAATCAAATGACCAACAAGAAAAATCTAACAGGGCGTGTGATCGCGGGTGATTTATTTTATGACATTGAAACTTAGAAACTTCACCGTTTCATGTTTTAAGAGTCAAGAAACGGATGAAAGGTGACTCTATCTCTTTCAATTTTGAAGCAAGCGTGAAAGGACAAGCGCTTGGTGATCTTTTTAAATTTAAAGAGTCAGATAAGATCAAAATGACTGCTCAGGAATGCTAGGCAAAGGGTGTACCAAATAACCGTGAACTGCAATATACACCTTGGTTTCAAAATGAAAGAGAAATCAACCAAGGACTTAACGTACGTGCAGGCAATCTCCCCGAATGTTGTGTCCGGTGTATGACGGGTATAGGGCGGCAGACTCGGCTTCCTATGGATTAAGGATAGAAACCTAGTGGGGTCTCCCTTTATATACACGACGGTACGGGGAGAACAAGTCTGTACTAGTGCTGTATAAATCCAAGAGGCGAACGACAGCTACTAGGTTTAACGACGCCGAAACACGTCTCTAACCTAGACCTCTAAATGTTTCGTTAATGTTTCAATGTTGCCTTAGTGTAAATTGAATAAATTTTAATTTTTATCTTCAATTATGTTTTAGTTTTCAGGCCCTAGCGAGTGTTATGTCTCAAAATCTCCTAAATGCACACTACATGCTACAGTATATCATTTCATTCGATGAAAGCTAATTACGAGAGAGTTAAGAGCTTTTCACACAATAAAAAAATGACCAGACAACAACCAATGATATCTCTAATGTAGCTAATGGAAACTAAAAGCTTTTCTTTCAAAGTTACTAATCACTAATAACACCAAAAAGATTTAATTCACACTAACTAATCCAAAGCAAAAGAGATTTTTTTTGTATTTTCAATGTTTAAGAGCAAAATGCACTAACACAATGAAAACTAATGAGACAAGCAATTTGAGAAGCAAAAGAAAAAGAGGGAAACAATCAAATTTCACTCAATGCAAGCACACAATCAGATCTCAAATCGACTAAAAGTCCCTCAAATCAAAATACACCCAAAGACTCAAATGAACCATGTGATCTAGGCCCAAACGAGACAAGGCGGTATTCGAATGAAGAAGGAGTCAATCACTCAAATAACGCAATAAGACGATAGAAAACCACCAAACGAGTGCAGAGAAGAAATCACAAAGCTGACTGAACAGACAGAAACTAAAAACTCCCAAGGGAGGCTCGACGCACAATAACACCTAGATGCCCTAGGGCTAGTATGTAAAATCGATAGAAACGGGCAAACAACAAAAGGATGAAGGTCACAGTCAGTCAAAAAAGGCTCCAGAACACTCAGGAAATCGAAAAAATGAGACAAAAATCACAGATCAAGCTTAGAGAGCTCAAAACTAAGCAAACCCTAGCACTCCACAGCACTGGCGCGACTGTTAGGCTAAAACTAGCGCCATAACAGAATTGGCACGAGTAGTAAATTGGCAACTAGCACCAATTGGCGCGACTGTAACGCTAATAAGCGCGCCAGTCAAGTTTGCTATGCAAAACTAAAAAAGAGCAATCCAAGATGCAGACCAATGATGTTGAAGCTCAAACCAAAAGCCAAACTCACGAAAAGAGCCAACCAAAAGAGCTGATCAAGCAAGCAAAGTCAAGAATCGACCGAAAGACAAGACAATACTCCAAGTGTTTAGTTCATAAACTAAACTGGAGATTGACTGAAGCAACATTCATCTACTTTCGCTAATGCAGAGCAAGAGCGTTTCGAAGGCTATCTAGCTAACTTCAGGCTCCGTCTGTAGTTTATAAAGAAAACAACAAGCTAACTCCCCAGTGGAGTCACCAATTTGTGGTAGAGGTAAATCCCCTCTGCGGACAGAGGCGATCCCTACTAGCCCAGATCGGTTCTAGAAACAATCGTATCATGCTAAGGCGCAGGTTGCTAATTACAATAAACCAACTTGCGAAGAAGGCCTACCTCAAGTCCAACGCTGTTGTTCGTAGAGAAGATGGCGCTCCCGTTTCCCTGCTTCAGCAGATCACAATCCTCTCGCTCGCCACGATCGAACACCTGCACACGCAAGAAACACGACAAACACGAGCGTAAAACCCGATATATGCAATTATGTATTAGTCAGAGAAGACACAACTCATGATCATAATGAACAATACGAGTGGAACCATAACCAATAGTCGCTTATCTTTAATTCATACAAAGGAAAATACAACCAGGCTCTGACGCTAAACCTTCCTTCGGTGGGTCGTCAGCGGAATACGTCTCAGTAAAGCTTGTCGGGAATGGGGACAAGCCTCTCTCTTCGATCGTCAATCTCCTTGCTATGGATTTGGCACTATAAGGACTATCAAAGCTCTTGCAGAATTATTTAGGCTATGAAGGCTCTTGGAGATTAGCTTGCAAAGGGAAATGGAAAGCTTATATAGATGGTGGAAGAGGAGTTGGGATCCCTACAATCATGGGATTGGCCCTATCCTCAAGGAAGCTTCCATGAGAGGTGGCAAACTACTTCCTCTACATGGAAATCCGGAGCCAAACGTCTGAACCCAATTTAGAGACCAGTTCAGGAGTCGGTTGGAGTCAATCTTCCGCCATTTATTTTTTTAAAAACACCCTTTATTAAGCCTGGTGCGAGTTTGACTCTGAGATAGAGCGCCAATTGGCGCGCCCTCTTTGGAAGATTTCCCCCATTGGCGTGGGTATAACTTTGGCTAGTCGCACCAAGGATGAAAAGGCTATTTTTAGGGTTTTTCACAAGGAGATGTCTTCAGGGGAATGAAAGTCCATGTCTAGGGGAATGCCATGAAAGTGTTTTCAGATCATGCCACTGCTCATAGGTCACGGAATAAGCCCTCCAATGTGTGGGACGGGGAATTGTAGGGATGGTGACAAATTGCTGTGTAACACCTAGCCTAGTCTAGGACAATATATATATGTATAATGTATTAATTTTGACTAACATATGATGTGCTATTAATGATTATCTCATAGATATGTGTGTTGACCTATTTTCTAATGGTCCTAAGAATATAGGGTTTGGAAACAAACGTTAGTCAAAGTTTGAAAGATATAGGATGATGATTGAAAATTCTAGGGTCTATAAATAAATCTTTATAGTGATTAAATTATCTAATATATATGTTCATTTGAATCTATATAATGTATGCCGAGAATTTATAAATGGAAAATCTAGGGTTTACATCGAACCCTAGTAGAAGTTACTCATGATGTGTTTACTGAATTCTGGGATTTACATTAAAGCCTAGTAGAAGCTCTTCATGATATGTTTCGATAATTGATTTTAAATCTAGGGTATGAATCTAAGTCTAGTGAAAGACAATTTCTGAGATGTAATCAATCTCGATTGACTCTTTTTTATGAAACCTAGGATTTGTATGAATCCCTAGTGCAAAGTCTAACATGTGAATTCTAAATGTTGTCAGATATATTGTAAATATATATTAGTTCTAGGGTTTACTAAATTTTGTAGCAAGATATATTATACCTTTGAAAGAAACAATGAAACCCTAGATAGAATGAAAGAAATTATGAAGTAGTCTAGGGTTTATGATAAAAGTCCCTAGTAAAAATGTTGAAGAGTAGACGTCTCCTGTTTGGGTATCTAATATGTATAAAGTTGAAAAATCTTCTGTGATTATGATATGTCTAACTTTATGTTTCTATAGTTTTGGTTGTTCTTTCTGTCTAAAGCTATGAAGGTACATCATAAAGATGAGAAGTTGATAAGTATGATGAGAAGGATGGAAGCCGTGAAAGATTCTCCAACACCTAAAAAAAAGAAGTTGATCTCCCTAGATTAATAAGGAGCCTGGATAAAAGAAGAAATGGTTATGATTCTCTACCTGATGTGTCATGCATTAGACCAGGACTAACATCCATAAGTCTTAGTGAATACCATGAGTAAGAATCATAGTCATGATTAGAGAATGCTTTAGTACTGCTATATGTAGGAAAGCAAGATCCGATTGAATAATATGTTGCTACATGAAAATTAGGAAAGGAAAGTGTATGAGGAGTCTTCTCTCAAACATTCAAATAAAATTCCTACCGAAATTGGCTAAAGAGCAACATCGAAACCCCATATGTTTGCTTTGATTACATACATGAATATGTATCGTTGATTTGGTTTGTGTTTGTACAAGTGAATCTCTCGAAGGTTTTGATAGAATGTTGGTTGTAAATTTGATTAAGAGATATATTTTATTCTTGATATGTTGGATAAAGGTGTGATGAGGCTTTGTGAGTGAAGCATTGCCTAGAAAGACATCGGGCCGACACTTTGTGTTGACGTATGGTTTAGAGGGTGGCATCGGGTGGATGTGCACCTAGTTACCTGGGTTTATTGTTAGTAAGTAATTTTGATGGTACTTATATAGGCTGAAAGCTTTATTCCATCTTAGTCCCACTTGGATATATTTCCTTGGTCAGAAATCTAGTCCATGGTATTGTGGTACCTAAATTGTTTAGTGACCAATGGATAGATTTCATTGGACAAGAATCTAGTCCATGACATTTAAGTGTCTAAAGATTCTTCATAGTTCATATAGTTGAGATCTACCTTGTAATATTGAGTTATGAATACCTACCTTTTTAAGAGGGAGTGTTGAATAATGTAACTGGGTTCAATCTTCATAAATTGTACTTGAGTCAATACTTATTTTACTTGTCAAAATAATAAAGATATATATATATATATATATATATATATATATATATATATATATGACTTATTAAAGCATGGGTTTCATGCTTGGGTCATATTTATTTTAGGTCAACGTACCTATTTTGGACTTCTAGGTTTTATTTCGAGTATATATGATTATTGCAGATTTAAATTGATCCATATTGGGCTTTTGAATCATGCAAATAGGTCAAGTATTGAGTAAAATATGATTTATGAAGCCTCCACACCAAGTTGGCCTTAAGGTGATCAAGTCAGCCTCAAACCCAAGAATTAGAGCTCATATCAAGCCTATATATACAGTGGAATCAAACTAACTTGGAAGCATCTCACTGCAACAGAGAAATTCAATATGGAAACTACAAGAAGAGAAATTTTCGAAGTGAAGGAGAGGGTACACTTATAGAGCTGAAGAAAATCGAAATTTTGGCACCACTCTTTCTACTTTTTGATCTATAGTTTGGGAGATCAAAGTTCTTAAAGTTTTTCTGCAATAGATTCTACTGCCAAGAGAAGAGGAAGTCTAAGTTTTTTTTATTGAATTTTTTCACTTGGAGAAGTTGTATTGGGCCTCAATCGAAGTCTTTGAAGTGAGATCAAAGTCTCTACCTCAATATTTAAGTCTTAAGAAGCAAGGTCGAAGTTCTAGATCAAAGGAACTACATCATAGAATTGTTGATGCTTCTACTATTGCTAGATTCAAGAAGGATCACAAGGAAGGCTGACTTGGTGTGGAGGAAGTCCGAGTCAAGGTATAGAGTCTCAATAATCACCATTGAAGGAAGAATTACTGACTGGGTTTTCCCCAAGAGTGGGGTTTTTCCTTGGTTGATAGTCTACATCTAGCGTCCTTGATATATGTGTATTTGCTTATGAACTAATAAGAAGAAATATAAGAAGAACACAATGAGAACTAAAGAAGATCGCAAGTAAATAATCAAGAACAAGATGATATTTCCATCTTTATGATTCTCTAACAAGGGCATAATGAAGCATATATATCATTAATTAATTCAAAAACACCTTTCAAACAAAATATATATATATATACCCATTAAGCTCTCAAAAAGTTATATGACGCATGAATAAGAAGAAATGCAACATGATATATCAAAATTACAGGACAAAGTGCAACACTTTTTTATGTCATAAAGAGAAAAAAAAAATGAATTGGAAACAACGATGATGTTAATAAAAGGGGACATGGAAGTTTTGAAGAATGGTTTAGAAGAAAAAATGGAAGGCTTAAAGGAATATTTGACATTGTTGCTACAATAAATGCTTCCTAGTGGTGATAAGGTATTCCATGAAACTCATGATGAAAAAAAAGGGAATTTTAATGATGATTTTAGAGACTCTAACTTTGGGTTCAAGACCAAATATATTCCAAATATCGATATGTGGAATTTTGATGACAAGTATTCGGTAACATGGATACTACAATTGGGGCAGTTCTTTGATATCCACGATGTGCAACACACACAAAAGGTATACATTGCATATTTATATTTATAACCTAATTAGTTTGTGTGGTATTGATGGCTTTGTTCTCATAAATCACTTGTCACTTGGAAAAATTTTATGGATACAAAGCGGATACAAAGAGCAATACCTTCTTTAGCCAGTTGATAAATATCAAACAAAAGGGTTCAGTTGCGGAGCACATTGAGGACTTCCAAAGAGTGAATATAAAGGTAAATGATATTCCAAAGGAGCATTTGATTGATGTATTCCTAGGTAATTTAAAGGATAACATCCAACATGAGGTTCACCTTTGGGAACCTAAGTCATTGGAGAATGCATTCGGGGTGGAAAGAAATGTTGAAAGAAAAAATTTGGCAACAAGGAGGTATACTACTCACAACTATAAATATGGAAATGTTGTCACTCCTAACCTTCCACAACCTACAAGGTTGACACCACAAAAAATGGAGGAAAACAATTAAAAGGTCTTTGTTACATTTGTGATAGCAGATACAATAAAGGTCATAAGTGTGCTTAGTATATATTATTTTACATATATTGTGAAGAGGAGGAATAAAAGGAATAAGAAAGATTAAAAGAAGAAGATATAAATAAGAAATGAACCCCTGGGGTTGAAAAATAAGAAATGGCTCCGGCCATATCTTGTAATGCATTGGCAGGAATTACCACTCGTCAAATTATCAAGATAGAAAGATATATCAAAAATAAAAAGGTAATAGAGTTGATTGATTTAGGTAGAACCCATAATCTTATTCATTGTAAGGTAACCAAGGATTTGAATTGATTTCTATATCCAACACCAAAGTGTCAAGTGATGGTTGCAAATGGAGGAACCTTAAATCTCTCAAGGAAGAGCCATAATATGAATATAAACATGGGACAATTTATATTGAATAGTCCAATGCTTTCCATTCCAATGGGTGGTTCTGATGTCGTGTTAGGAGTCTAACGGTTACAATATTTGGGGAGAAATTTTCTTGAAATTTTTCTGGGATGGAAAGGAAATTGAAATAAGGGGAATCACAAGGACACTTTCGAAGATAATCAACTCTAATGTCATGAAAAGTACTTTTAAGAAGGAGAAACGAAGGATAATTGCACAATTATTCTCACTAGATGTTCAAACATCTAATTCATACATTTCTCCAAATCTCCAAAGAGTCCTTAACAATCATTCTAAGGTATTTGAGACTCCCAAATGTCTCCCACCTATTCACGACCATGACCATGCTCTTCACCTAATTCCAAGAAGTGTTCCTCCAAACATCATACCTTAATGATATCCCTATGCTTAGAAGAGTGAAATTGAACGTATGGTTTAAAAAATGCTAGACATAGGTATAGTTCAACCTAGATTTTTTTTTTCTCTTCTCTAGTAGCCTTGGTGGAAAAGAAGGATGGATCATGGCATATGTGTCCGGATTATAGAGAAATCAATAATATCACTATTAAATATAAATTTCCTATTCCTGTCATTGATGAATTTTTGGATGAACTACATAGATAAATTTACTTCACTAAGCTAGATCTTCACTTAGGATATCATAAAATTAGAATGAATACAAAAGACATCATAAAAAAAACATTCTGAACTCATGAAGGGCATTATGAATTTTTGGTCATGCCTTTTGGCCTTACTAATGCACCTTCCACATTTCAAGGTTTGATGAATCCCATTTTCAAACCCTTCTGTAGAAAATTTGTGTTAGGATTTTTTGATGATATACAAATCTACAACAAGTCTTGGAAAGATCATGTTCAACATGTTGACAGGGCACTTGAACTATTGGAGGAGAAATAATTGTATGCAAAACACTCCAAATGTTACTTTGGGGTATAGGAATTTAAATATTGGGGTCATATTATATCTCATGAGGGTGTTAAGGTATACGTTAACAAAACTAAAGCCATAAAGGAATGGAAAATCCCCAAAACCTTAAGGTAATGCAAGTTTTTTAAGAATGATGGGAAAATAGCAGCACCACTAACAACATTACTAAATAAATATGAGTTTTTGGGACTCTAGAAGCATCTAAGGCATTTGAACATCTTAAAGAGGTAATGTGACAAGCTCCAGTCTTCACTACACCAGACTTCACACAAACCTTTATTATGGAACGTGATGCCTCAGGAAATAACATTGGTGTTGTTTTAATGCAAGAAGGAAGACCCATTGCTTTTTAAAGTACTCCAATCAAGGGAAAGCATTGAAATAAACCTATTTATGAGAAGGAAATGTTGGCAATACTACATGCTCTAAAGAAATGGTGCCCTTACCTAATGGGAAGACACTTCAAGATAAAAGCAAACCATGATAGTCTTAAATATTTACTGGAACAAAGATTATCTTCATAAGAGCAACAAATATGGGTCACAAAGATGTTGGGTTATGACTTTGAAATCATCTACCAAAAAGGGAAGCAAAATGTTGTTGCAGATGCACTGTCAAGAAGGGATGAATATGTGTAAGCATTTCTCTATGGCATTTCTATTATCTAACTTGATTGGATAAATGAAGCAAGGGATGAGTAGAAGAATGAAGAAGAGGTGTGGAAACTCATTCAAAATTTGTAGCAAGATCCCAGTGCATCTGATACATTTATCTGGAAAAATGATTCAGTATGGTATAAATATTTCTTATATCTATGTAAGAACTCCCACCTCAAACCAAATTTTATTTTGTAATGAAACACCTCTCCTATAGAAGGGCACTCATGATTTTTAAAAACTTACCATCGGGTCAAGAAGTATTTTTTTTGGGATGGCCTTAAATATGATATTCAAAAGTTTGTGGAAGAATGTTTGGTTTTCCAACAAAATAAATTTGAGGCAATTAAAACCTTGTGTTTTTTACAACCATTATCCATTCCAAGTTAGCGCTTGGAGGAGTTCTCAATGGATTTTATCACAATATTACCCAAGTCCAAATGAATTAGTGTCATTATGGTAATAGTTGATAAACTTACCAAGTATACACACTTTTGTGCACTATATTATCCTTTCAAAGCTAGTACAATCGCTAACACATTTGCAGAAACAATTCAAAAGATACATGGAAACCCAAAAATTATTGTAAGTGAAAAAGATCCCATTTTCGTTGGAAAAATTTGGACAAAATTATTCTCTTGTCTTGGTACTCAATTAGCTCATATCCCATCTTATCATCCTCAATCCGATGGGAAAACTGATATAGTAATGTTTGGAAGGATATCTTCGTTGCTTTGTATCTGATAAACAAAAACAATGGTTCAAGTGGCTACCTCTGATAGAATGGTGGTATAAAATTTCCTTCCATACCACAACAAAAATGACCTCATTTATGGTGCTTTATGGATATCATCCACCATCCATCACATCGTCTTTAAGATACGATTCAAAGATTAAAGCAATGGAAGATCACATCAAGCATCAACAACAAGTTGAATTCTAAATCTTAAACAATACCCTATCTTTAGCTCAAATTTGAGTGAAACAACAAGAAAATCAGCATCGCAGTGAAAGAAGTTTTGATGTATGCAATTAGGTATTTTTACGGCTACAACCATACAAACAAATTTCCCTCAAGCAGGCTAGGGAGGATAATAAATTATCACCCAAACATTATGGCCCTTACAAGGTGTTGCAAAGGATTGGTAATATGGCATACAAAATAGAGTTTCCTGCATCTTTGCGAGTACACCCATTTTTCCATGTTTCATGCTTAAAGAACGTTATAGGTGACAAGATACCAGTTCAAACTATATTTATAAAAATTGATAAGGAAGGAAAAATCATATTGGAGCCTGAAGCAATCACATAAACAAGAATCCAACAACTATGGAATCAATCAATTTTAGAATATCTCATTATGTGGAAGAACTTACCTACTGAAGATTCCACATGGGAGGATGAGTATTTCATACAGAAGCATCTAGAACTACTCAAGCATTGAGGACAACACTTTTTTGAAGGATAGGGGCATGTTAGGTCCCTATAATACTAGTGTAGCCCCCATATTTTTGTTGTTGCGCCCCATATAAACCCACTATTGTTATTGTTGAACCCTTACATTTTTATTTTTATGTAGGCCCTAATTATATTTTGACCCTTTAGAATCCTATATATACCAAAGAGGTCTAATCATTTGAAGAATCCAAGAATTATTCATTTATGTGATGTAAAAGTAGGTTTCCCCCTCGAAGAGGCTTATTTTCAATTCTTGATCTATATTTACTTTTTTTTTTGTGATCTGGTTACATAACACTACATAGGTAGATATAATGAGGAGTCATGAGGAAGACCAAGAGTATGTCATATACGATGAAGTCAATATCCACCTTCTTTGCATATATGAAACTTTGAATTAATTAAATTAATGACGAATAAGATTTATTCCTTAGCATGGTAAGATGATGATTGTAAATTATTGTTAGCTTTTCATTAGCAACATCATGTGATGAAAAAATTATTTTGGTGTTGTATTAGCTTTTTGGAATTATTGAAACTTGGTGCCTAATAATGCTTAGATATACTCATTGAACATATTATAAAATCACCACTAATTATACCTTTATTCTCTACCTTGATTTGGGTAAACTATACTATAAAACATTGTTATTACATGAAAGAAAAAACTGACAAAAATTATGATAATTAAAACTAGATACACAATGGACCAATTATATAAAGCCACAATAAAATGACACACCTACAACAAAAATGTTGAATGTCATTGTTTAGTGTCATCACCTTGATTATCATTCTCACTTGGAATTATAACATTATTGTTCTCAAAAATGTGTTTTGATATCAGATAATGTCTTAGTGTGAACCAACGATCCCTATATACACATATATTTAAAGTACCACTTAGTTGCAATGTTTGAAAAAGCATACTCCTCCTTTTCATCCCAAACTTTTGAAATATTTTCATAGGTGGAGATGATCATAATTTAACAAGATCATGCCAATCATGGATACTATATTCCTCCTTTTATATATATATATATATATATATATATATATATATATATATATATATATATATATATATATATATATATATATATATATATATATATATATATATAAACACGGCAGTGTTTGATGTTACTGATTAATTTGGTTTTCTCATGTGACCTTCTTAGAGTGTTTATTTTTTCATCTAACTTTTGAGAATTGTCTATCATAGTTATCTAGAGGTTGAATTATTTATTAGATTATTAAAGCCACATGGTATACTATTATATTTGTTATTTGAGCTTTAAAATGACTATTTTACTCATATATTGTATCGCCAATTTGGAATCCTTCAACATTGTAGTATGGATTTTTTTATTTTTTTATTTTTTTTGTGAAGTATGAAAAAAAGTGATTTCCCTTATGATACCATTTGTACTAATTCATGTGAGGTTGTTAATATTTTGATAGTGAATAGTCATTTCACATCGAACTTGATTTTCCATCGTGGGACATTCATGCTTGTATTTATTAAATTGATGGATATTATTAGACATTGTTCATATTTTCATGTTCTTAACTCAAGTAGGAAATGGTTTATCCTGTTAATGTTAGGTTACATCTTCAATTCATCCATTGTATATAATGAAAAGGCTATAGTTTTTTTCTTAATTAATTCATTTTACTTAAAGAGTTAATCTTTGTTTTCCAATATTGTTGGTGTATTATTTTATTTTATTATTATCTTGCTTTGAATTTGTATCACCAATAAATAGGATTATCTTATGTTTTCAAAGTCAAATAATTAATGGAATACATGTTTTAAACATTCAATGTTTTTGGCCCTAACCTTCCTTGCATTGCTTCAATTTTTATAATATCATGTCTATTCCTTCCACAAACACACTCACAACCTTCATATTTATTTATTTATATACATGTGCAGATGATGATTTTGTTCTAGAAGTAACCTCATAATCCTCTTAACATTCATAGAGATAATTTATTGAAATGTTGGTTTGGTAATTGAGAATTATTTTGAGTTCATATCCAACATCATAAATGAATAAAATATGATTTTGGTATTGTATAAACTTTTTATATTGATTAAAACATAGCTATAACTAATAATGCTTAAATACACTAGTTAAAAATTATTCTAAAATCATTTCTAATTATACTTTAATATCTACCATGATGTGGGCCATCCATTTATTGTAAATAATAGTTATTAAACATTGGCAAAAGTAACAAAATGACGATAATTAAGAATACATAAATATTATATAAAAAAATAAAGTGACACCTCCATAACATAGATGTTGAAATAAAATGCATTCTTTAAACTTCATTGTTGTCACCTTGATTATCTCTTAGCTTGGCATGATAATATTTTTGTTTTCAAAAACCAGTTTTGATCTCATATTGTGTCTTAATATGAACTAAAAATATCTATCCAACACTTCTAGATGTAAAAACAAACAACTCCTTCTTTTTATTCCACATATTTTAATAGTTAAAATATACTATACCACTATCATGATCTTTCAGGCTTACATTGCTCTCACCAAAGGTATCTCACTAGTTACACCTAAAAGTAGCACATCATAAAGATGAGAAGTCCACTTAAGTGATGTCTTGTATATTTTTTACTAACCTACCTTTCTCTTTAGTAGGTTCCAATTGTGGTGCCTAGCATGACTAGATTGGTTGAACTTGACCTCCACTCCACATATCCGTTATAAAAAATTTCAGTGTAAAAACAATGTTTTTATGCCCACATGGATGCAAATAAACACACTTGTAAAAATATGAATAAGAGATGGTGTCATGTCTAATAAACTTAGCTTTAGTTCGTTGACCAATGGTTCAAGGTAGATATCCATTCTCTTCGCTTATCTTCTACCAAGACCTATAAGCACCAACATAAATGTTCATTCCTCAGAGGAAACCATAAGGCGATAATGTTATTGATCACCATCGTTTTCTAAACAAAATAGTTAGTGTCTTGGATGTAATATGGATTTACCCCATCCACGACTATGTTCAATCAAAATCTTCATATGACATCCTTGAATTTATCAAGAAACATATCCTCTATATGCTTCATGGCTAGTGAATTTATTGGAATCCACATAAATCTTGGCTCACTTTTGTGTGAAGCGCACCACTTGGAAACAAAACTAATATTTGTGATGAAATATCTTTTGAATCCTTGGGATTATAGGTATGTGCCTTAATATCTGAAGAGAAGAACCATGGGCCTCACATTTATTTTTTGATTTATGATGCCTATCATGCCCACATTCTTGACATGTCTCTATTTGTCAATGTATTCACCTTTATACATAATACAATCATTCATAAAATTGTGATATGATACATACACAAGACCTAACCTTTTAAACAATTGTTTTATTCTTCATGACTAATGGGTGGGACATTAGCACTTGTAAATACCTTATCTTTTAATAACCTTCAATAGTGAGAAATATAAATGTATGCTGTCATTAAACACACATTAGATCCCTTTTCATTGTTTTTATGACAATATTCATTGAAATATAGGGGACTTTGTAGAAATTATATAACTAATGCGTTATATGTCTAAGATTCTCTTGATCACACACTATTTGACTTCATGCACAATATAGAATCTATTCCACTATTGATCATCACATGTGGAAATTAACACAATTGCAAAGAACACATGAAACCATAAAAATTCACACATATGAACACAGTGTTTTAACGGGAAAGCCTGAAGCTAAAAAACCCAACTGTCTATATAATATATGTCATGGAGATCATGTAACAATCCTCATACAAAGCTGATCATATCAAGCTCTTAGTACAATACAATCGCTACACACTAATCGGGCCCTGATCTAGCAAATCCATGCACCGATCTCTGCCACCTGCTAGCCTGCCTCTACTGCGCAATCCCTGCTGAAGAATGGCTCTGAATGAACTCGAATTGGTCCAGCCTTGCTCACACAATCCTCATTGGCATCTCTACTGAGTGTTGGATGCAATCAATGCATCACTATAGTCACAACTAATAGTCACACTTGCTCTTTCACCTACCTCTCCACTGGTCTCCACTGAAACTGTCCATGCACTGTAGTTAACTGATGTATTCTTCAGTTGATTAATGAGTTAATAATTAGTGAATTAATTAATAATTAATTCACACCACTCTCACTAGTGTATCTATCAGTTAGACTAGATACAACTAGCTCAACTGTGTCTAACTGAGTTAAACTGAACACAACTCCACCAACTAATTCTACAACTCCACCAAACTCTGTCACATGAGTTCTAACTGAAGTCCTCCATGCAATAGCTCCACTAAACCCTCAGGAATAGCGTAATTCCTTTTGTCAGCTCTTGTGCCACATCTGTGCACTTAACTGAAGTGCTCCAAGAGAATAAGATAATGTTTAGAGTCCAAATATTATTAAGAGTTAATAATATTCGACATATCTATTTTTAGACTGGAAATATAAAAATAGATTCCGCCCAATATGTCTAAAAATAGAAGTCCATCTATTTTTCCAACTTGACCAACCATCCACAAATAGCATTCTGCAACTCATAGAATATGATCGACATGTCTAAAAATATACATAGTCTAAAAATAGACTTTGCGCCAAAAATAGCCTGCGGGCCCACTTAGTGAAGGCGACTCTTTTCACTAAGCTCATCATCTTGTTGAATCTCAACAAATTAATGATTAATTATTTAAATAGTGTCAAGAGACACACGTATGACATACCATGCATTGCTCTCAAGTTGTAAGGTAACATTGACATGTCTAGTTAGATAGATCTTGAACCATGTCCAAGAGATGGGTGGTGGAAGTAAATTTCAAGCTGTCAAAGAAGGTATTAGTGATATGAACATGATTCCTAAGCTCGTATTGCGAGGATGCATTTAAAAATATTCCCTTCAAGGCATGGGTATCCTCTAAGAAATAATCCATAACAATATTTATATAATTTTTTCAACCCTAACAAGTGAAAGCAATGCTATTATAAATATTATGAATTGGTGACTCAAGTATTACTTGGGAATTGAATAAGTGTTTAATCCAACTATGCTTTCTATGATTCATCTCCATGTGTATGATTATGGTGCAGGTCAAGGAGCTTAATATATATATATATGAGCAGGCTAAGTCAAATCTGCCTTTTAACCCCCAAATTATTTAACCCAAGAAGCACCATAACCAAGTGCTTTAATAATATGTATATAAAAGCGGAAGGGAAATAACCTTATGAAAACCATTGAGTTCAAACCCCTTTTAAGTAATAGCTTTAGTCCCTTTCTTCATGGGATTTAAAATATAAACGTATCGTTCACGCGACCACTAGTATACATCATGGCTCTTAACTTCAAAACTCATGCAACCTTTCCTCGTGACCAAGATCTTGGATCTCAGATATGGAGGTCTTAGAACCCAAGCACTTGCGTCTCAAACTGTGAGGCGGAAATTCTTCTCCATCAACTAACGCTCCTTAAATTTTGTCTCAAAAACAAAATAAAAATTGTGCACTCCTTGGAGTTTGTCTCAAAAATAAAATTTGTGTCTTTGTGCACTCATCCCTTGATGTTGACTTTGGAGAGGGAAACTAATACAACAGTTGCCGCCCTGATTTATATTGCTCACCTCCATTACTTGACCCAATCTTGGTCTTCGGCGATTTCTTAAGGTGTCTCTCGGAGATGTTTCTTCTGAGATAGGAATCCCTTGACGGAACTTTGATTCTATTCCTCGGCCGCCGTCAATTAACGTATTTCCACGCGTTCAAAGAAATTAAGTCTCGACCCTGTTGTTTCCTTCAGTGTTCGCGGCTTCTACTGCAGGTGTATTACACGAGAACCTTCGAGGGGTTTAGGCACATCACATGCTTATTTAAAGACTTTCACCGATTCCAATACACCTACAGAACCCTGTGATTTAATCCAATCAATTCAGTCACGAATAAAACACCCAATTGATAACGAAAACTAATATCTTACACAAGATTCACATGGTATAATTCACACAAATATTCTCACCATGCTCTATGCTATCTCTTCTCTCCCCGTCTTTTTATTAATTCAAATCTTTGGATAAATACGTATGCATGATTCGATCTAGATCCAAATGAATAGGATCGGATGACCCGATTTGTCCAGAAAATCCAACCTACAAACAAATACCTATTCTAATCAAATACATGGAAAATAAAAAAATTCCATCCTAACAAACCCAAACATTGAGAAACTAATTTGTCTCGTAAAATATTTTAATCTTTTTGGTAAATGAACTTTTATTGGATTCCTTTGTATCATACTTCCAAGGAATAAAGAATTCACGGGCTCTTCAACATATTTACCTCTTTTTTTGTAGTAATGTGGTAGTCATCCAAGTTGCATTAGATATTGGATGATATTTCCACTTAATCAGGTACTCATAGTATTCCTTGCCCCTTGTCCTTTTTATCAATCTTGTGTCCAAAATCCTCTCTAGATGCAAAGGTTCCATTGTTGGTAGCTGCTTTTGTAACTGAATATGCTATTGTCCATTGTTGTCTGCTATCTACATTTCTTCATATGGATGATACTTGTATATATCTACAACATTGAAGATGGAAGAGATACCAATCCCTGGTGATAACTCAATTTCATATGCATTTGCTAAAAATTTCCTAAGGATTTTACAAGGACCAATTTTCTTCTATTTCAATTTATTATATTCTCCTTTAGGAAATATTTCCTTCCTCAAATGTTTCGATACTAAGTCTCCCACTTCAAACTTTTTTTCTCTTTTCTTAAGGTCTACTCTCCTGCAACTTCTGTTGTACTTACTCATGGATTTCCTCCATAGTTGTGACAAAGTATTCATCTATTGTTCTCCTTTATTCTTTTCCCAATTTTCTAAGCTCATGTGCTTCTGTTGGATACATTTCATACATGATTTGAAAATGGACTTCACCATTACTTCTATTTGGAGAATTCTTTTAGGCAAATTCAACTTCAGCAAGCACGTGATTCCATTATTTGGGATGTTTTCCAATCAAACTCCTCAAGATATTCCTCAAAATCTATTAACTACACAGCAAAGTCTTATTGATGAAGGTGATAGTATTAAAACTAAAACTCAGAAATTTGGCATGTAAGACTCTTCCATAAAAATACCTTTGAGAATCGAGTGTCTTTGTATGAGACAATACTCTTGGGCACTCCATGCAGTATTACCACTTCTCTAAAGAACATATTAGCAACATGGGTGGCATCAATAGTAATTCAATTGAAAATTCAAAAATTAAATTACACAATGATGTTTTTCTTGTGTTCCGGGGGATGTAAAGGTATTCTCAATACAAGCCATATTTGACAAGAAATTAAAGTTATTATGTATTCACACTTGCCACCATGAGACATAATATGTATTGCATCCACAATAAAAAGTATTTATGCATTCCTTTTCATAACCAACTCTTTGGCATTGAATTATTCCCCAAATCATAATAATATGCATTGAACAATGAGCACCTATAGCTATTTATGAACCCTACAATGTTTCATGAGTGCATGGATGACTATTGACAAATACCAATTTTTCTTGTACAAGCTTCTAGAAGCATAACCATTTATACACATACTTAACCCACAATATTATTTGCTACAAAAAAAGGACATAATGCTAAAGAATGGTATTGTAATGGTTTATTGATGTTGTTTGCCTTTAAAGAGCTAGTGAATATGTGTACAAGGTACTATGAAAATATTTATCTTTCCATAATTGATTCTTCAATTCTTTTGGCCTTGTTAGGGAGAATGAATCGATGAATAAGGTAATAGATTGAGAATTAGTTGCAAATTAAGGAGGCCAAAAAGGCGGAACCAAATTGAGAGCCATTGAAACTTGGGAAGAAGGGAAGCTGTAGAGATTGAGGACTCAACTCCAAGAACCATCTTCATAAATTAGAGGAGAAGAGAAGTTTTGATTTTTTCCATAGAGAAGGAAGAGTCTTTGAAAAAGAACAATAATTTTCATAACATTGATAAAGAGTAAGAACACACCAATTATTTGATTGGGAGTGTATATCTCTAGTTCATAAAAATTCTTGAGCGTAAACTAAAGCTAAACAAAGTCATGCTTTATTGTCAATTTTCCCAAATGGGTTTGTGAGGTAAAATCTTTTTGTTGTTATTATGTTTATGATTATTTTATTCAACGCCATTTTATAATTTTAGTTACAACTTGCAAGTACTATACAAATCAATTTTAATGCACAATGGAGTTGGAATTAGAGATATGGGATTTCTATTTTGCAAGATTAATTAATGTTCACGTGGGTTACTCAACTCAACCATGCATTTAGAAATCATGGTTCATATTGGCATCAAAGATCAAGTTGATACACGTGGTGGCGACCTATTTTATAATCACCTACAACGTATACCAAATTATTGGAAATTCATTACGCTAAGTTAGTGGAAGTACTAGGCAACAAAAAATGATGTGAACCTCTAATGAGGAACAACCCAAGGAAGACCTTAGAGTAAAGTTTACTTGGATAGAGAAAACCATGAGGAATGAATAGACTTGTACATTAAGGATATAGTATAAAAGAGAAATCATGAAACAAACCCAGGGTGAAAAATATAATGGAACATGTAGTGCCGACTCTCCCGCTTCATCTAAGGTTGAAACAAACATAAAATACTAACATATAATGGTCAAATTAATGTAATAAATGAAAATTTTAATTGAAACTAGAAGTTAATTCAACCTTTTCTAGAGAAAGGCACCCAAAGGATATTTTTTCTTTGTCGAAAATTTCTAAACAATTTTTGTTGTAGTGGAAGAGTTATTTATATGTTTTGAGGTTAGCTCAGAATCCCATGGTTACAATGTGGGATAATTTCAAGGAAGTGTAAAAAGCATAATTTAATCCCAAAGGATATGAAGAGGAGCAACTCATGAAGGGGAAATACCTCTAACAACAATAAGGAAAAAGTGTACAAGAATATACATACAAATTCCAAAAACAAGTTGTGATCTTGGGTATCTCTATGCAATAACTTAGGGTAGTAGTGCAATACCCTAGAACCTATAAAGCCATATTGGAAGGTAATTATAATTACAAATGTAAAAATCATAGATGATGCTAGAAAAGAAGCTCTTTATATAGATCTAGACTTTCAAAAGGAGAAAAACAAAAGGACCAAGAAGAGACCAACAACAATAAAAGGTAAGAATATTACAGCCACAACCCAAAGAGAATAATATCCTAGGAGGAATTACAAGCACAATTATGGAGATGAGAATATGAGTGAGAAGTGTTAGAAGCTTCACCTAGAATTGCATCCAAAATGGAACAAGTCCTATAAGAGAGAAATCACTGCTACCCAAGAAATAATGATAGACAACACATTTGATGTAGATGAAAACCTAGTATGCACCTATAAAAATGGCCAAGGGAAAGTGGAGATAGAGGTTCACTAATCCAAATAAAAGTTCAATTGAAGGATTGAAATGTAACTATTTTTTAATAGTGGTTTTACATTTAATTTTATTTTTAAAACCATAGTTGATGAGCCTAGTTTAAATACTTATGATATACTACAACCATGTTCATTAGGACGATTATAAGAGAAATAAAACATGAAAATAAATACATGTAAAATTGAGGTTTCCATTAATGTTGTTGTTGATGAATTCAACTATGATGTAACACCTATTGATGCATGTGTTGTGATTTTTGGTGCTTCATACTTATGGGATAATGACGAAAAATTCTATAAGAAGGAAAAACTTATCACTTGGTCAAAGGTAGTAAGATATACCTCATCAAAGAAAATAAGGAATATGCCTAGTAGAAGCAAACCAAGGGGAAAGATGAAGATTTATTGAGGAAAACAAGAAGCAAACAACCTTCATATTTGATGGAATGGTGGAACTAAAGAAATGAGTGGAAGCTTTCCATTGAGGTGTGACCTGAAAATTGATCCAAATTTGTGCAGGAACAAAATGAAATACAAATTTAAATAGAAACACAAAGCTACAATGAAAATTGAACTTCAATTCAATAAAACAAATACTGAAAATTTGTTTACATGAAGAATAGAAACAAACTAGCTCAGGCGATGGTAGTTATCTTTGAGAAGATATGTGGTGGCTACATGCCTTCTGAAATTGTTACAATGAGGCTCAGAGGCCTTTTTATTATTGAGAACAATGGAAAACCATAAAAATCCAAAAACCTAACCCTAGGAGATAAAGCACCAAACATTTGAGGGCCTCGTTGGGGTTAATTAGTACATCAACTTCTTGGGGTCGTAACTTTGGAATAAAATCCCCATTTGATGCATACGATACCTAGTTAAAAATATATATCTGCGGACTACAAATTTCTACTTAAAATGTCGTTTAGGGCCTCAAAATGACTCTCGAAGTTTACACCCGAAAAACTGCCAAAAATATTAAATTGTGTTACTATTAAGGAAACTAAAAGAAACAGTGTTGGGGGTCCAAGTGGAATAGGCAGGTGGCCACCAATATCTACTTGGATCAATCCCCCCCCTTTAGGAAGTAATGGTACCCATTGCGTTGAGTGTCTCCATGAGATTGGGAAACATCTATTGAACTTGGTCCCTAGTGAGCCACTTGCCTTAGTGCAGGAGTTGGCCAAAATTGATTACTCGATACAGTTGGACCCTCTGTTGGTGAGTGTTATTGATCTATGTGTCCATGATTCGATCAGTTGTGGCATATTCTATGCATTATGGGTTGAGATCTGTTGGTGTTAGTTGTTCTGCAATGTATGATGTGTCCAACAATGGTGGAAAGTATGGCCGAAGACGGTCCATATTGAACATTGGGTACAGGCCAAGGAGTGGGGGAATGATGATCTTGAAAGAATTGTTTCCCACAATCTTGGTGATGGTGTAAGACATGTATCAGAGTGGTTAGAGCTTTAGATGGGATCCGACAAGGCGTTCTTTTTGCAAATTTAACCAAAAATTTTCACCCACATGAATCTGATGTGGCACCTGATGTTGATGATGTCATTGTTTGTACTTGAATTGGACTTATCCAAGATGTCATGCACCTACTAGTGGATGTGATGGACACGTTCAATAAACATGGTTGTGATCAGGTGCTCAAAATTATGCTAAAAAATGAAATTTGTCTGAATGTTGTGGAACCTAAACGACCCCGTAGATATCGTTGCTATGAGTCTGACACAACTAATTTCGCGGAAAACCCACACCGTATGCTCCTAGAAACACGTTATGTATATTTTCCCAAAATAGGTAAATTTAGGGAAAAAAATGCACAGGTTGTCCAGTCAACAGTTCGTATAGCTGATTGTTCCAAGGATGATTGTACATGGTGGGCTAATATTAGCTCGCCATTTGTCGAAGTTGCATTGGATGTTGGGCGGCGTCATTTCATTGGTTTAGAAGGTGGCCAACCACATGCTACCACGTGACCCAAACGAAGGCCGCCACGTGGTAGCACGGGGGCCACCAAATTTTTTTGAAGGCCAAACTGCCCCTCCGAAAGATTCAAACTCCAAACCTCCTTGCAAATAGTGCAACATTCTAATCATCGTGCCATATGATTTCCTTATTAAATATAATGGCAGAAACATTGTTTAAAGGTTATGTATCTCAAAGGTTTGGAGAAGGGGCCAGGGCTTAGCCCCACCTCCCCCCCCCCATATGTATGCGCATGCGACCATTCACCAGAGACCAAGGGCGGAGGAAGAGTCCTAACCGCCGACTAGCCACTACATAACTTGCCAATGAAATTACGACATGTGACCTCTGTTTCCTTGACCACCAGTTTGGAAGCCACCATCGTGACTGTAGCTGTCCAAAATGATCGCCAGTGTGACACGGCTATCACTAACCGCCGACGGTTATGTGATCGACGAGATTTTTATTTTTATTATTATTTTTTAAATTCAGCGCCAATAATTTTAATTTGAAATTTAGAATTAAGGTGTTATTGTGAAAATTAATGTTCTGACAATTTCGCCTGGAATTCCGGGAAATTTTCGCTCCATTAGCCGAAAATGGGGTGAATTTATAGGACCAGTCCCGATTTTGGAGAAATTGTGGTGCGGTTAGCAGGAAAACTAGGGAAGCTTATAACCTCTCTAGTTTTTTACCAATTTCGGATCAGAAATAAACTTGACATGAATTCTTTGGCATTCTGAAGCTGATGGAATGGGTTTTGAAGCCATTTGAGCACTGTAAATGTATGCAATCACCATTTTGAGCATAATGAAAGAGGGACAAGCCATTGGAAGCTAGACCACGGAGATGTAGCCCAAGAGGGGTGAACTCCTTCATTATTTTCTGTATTGTGGTTATTATTATGGTGCATTTGTCTATTTTTTTGTACATTTCAGAGTTTATTTTCATGTTTTATGTCTTTAAAAATTAACATAAAATCTTTCAAAAACTCAATTTAAACACTTGTAATTTTCAAACCCTCAAGCACAATTTCATTAAGATCTCATACATATCAAGCTTGGTATCATAGATTTGGTTTTCTTTGTTATTGTGAGGATTTAATTGTTTGCAAGTTTATGTGATGCTTACAAGGTTGAAGCTCAAGAGGGGAGAATTAAATCTTGTGGTTGCAAGTCCTCAAGGTAGGTCCAGGACAAGGAGAGAAAATTTTCCTCAAGCTCCACCACAAATTCTTCTTCAAGTTGCAGGTGAAGCTTCAACACACATGTCTCATGAAGGAGGAATTGATAACATGTTAGATAAAGAAAAGACTTTCAGAAAAGCTTTCTTTGACATAACTGAAATGGTCAAGGTTCTATATGAAGAGAGGACTTCAGGATTGCAGGGTGAAATTTCCAAGCCTTCAAAAGGAGAGGGTTCTTCTGGAGGAAAAGGAGGATATGATGACAAGCCTTCAAAGGGAAATGGTGTTAAGCCACCCTCTTCTCCACCATCATCTTCACCTCCATCCTCACCCTCATCTTCTTCCTCTTCCACAACCACCATTACTCAAACACCTCAATACCCTAAGGGTTCACGGTAAAACTCCTTTATTAAAACTTGATATCAAATTAGAACTTCCTATGCATAATGGTGAAGTGAATGCTAAAAGACTTGATAATTGGGTCTGTCAACTTGAATTTTATTACAAGATCCAAAACATCAAAGATGATGAAACAAATATTCAGTTGGATTCATTGAGGTTGGAAAGTGCTGCTTTGATTTGGTGGGAAGCCAAAACACAAGAGGATATTAAAAAGTATGGTAAGGTCTCCACCTTTTAGATAGATTTTATTGTTCCACTTATAAGACAATTTTATCCATTAGCTTATATGCAAAAGGCTATTATGGAATGGCGGAATTTTAGACAACTAAAGGGTCAAAGTGTGCAAAGCTACACTCAATAATTTAGAAGAAGATGCTTGATATTAGGTGTAGACTTGAATTCACAGGACACTTTGTTGAAATATATTGGGGGTTTCCACAGTTATTTACGACATACTATCCTTATTTTTAATCCTACATGTTTAGATGAAGTTTTTGTCCAAGCAACTCATCTTTTTTTGAAAAGAAAAAAATCGAACTTTCTATTAAGTATATAGAAGGTTACATAGTATATGCACATGGCATTCAATGAATTGCATGTTTTCATTTTTTTAGAAGAAAGGAAAAAACATGGAGTTGCAGCTGTTTGGAAGAAAGAAACGTTATTAAACGTTTCCCCGCAGCCCTTTCAAAAAATGTCAAAGAGAGTGCATCTACTTCGGCCCCCAGGCTTCCCTATATATAAGGAAAAAACCACCCTAAACAGGGGTGAAAAACAGACCTGTTGCTAAGCTTTTCCAAAAATAACACCTGGGTGGTAGACACCCTTCCAGATGTAGAGAGTTTAAGAAATAAAGAAAAAAAATGCCCCCATATTTTCTCTCAGGTCTCCTCTTAAGAGGAAAACAATCCGAAACATAGATGGTGGAGATAAGTATTGTTGAAAAAGTTGCATAAAAAGTTTGTACATTCAGTTCAGAGGTAGATAACCATAATAACAAAAAACAAAAAATAAAGATTGAATGTAGGATCTTTTTAGTGAGCAAAAGGAGGTTGTTCCATGATTCGAACCAGCTCTCTGTCAAACTCTTTTGCTACCCAAAACCCCAAATATTGTTGAATTCCCTCCTTAGAAAGGAGGTCTGCATCATTTTTTCATTCCCTGTAAATATGAAAAGCAAATATTTGATTAAATAAATATTTTAAGACCACGACCTCTTCTAATAAAGGAATCAGAATATAGTTGAGGCATATTTGAGTTCTATTAAACCATTTTATGATATTCATAGAGTCACCAAAGATCTGAGCTTCTATCAACTCAAAAGAAGAGAGCCAGCACAAAAGAAGATGTAGAGATTTGAGTTTTGCAAAGTCATTTGTTCTAGGGCCAAGTTCGATAGAAGCTTTGTACACTTTTCCAGAGGGGAGATGTATGGTGAGCCTTGATCCACACTTATTTTGTGGGTCATAGGCCCCATCAAAATAGGCCCACAAGATGTCTCCCCTAATATCTTCCATTTTGATGATTCTGACGTGTCGGGATTCCTTAGGGATGGGGATGTGTTCGTAGATAGATACCCCTTTCGAAGCTAGAATATTTATGGGGAATATGATACCTTGAAAAATGACTCAGTTCCTTGCTATCCAGGCACCCCATGCAACAATAAGCGGAATGTTCCTCACCCTGTCATTTGGAGCTTCATTCCACCATATTTGCCAAGCCTTCGAGATGGTTTGACCTTACAATCTATGGGAAAGTTTTATAAGCCTCAGAGTTTCGACCCATAGACTGTTGTTAAAGGCACAAGAGAGAAAAAGGTGATGCACATAATCCCATCTAGATTTGCACAGGGTGCACAATCCCAGACCTATCTTTCCCCTTCTTTGAAAATTTTCCCAGGAGGGAACTTTGTTTTGTAAAATGCACCAAAAGATAAGTTTTGATTTCCCCGGACCTTTAAGATCCCGCAGAGATTTAAACCACCACTTCGGCTCCGCCCATCCCTTTTGTGTCATTAACCATTTGTAGCTGAATTTCAGTGTGTACTAACCCGAAGGGGAATGAACCCACCTAAGCTCATCCGACCTCTCCTGAATTTGGACATTTTTTTTTCTGTGGAGCTCGCTGATAAATCCCTTCCACTCCTATCTCCACCTATCTTCAAGTTGCAGGGCCTCCCCTGACATCCATGCTTGTCTCCAAATGGTTTACTGACCAAACTGAACAATATGGATGAGAGTGTAAAAGCCTCAATTTTCAAGATGGTCAAGTAATTCTCTAGAAAGTGCATAATATCCATTACACCCCACCCACGGGTCACGACCAAGCCTTACCTGTGCACCAAGAAACTCATCTTGAAGCAAGAGGGAAAAAAAATCCACAAGAGGGTAGCAAGAAGCCATTCATAAGTGGAGACAAGAGTGAGAACAAGTTCAAAGGGAAAGGAAAGAAGAATGCATCCGTCAAAAAGGAAGGAGAAAAACTAACATGCAATAATTTTTCCAAAGAGGGTCATGATGAAGCTCATTGTTGGAAGCTTCATCCTGAGATGAAACCAAAGAAGTTTAACAACAAAGGGAATCAAAGGACAGCTGCAACTACACAACATGACTTAGGCTCTGATTAGGGAGATGAAACAAATATCACAACAATGGGAATGAAAGGTAAGGACATAGCAAGCACTAGCTCTTCAAGTTGTCCTAATCATACTCAAGATGAGAAAACTATAATTGAACTTTTCCATATTCGGGTTAATTCAAAGCACACCAAAATTGTTACACTCTTTGATAGTGGTTCACAAAAAAAATTGGTTTTCAAAGACTTAGTCAAGAAACTAAACTTAGATACCATTACTCATCCAAGACCTTATCCTTTAGTTTGGATATGCAAGAATTGAAACTTACAAGTTACGTGGAAATGAATATTTAAATTTGCAATTACAACAAAATTTCTTCATGAAGTTGAACTCGATATAGTACCACTTGATATTTCCAGAATTGTGTTGGTAAGACCATATTTGTATGATAGAAAATATATTTTCCACCACCATGAAAACAAGTATCACTTGTTCAAAGGTGGCATAGAGTACATTTTTAGAGCACATCGATAAAAACTAAATATTTCACTTGTAAATGTCAAACAAATGAAGAGACTCATTAACTCTAGCAATAATTTTGTGCTTCTAATGGTCAAGCAAAAGAATGATGTTGAAAATGAAGATTTCAAGGTTGTGATTTGGGATTAAAATCTAATTTGGTTGAGGTTGTTAACCAATATGATAAGATGTTGCAAGTGCCAAAAGGATTGCCTCCCAAGAGGGGAATCCAACAGGAAATACAATTGCAACAATATTTTCCTCTTAAAAAAAATAAATAAAAAATAAAAATAAAAAATCAAGAGTTGTTGGATAAAGGGATCATCAGACCAAGTAATTTTCCATGCGGGTCACTTATTGTTTTGGTGCCAAAGAAGAATGGAACATGGCGCATGCGTGTGGTGTTGAAGTTCAACATGAAATTTCAACACCCACGCTAGTGTGGGACCAGGAGGTCCAAGCAACACCTACACTATTGTGGGACCACATGCCTTAGTAGCACCTACACTGGTGTGGGCTAACTTTGGTGCATGTCTATTTTAGTTATCCCTTAATTAAGATGGACAATAAAATGTAATCTAATCTCAAAGTAACTTGTAATAGTTAACTGAGTGTGAAAAACTCAATTAACTCATGAATTTTGAGTTGAGGGTAGTTGGTGAGGCATGCAGAGTAATTATAGTTGTAACAGAGTTCTAAGTGCAGTGGTGCATTAGTTAATGCAGGTTGTAATCAATTTAACTCAGTTAGGCGAGTTAAACTCAATTGTGCTAGTTGTAACTGTTTGATACACTAGTGAGAGATCAAGTGAATTAAATATTATTTAATTCAAAATCAGTGATCTCACATGCAACTCAGGATTTACTATTATTAGTTGCATGCATGTCAACTCTAGTAAAGACCCAATTGAGATCGAGGTGAAAGAGAAGTTGACTATCAGTTGTAGGGTTATTGGGTTGCACCCATGCAACCAAACACCCATTGGATTGCCCATGATCCTTGCATTGTTTAGGAAGGCCAAAATTCCTATGGAATAGGGATTGCATTCCACACAAATTGCGCAAGAAAGGCAGGCTGTCAGGAGGCAGAAAATTGGCTAAGTATTGGTCAATTTTATGTAATGTTAGTAAACCTAGCCCATTGGCTATGTATGCAATCACCATTTTTAGCATAATGTAAGAGGGCCAAGCCATTGGAAGTTAGACCAAGGAGACATAGCCCAAAAGGGGTGAACTCCTTCATCATTTTTTGTGTTATGGTTATTATTATGGTGCATTTGTATGTTGTTTCTGTATATTTTAGAGTTTATTTACATGCTTTATGTTGTTAAAAATTAACATAAAAGCTCTCAAAAACTCAATTTAAACACTTGTAGTTTGAAAACCATCAAGAAAAATCTCATTAAGATATCATATGGATCAGGTTGCTTTATCAATATTATATTGTACATGTGTGGATTTTGTCTGTGTAGTTGCATCAGGGAAAATTTTAAGGATGGGAATTTATATTAAAGTTTAGAAGCCTTGGTGAATCACGCTAGCCCATAATATGCAACATGTAAAATGTTGGTGATATATTTGTAAAAATATTTAAATTTCTAATAATTTTATATCGTCTCTATATAATTTTTGTTTTTCAATATTTGAGGTAAAATAATTTAATACTATAAAATTTGGGCTAACAATTTTTAGAAAAAATGGTAATTAGTGGGATAATTTTTTAAAAACATGGAAAATTAGCCCACTTGTGAATATTAGCCCCTAAAATTTTCTCTGAGTCGCATGAGACATGGAAACATCAATTAGACACACTAGTTGAAATCACAGACCCACCTGAAACAGACTGTAACCAATCGAGTTATGGAGAGCTTTATTATAACTATGTTGCACATAAGGGAGTCTCTTATCCTAGGTTTGTGGATGCTTGGAGTTTTACATGCATAGTATGTGGACTATCATCCTATTGACAACATTTATTTTATCATGAGTATGGGGATGGAATGCAGTTGACTTGGTGAGCTTTGTGTCCAATAATGTCCAGAGGCTCGACTAAAATGTGATCAAGAACCTACTATCCCGATATGATATAATGGTATGCAAGATCCAAAAATGTACCCATACTCATTCAAAGAAGAGTTTGGAAGTGTCCTCTCCTATGATACTCTTCTTGCATGCCACCAATATATGCATCTTAGAAAATGTCCACGACTAAAAATACATAGTCGTTACCATGCTTGGTAGAAGGGAGGCCCGACATATAGTCCATGGAGATTGATTCCCAAGGATGGATGAAAGTAGGCAGAGTGTACAGGCTTTGCTTTTGATGGTTGGCTTGGGGATGGCACATGCAGTGCATGATCTGATATATTTTCCAAGATCTTGTCTGAGTTTTTGCAAATAAAAATACTTTTGTAGTATGGCCACAATTTTCTTCACACTGAAATGTCCTGTGACTCGACTATAGTGTGCCTCCAAAATCAGCTTGGCACGCTCGCTTGAAGGAACAAAAAGCTGGCCCAAGTAGCATAATAATGCATTGTGAAGGTGGAAATATGGAACTTGTTTTCCATCCACTAGAATATGTTATGTGGTGGAAAAATTGGGATCATTTAATTTGTATAGTTGTATCCATCTAGAGGTCTCTTGGCCACAAGAGTTGAGAACAGTAATCAGTGTTGTAATTGGGGGCCGACTAAGGAAATTGCGACATGACTGGTGCTGCCCTGATTGTATTTAATGTTCAAGTGAAATTTTTGGATATATGTAGACAACTTATGAGGTCGATAATTATACAACTTCTCTTGTGTCTGTGTAAATTAAAGAGGACCTTGATTTCTGTGGATGAATGTCTCCTTCCCCAGAATGTAATGTTTCCATTGCTGACATGCTCGCACGATAGAATACATCTCTTTATCATAAGTGGGGCATTTCCTAATTGTATCAGAAACTATCTCACTATGATAGGCCACTAGATTCCCTTGCTAGGTGAGAACTTCACCAATAACACAGTCAGAGGAATTTGTCTTAATTTCAAATGGTTGTTGGAGGTCTGGAAATGTGAGTACAAGTGCAAACAAGATGTGATGCTTCAGCTTAATAAAATCCTTATTTTGGGACTCAGAAGAGGAAAAATTTTCTTTCACTCTTCCCTTGGTAACTTGACTCAAAGGCCAAGTGATATGAGAGAATCCCAACACAAACCTATGATAAAATTTGGTAATGCCCAAAAAGCTATGAAGCTATGTTAGATTGATCAAGGATAGCCAACCCCGAATGACTTAGATCTTAGTCAGATCCACATGTACGCCCTGCTTATCAATGATGTAAGCCAAATATTATACCTGACTCATGCCAAAGGTGCATTTCTCCAAGTTGGAAGACATTTTGTGTTGTTGCGGGTGTTATACAATATTTTGTCACACTCCACTTTGTGTAATCATACCACTAGTGTCGCAAGGTATGTTCTCCATGAACCATGTCTAGAAAATCCCAAAAGTGGAAGAAGACTTGACTTGAAAAGGTTCTGAAATTTTTTTCAAGAACCTTGTTTTACAAGCCCCACTCGTTCTGCATAGTTGATGACTCGGACCTGTCACCTTTTTCACTACTTATGTCTAGCGTTGGTAGTGTGACCTTTTTTAGGAAAATTTGCGTTGGCCCTCTTTAGGTAGTTCTTCCCAAAATGGAGGAGAATATTCTGTTACTAGAAAGCTCGAGAATGGTGACATGGTTTTAGGTAGTTGATTATAGGAATGAGACCTCCCATTCATGGCCATGGATCCTCTTTCCATGGTTATTTCCATTAATATGGGGAACTCCTCCCACCTTTTATGGATCCTCAACTCCCTCTCCTTCCCTATAAATGAAACTTCTACCATCCTCTAATGATTGGTTTCCATCCTATGAGTTGAATCATGCCCAATTTCTTCCCATTTGCGAAGGATGAAGTTGTTTGAAGGAGAAGGCAAGGACTTGGAGTCTCACCTACAGGAGGCGTCCAACATGAAGGCTTCTAGTTGTATTGCTCCCTTTGTCATTATAATAATAATACATTATGTGTTTCCTTTCCATAAATATGTCAATTATTGTCTATTTATTGTAGTATTCCTTGATCTGTTTCATAACTTGAACTAGAAACTATTATGCCTTGTATATGTTTGTTGTCTCCACTTGTTCTTCCTTGTAGACATTCGTCTTCACCAATGGGGAGGAGATCGTGAGTGTGGAAGTGAAAGAATCAAGGCTGATACCAAAAGTGATAGAATCATAAATAAGTAGGAAGTTTATCCTCCTTCGTGTTTTATAGTGTAAGTTAGGAAATGTTGTATATATTTGTTTCATTTGTTGCTAGATCGTCACATAGGAATAGAGAGATTGTTTTGGTCTGTAGAAAGGATTGTATGCACAACAAAATGGTGACTTCACGAGGGAGCCAATAACCCTTCAAACCTCCTTTCGTTTTGGTATGTTTCGATTAGTTTGGCTAACCACCTTATAATCCATCATTTTGATTGCTTATAAGTTCGCATTTTGAGTAGTATGCTCTTTAGAGTTTCAAGTATGGATTTATTTTCAATTTTCATTGTATTTTCCTAAGTTTTTCTCACCCAACATGTTTCTATAAGAAATAGAGGGTTGTCAGTGCGGATATTAGTGAGTACAGTCGTGCTGAAAACCATCTCTTCCACTATCTGCCCGTCACTAGTCCAATTTCTCGTCCAGCAAACACCTTTTTTTCTGACAAAAAGGGCACTGCCAACACAAATTTTGCTGGGTAGAGTGGCGCAGAAGAACATGTGCATATATTGCATTTACATAGTTTTTTGGGGAATTGTGCATAAATTACATTGCATGATTTGCCATATTTTAATGCTTTTAACTTAATTGGAACTGTGAAAGTGAAATATCTAGTTAGGAAGCTATTTTCTATTGCATACTTGATTGTTGCATTGATGTTTGCACTTCTTCCCTATGCTAGATAACTTTCATTGAAATGGAAAGAGTTTTTTCCTCATATTAGTTGCATTATAGGTATGTTCAGGTGACATCGATTTTGAGCCTTGAAATTGAAACATAATTCAAGATAAACTTTTAAATTTATCTCAATTAACCTAAGGAGAATTCAAAGCGTTAAAGAAAAGATTTAGAGGTCTAGGCTAGAGACATGTTCCAATTTCATTAAATGTAAGAGATGTCATTATTTTCCAGCGTTGCGTCCTAGGGGTGAAATCTCGTTCCAATTATGGAAGTTTATAGGATCGTTATCCACGTACCTTCGGGTACATCAGACAACACTCCATGCATGAAAGTATATTGGAACGTTCTCACCGAACAATTACACATTAGATAACACTACTACAGACTGCACTCCAATGTACGGTCGAGTATATTTGGGGTGTCCCCTATAGGTTTCTATCCATCCATAGGTAACTGAGTCTACCGCCTTGTATATTGTGATACACTGAACACAACACTCGTGGAGATTTTCTGCTGCATGTTATGTCATTGGTTCGCCAAGGTGTATATTGTAGTTCATGGTTGCTTGGTAAACCTTTATGCCTAGTTACCCAATTTTTGATTTATTTTTTGTTAATTTCTAAAATCAATTGACCACTGAATAACATCCTCCCCGTGGGACAACTCCTTAGTAGATCTTAGGTTGATACTAATGGAAACTTTTCCTGAGTCTACCAATCAAGGAAACCCCTCTAGCAGGAATCTTGGTCCTTTTTCTCCTTTTGGAAATATTAGTGCTCCTTATATGGCAACGTTGCCCCTTCCCAGATATACCATTGGTTTTCCAGTTTGGTTATTTTCAAACCCTGTGGTTCCAAATGTCTAAACTGCTTCTCAACCAAGTTCGCCTCCACCATAACAACATCAACCTCATGTTGATCCTAAAGTTGACCCTTTTCCTTCTTGGCCTATTTTTTCTTCCTCCCTTTCTTCCTCTTCGCTTAGTGAAAGTCTTGATTCTAGTAACCAGGGAGCTAAGAAGAAGAAGAAAAGGTCAAAGAAGAAGAAGAAGAAATAAGAAAATGGGAAACCAAGAAACCATTGCTACTGATTTAATTAATGTAGATAAATCTTCCAATCAGCCCCACAAAGTTAAATTTCCCTACAGGTTATGTAAGGATGAACACCTTATTAGATATTGTCCTGGTATTCCCAAAGAATTAGAAGTGTGGCCCACAGGCTCTAATCAACCTTTTTAATTGGCCTCTGGAGATCATACTGGTGATAAACCCTCAGCTAGTGATAGTAAGGTCCATGGGAAAAAGGATATAGTCAAATTTCCTTGTAAGTTGTGTGAAGGGAATCATCTTATTCACCTTTGTATTTATATGGATTAAGCCTATAAAGTGTTGGATAACATTATAGCTCCTCAGCCTCGTCTTACGGCTGGTTACTAGAAGCTTTCCCCTGATCCTCCACTAGTTGATCAAGTGATTGACCAAGATTCATCTCTAGTAAATCCCTCTCTTTCTGAAAGTGAATCCCATGAGCCCATTCCTAACCAACAATTGGTTGAGAATATAGTTTACTCGATTCCACCTTCAGTTGATCGTAATTTTCCCGTAGGGAGTGATCTTCATACCGCTCTTGTTCTTCTTGTTTCTTCATACTCGAATGAACTAGGGAGAAATCCTCCCATTCCAAAGGTATATGGGGGAGATCCTCCCATTCCCATAACACAAGGGGGTAGTTATCTCATTCTCATGACACCCCCTCCAAGTAGTATGGTCACTTTTTTTATTGGAGTCGGCTGGTAGGATATCATCTTCCTTCTTACGTGACCTTTCATATCACAGTACATGCTTATAATGTGGTCATACCTAGAAAAATCATAGATGAAGCGACATATGTTATTATTTTGTCCTCAACTTCTTGGAAAGCTTTAAGTTCTCCACAGTTTGTGCCCGTTACCCAGAATTTGTTAGATTTTAACAAAGGAACCAGTAAACTGTTAGGGATCCTTCGTAAATTTCCTATTTCTTTGGGAGGAAAGACCATATATATCGATGTGATGGTTATCCAAGGCCTTTTGTATTTTAATTTACTCCTTGGTCGTGACTATGTTTATGTCATGGGATCTCTTTTTTCTTCTCCCTTTCATGTGATGTGTTTCCCACATGAAGGAGGAATTGTGACCATTGATCAACTTTCATTCATTAGTCCTAATCTAACTCCCAATTAACCAACATCTCTAAATGGTACTTATATGCAAGTGGTATCTTCCTCGCCATAGGTTAATTATGTGGCAACCTATTCGATGTATGCGTCTGTTGATGATCTAGTCAGTGATTTATTGCATCATATACTGGGGGCATTGGATCTTGATCTTTCCATTAGATCCCTTGATATGTATCCCTTATAGAGTGTTTTTCTCCCATCTGATGAGAACCTCTTGGAATCCATGACCTATTATGGGCCATGAACAAGGTGTTTGGAGCAAAGTTCCTTTTCTTGTGTCAATCTCCTTAAAAAATGAAACAAGGTCGTTGGATAAGAGTTCCTTTTCTTGTGTCGAGCTCCTTAAAAAATGAAACAAGGTCTCTAGAGAAAATTTCCTTTTCTTGTGTCAAGCTCGTTAAAAAGGAAACAAGGTGTATGAGCATAGTTCCTTGTCTTATGTCAAGCTCGTTAAAGAATGAAACACAGTGTTGGAGAAAAGTTCCTTTTCTTGTGTGAAGCTCATTAAAAAATTAAACAATGTGTCTGGAGAAAATTTCCTTTTCTTGTGTCAAGCTCGTTAAAAAATGAAACAAGGTGTCCTGAGAAGAGTTCCTTTTTTGTGTTAAGCTCGTTAAAAAATGAAACAAGGTGTTATGATGATAGTTCTATTACTCTGTCAACCTTGTTAAAAAATGAAACATGTTCCTTATGAGGATAGTTATTTTACTATGTCAACCTCGTTAAAAAATGAAATAGGTCCATATAAGCATAGTTCTTTTACTGTTTCAAGCTCATTAAAAAATGCAACAAATCCCCTTTCAATTTGATTTTTTGATTAGGTATCGTAAATTCCCAGTCGAGTCTTTCACTTGATCTCGTAAAACAACCTTCATTCAATCCATTTGTTAGTAACCAGTAGTCTACTTAGGTTAATGAAAGGAATCTTGGGGGGCATGTACCTCGAATTGAGTCATTATGCTGGGGGCATGAAAACTTATCTCAAGAATAGTTTTCTCATGTTTCAAGCTTATGAAAAAAAGAAACCAATTTCAAGCATAGTTTGTCTCTGTTTCAAGATTGTGTAAAAATGAAACAATCTTCAAGGGTTCTCAAGCATAGTTTCCCTTGTTTCAAGCTTGTGTAAAAATGAAACCATTATGATCCTACCTCTCATGATTGCCATTTTATCAACCTATTTTTGCTAGATGAGCCTTGGTTTTCTCATTCCATCGTCACCATATGTTTTGCCAATCATATGCTTTCACTTGGTTGTTTTACCCTTTCCCAAGGAACCCTTGTGAGGAGTAGTATTATTAGCCAATCTATTAACTTTTACGTGTTTTTGAGAAGTTCCACCATGACTAGAATTAGTCGCTACCCTTTCTACCACTCTTTCCTCCAAGAGGAGTCCTCCTTCAACTATTTTTAGAATCTGAAAATATGAAAATATTGTTGAGCACTTGTCTTTTTGAACTCGTAAAATTAAATGAAGAGACATATAATAAGTATAAGCTTAACCCTTTTCCAAACTTATATAGACTAGTTACAAAAATGAATACCTTAGTCAAACATGGCTAAGAGGTTCTCTTGAATATTATTTTCTACTTTTTCAGATCCTAAAGACTATCTACGAAAAGGGACCGTTGGAGTTTCTTTCTTGCCTCCTTTTTAAACTATCTAAACATGAAAAATATGTCAAGTGACCCCTCCGTTGGACTCGTAAAACTAAAACGATGAAGGACTTGTTACCATGACAAGACCGAGCTACTCCTTCCTAGGGATCGTTAAAAATACTAGGATGGTTTCATTCGAAGGATGAACTTATATGGCAAGCATATGGTATCCTCTTCAAGATTGAGATAAAAAATAAAGAGGTACTCGCTAGAAATAGTGGGGGAAAATGGAAGGAAACATATATCCTATATTTTTTTGTGAAAGGTAGCATGTCGCTCTTGAACATGACACTTATTTGTATCTCATGTCAGGTTTGGGACATCCTCACTTTGTCACTTGCCTTCCTGGGTTTGGGAAATCCATTTTCCTCTCATTCGATTATATCTTATTGTTATCATGACCTCTGATCCTATTTTGAGTCAAATGATGCCAAATTCCAGAGTCGTGTCGTTGATATGTTCAAGAGAAGTCTCATCCATAAATTTAAACCACTTATACAATGTTTGAATTTCTTTGCATCAATCCTGGATCACTCTTTCCAACTCTAAAAAATCCTAGGTTTCATGTCGATGATGTAGGAAAAATTATGGCCCTCCTTCATCAGATCACTTCCTATCGAATCCAACTCATTATCTAGGAAGATGATCTAGAAATCCCCTTTGAATACCTTGGAGCTTGCATGCCTCAATAGCAGGTTCTTCGCATTCGACGATAGGTTCACGTCATTGGCCTTCAATCAAATGATTCTGTGAGTGTTCAACTTCAGCATCATTGTTCACACTCGTGGATTATGTTGTTGAACCTTGAGAGCTATAGTCATCATTGGTGTTTTCTCTCGTTCATGTTAATGGTTTACATCAATGGCTGGTAATCAGGTGGTTTCTACCATGCTCGACCTCAACACATTTATTCACATGGTCATATTCGTACTTTGGTTGGATCGAGACAGAGGTGAAGGCCCTGGGTTTAGTTTGATAAATCCAGGCTACGTGGAGTTATTCAATATTCATGATTGTACACATGATCCTTTCAGTCGGATGGTTGCGCCCATGTTGTGGATACATGTATACGTGATTATAAACATGATCTTTTCGAGTCATATGGTTGTGTCCATGTCATGGATCCATGTATTTTTATATTCTTTCTCATATATGTATTGTTAGACATACTTACATCATAGATGTCATATATATTGCATTATTTTTGGTTTTTAAGTCTCCTAATGGTGGTTATCTTAGTATTTTCCTTTTCTTGTAAATCACTTCAACCATCACTCCTCGTTATGAATTCATGATTTAGGGGGCATCTGTTATACAATATTTTTTCACACTCCACTTTGTGTCTTCATACCACCAGTGTCGCAAGATATTTTCTCCATGAAACATTTTTGAATCATCCTTGAAGAAGTGGAAGAAGACTTGACTTGAAAATATTTTGAAAAATTTGTCAAGAAACTTGATTTACAAGCCCAACACGTTCTGCATAGTTGATGACTCACGCTTGTCACATTTTTCATTACTTATGTCTAGCGCTGGAAGCACAAATTTTGTTAAGAAAATTCACACTGGACCTCTTCAAGAAGTTATTCCAAAAATGGAGGAGAAGCTTCTCTTACTAGAAGGCACGAGAACGATGACGTGGTTTCAGGTAATTGATGATAGGAACGAGACCTCCCATTCATGGCCATGGATCCTCTTTCCATGGATCTTTTCCTTAATATACGAAACTCCTCCCACCTTTTATGGATCCTCAACTCCCTCTCCTTCCCTATAAATGAAACCCTACCATCCACTAATGATTGGTTTCCATCCTATGAGCTGAATCATGCCCAATTTCTGCCCATTTGCAAAGGAGGAATTTGTTTGAAGGTGAAGGATAGGACTTGGAGTCTCACCTAAATGAGGAGCACAACATCAAGGCTTTTGATTGTATTTATCCCTTTTTCATTCTATTAATAATGCACTATGTGTTTCCTTTCCATAAATATGTCAATTATTTTATATTTAATGTAGTGTTCCTTGATCTGTTGCATAACTTGTACTAGAAACTATTATGCCTTGTATACGTTTGTTGTCTCCATGTGTTCTTTCTTGAAGGATTTTGCTTCACCAATGGAGAGGATATCATGAACGTGGTAGCTAAAGAATAAAGGTTGAAACCAAAAGCGATATCGTAAGAAAGAGGTAGGAATTCTATCATCCTTCTTGTTTTCTAGTGTAAGTTAGGAAAGGTTGCTTATATTTGTCTCGTTTGTTGCTAGATCCTCCCATAAGACTAGAGGGATCCTTTATGTTCGCATAAAGTATTTCCTGCACAACATTAGTGTTTGAAGGACATATCTAATGTGTTGCAAGTGCTCTTCCCAACTCTTGTTGAAGATGAGGATGTTGTCTAGGTATACAACCATGAACGATTTGGTGAAGGGGCCCAAGATGTCATCCATCAGCCTCATAAAAGTTGCAGGGGAAATTTTCAAATTTAAAGGCATGATAAACCGCTCAAAAAGGCCCTCCTTGGATTTGAAGGAGGTCTTCCATGCATCGATGGGTTCTATTGGAACCTAGTGATATCTAGACTTCAAATCAATCTCGTTTAAATACTTGTACCCCTTGAGTTGGTCAAGAAGGTCATCAATCCATGGGATTGGATACCTATTCCTAACAGTGAATTTTTTTAGTTCCCTATAATCAATGCAGAACCTCCAGGTCCCATCCTTCTTCTGTACAAGTACAATCGGGTCCGCACAATGTGAGGAACTTGGTTGGATGTGCCCTTTCTGTAGAAACTACTAGATCTTCCACTTGATTTCTTCATTTTCCAGAATGGAGTGGTGGTATATCGACCCATTAGGAAGAGGTGCTCTGGGAGTCAGATCGATTGAATGCTTGAACTGGCATTGCAAATGTACCCCTGTGGGTGAAGAGAAGATGCCCCAATATTCTTCCATGACCTTATCCACCTAGTTTTGATGTGTGGTGGAACCCTTCCTGGGGGCCATGGATGTAGCCATGATATTCCCCTTTCTTTGAGGGTGAATAAGAAAGAAAAAAAATTTCCCGGTCTAGGAGATGATATTACTGCATTTCTTAGTGGAGATCAAAGATATGGAGGTAAGTGGGCATTCCTTCGGTATTTTGTATAACTTATTGCCCAAATAAATAATGGTAGTGCGAGGCCTAGACTCATACACAACATGAATCTTCCACAAGTATGGCTGGCCTAATAACACATCACAAGATTCAAGAGGAGCAACATCACACAATAATTCATCCATGAAGGGCTTGATGTTGTAGGGAAGGAAACACTGCTAGCTGACACAAAGATCTTGTCCTTGGTGGAGCCACCCCATGGTGTATGGCTACGGGTATGGCGTGGTCAGTGGCCCAACCTATTGACGACCTTTGCTGAGATGAGGTATTTGTCTCCTAGTGTCGACAAATAATTTCAACGGAGACCCTTTTAATCACATGTATGAGTGGAAGAGACACTCCCCTTCCTCTGGATATTCAGGATCAATATCCTAGACCTTGGTGGTGGCGTCAATGGTGTTGGGATCCACATGCTTCCCTTTTTCATTCCCCTTGTCATGTTCTGACTCAGAGTTGGAACATGCATATGACTAAATACTTCTTCTCGACCAATAGTGGCTTCTTGGCACAAAACTCACTTATTTTGTGAGTGGGGCTCTTGTGGAACTCACACCTTCCCCATTTCCTTCTTCATATTTGTGGTGTTATTATTTGTTTGTGGCTTCAATGGGTTGTCCTAGTTCACCCTGCCTTGGATTTTTCCTTTGATCTGTGGTTTGGGTGCACCTTTTCCTTGATTCAGATTCATAGATCCAAAGTCTTGCTTCTTCTGCTTAAATTTCCACTCGATCTTGATGACATATCAGTATGCAGTGTCGAGTGAGGAAATTTCTAGGAACTCCATCTCTTCCTAAATTTATTTTTGTAGACAAAAACGGTATTTGAGTACCATATGCTGCTCAGAATCCTTAATACCCGACTTTGTGTGAAGGGTATGAAAAATATTGTGAACTACGACACATCTTGGTCCCTTCCCTGCCGCAGTGTGGATCATGTAATGTACTTATCTTCATAGCTCCCGAAAAGGTGATATTGTTCCTTAACAACGTATCAAAAATAATTCCAAGAGGGTGTGACTAAAAATAGTGAGGGTTCATTCTCTTCCCTCTGCTCACAATAGGTTTCCCACCAGTCCTTGACGTGGGGGGTGATTTTTAGGAGTGCAAAAGTAATCCTTTCCATATTGGAAAAATCATGAACCAAAAAATATCCTTCCAAAAGATTTAACCATTTATCTACGACATCTGCATCTATCTAGCCTTAAAATACAATAATGTAAAAGTTAACTTGTACCTTAAATGGAGTGACACCTCCAAGGTGACTATCAGATGAGGATGCTTTTCCTGTTGACACCCGCCGAAAGATCTGGGAAAAGTTATCCATCATCTCGTTCCTTTTGTCGCTTGAGTGATTCTTCGAGAAATACTTTCAGAGGATCTCCTTCTCCCTAGTCTTTCTTTTCTTATTCCATGGGAGGTTGTCAGGGTCAGGGAGGCTGGTCTTGCATAGTTTTAACCATTTCAAGTCCTAACTCCTTATACCTCGACCTCGTTGGGGACATGCACAAAACAAAAGAGAAAGAGAAAACCATTATGATACCACTGATCCAAATTTATGTAGGAATGAAATGAAATATAAATTTAAACATAAACACATATCTACAATGAAAACTGAACATCAATTCATTAATAATGAACATTGAAAAGCAATTTACATGTAGAATCGAAACAAACTGGCTCGAGCAATGGTAGTTATCTCTGAGAAGAGATGTGGCAGCTACATGCCTTTTGAACTATGTTACAATTAGGCTCGTATGCCTTTTTATTATTGAGAAACAATAGAAAACCATAAACATCCAAAAACCTAACCCTAGGAGATGAAGCACCAAAATTCTATGGGCCCCGTTGGGGTTAGTTGGTACATCAACTTCCTGGGGTCGTAGCTTTGGCATACGATATCCGTTTGACACGTACAATACCTCATTATAAATATATATCCAAGAAATACAACTTTAAGTTGCATATGTTTGGAAGTAAATTCACATCTACATGTTTTCCAAAAAACATTGTTTAGACATCGTTTAGGGTCTCAAAACAACTTTGGAATTTTAGGACCTAAAAAATTTCCAAAAATAGTAAATTTTGCTACAATTAAGGAAATGTAAAGAAATAGCGGTGGGGGTCCAAGTGGAATAGGCGGGTGGCCACCAATATTTAGCTGGATAAAAAATGCATCATTGATAAGTAAATTGTTCAATAGATTTTTATGTTCAGTTTTAATAGTCAACTTTGATATCAATGCCTTAAAATTTTGTATAGATTACCTTGAATGTGTTGGATTTTTTTTTTTTTTAAAATGGTTAAGTTAAACCCATGCAATGCTTAATTCAATTTAGAGGTCCACATGTGGAGATAAGGACCATAGAGAGACAATGCTATGTGGGATGGAGTGTTATCTTAACCCTCCATTTACCATAGGGGAAAACATGGCATAAAGCATAAGACAAAAAGGTAAGTGGAAAATGGTATGAAGAGCTTTGTAGCATGTGGCGGCAAGGAGATGCACACAACCTAGTTGTCTTGAGATATTATGGTTGTCTAAATCTACAGTCAAGATATAATTCCCAACGTGAGGCATCATACTTTTAATGGGACTTGGAGCCACGTAATCGAAAAGTCAACGTGACACCTATTTGTCCCTTATTGGCCACGCCAATATAAACTTGTTTAAAAAAAAAAAAATACGAGGTTACACAAAATACTTACCATTCCATTTGTGGTATCTCTTGGTGGAATCTTCACTAATCATACAACGTAACATGGTGAAAATGAAAATGCCCAAAATGTTATCTCCTCTATAAAAAGAACATGATGCCTCAGAAAGGTACTATAGTGATTTTTTGACATTGTTGGCCTTTAAAGAGCAAGTATACAAGCGCACACACTATATGGAAAACACCAATTAGTGTATGTTTTAGCAAAATGTCTTCTCCTTATTCTAATTTTAATGAAGGTAGACGGGAAAGGGTTTTAGCAGAGGTTTTTTTTTTGCTACACCTAAAACCTTAATTAAAACAATGTAATTTTATAACACACACATATAGAGAGATGCACTACAATTAAGAATTCAAAAATTTTATCATGGGCTTGAATATTTTATATGTAAATTGAAAAATTATGCTACACAAAGTGTAAAAGACATATAAATTCTTTGGTATGCATTGTTAACTAAAATGCATTGTTGTATCATGTTACAAAGTATATTTGTTTTAGGTTTTAAGAACAACAAAACAAACAATAACAAAAAAACAAAAAACTAGTGCTTACATAATCTATAAATGCACTAGTGGGTATACCACAATGTGCACTGTGTTAAGGATAGCACGTTATTTTTAGTTTGTTTGGTGGTGTGACAAAGAGATTTAATTACACTAGTGTGGAGTGACATAATGCATATCACAATATGTTTAAGCAACTTACTATGTTGTGCACAATAAACATATAATTTCTTTTGTGCACCATAAACATACCATTGCATTGATGTTTCTTTACATGAGTAACACTGCCTCAAGGGTAAATAAAAACCCATTGTCAAATTTTTTATTTAAAAAAATGGTAGATTGGGTGTATTAAACATAGGAATGCATTGACGATTAATAGTAGCACATGCATCGAGGTAGGTTAAAGTATATTAATAAAAATTTTATTAGTTGTATGCCCTATAACTATAAAAACATTGATGCATTAGGATAAAAGGCATAATACAATAGTATAACATATAAATAAATAAATAGAAGTATTTAAAAAGTTACCAAATCGATTTTATAATTTTAACTTTCCTCTATTGCTTCACACACATTCAAGCACTGATGATGTTCTTGATACCCTTATGGGTGCTCCATTCTTAAAGTTCTCAAATTGCTAGATTTTTCTAGTCCTCCACTTCCATGACATGCTTATGTTTGTTTCATAAATTTTCAAAACATCCCAAATCTACAATTTTACTTTATCTGGAAACATGCCTACTAAGTGAACAAAAAACCAACCAAATGGATTTTCATCCCTTAATTTTATTTTTCTCCATTTAAAATATCAATTTGACCTTTCAATTATGTTTTTTCATTTGTTTTGAATAAAAATTACCATGAGTGTGACCTTGCTTTTTCTCATGACTAAATCTCTATGTGTTTATATGCCACCTTAGTGAGTGGTGTTCCATTACATTCTAAGTGCACCAACAATTTGCATACGAATCATGAACAAATTTATTTTTCTATCTTATGTGGTAAGGAATTTACTGTAGCACTAAGTGGGATGTGTGGCATCCACTCATGTGCACTGCACACCTATGGTAACCACATTGGTGATTTTTATGCACATCTAGATGACTAAATGTACCATGCCATATCATCCTATTAGGTTAGTTCGTTCTGAGAATGTTATCCTATATGAGTGGTGCACCATTGACACAGTCCATATTCTATGTCTTTCACAACACCTGCAAAATATGGATCGCTTCTACAAAGCACACAACTTAGGCCAATGGAATTTGGCTACTAGATTAATTAATGTAAGGATTGAAACACATAGCATAAAAATTAAGTAATTCAAGTAGGATCATTAGGACATAGAAAGGGATACAAATATATTTTTATTCATTCAAAATGTGTTGTTACATATAAGAATACAAATATGAGAATGTAGTTATTATATTTCTTGAAATTCCCATGGTGTTACACAACAATACAATGTAGAACAACCAAACAACCTTGCTAACCCAAACAACAACCAGTTGCGCTCTTTGAAAATCAGGCAACAACCAAATTAAAGCTTTCAGTCCAAGAGCTATAATTCCAAGAGCCTGAAGTTAATGCACAAAAATCAATAGCAAAAAGAAAAAATAAAATTCCCCTTTTCTTCTGTGTTCATGCAATTTATCCTCATGCTACTGACCTCTTTGTATTCCACTGAAAAGAATCACTTACCCTACTACTAACTACTTCACCTTCCAGAACTGAGTCAATTCACTTCCTCTTAGTGTGAAAACAAACAAATTTTTTAACCTTTGTATCTTCTTCATTGCACATGAAATAGTGGTTGTCTTGTATCAGTGTAACTAAACAATTTTCTATTTTTTATGTGTCAGCAACTCCACATAGTAGGAGTATGAGAACACACTCCTAGGAGTGTCCACAACTCAAGAGCAGTCATCGCTTTGATAAAATGTAGCTACAAGAGTAGCAACAACTACTAACTTGGTGTATCAAGAACTAACATAATAGGTGTATCAATAACTTAAAACTTGAAGGGAGTAACAACAATTGTTATGAACTCAATGAAAAATTGTTTTTGGTTAATGTGGATTTCCCAAGGCGAAGGATGGTCTTGCATCAAATACCCTAGGTAAGAAAATACAAGATACCATCTCATGTGGTATTTATTTCATAGATTGAAGTCCCTTGTAGCCATGCTAGCTCTTTCTTAGTCACCCATAACACATCTTTAGATTTCGTGTTCTTCCATTTGACCAAATACTCCAGATACTCCCTGCGGCGAGTCTTCTTTCCAACTTTGGTGGCTAGAATTTCTTACACTTCTTCAATAGGTTTGAATGGTAATTGTTTTGTCCACTGAGTGGGCGTACCTATCTCTTCACCACTTTCTCCTTCATAAAACTCATATAGATTAGCCACATTAAATATCGAAGAGATATCCAAGTTTCTTGGTAGCTCTAGCTTGTAGGCGTTTTTAGAATTTTTTTGAAGAATTTAGCATGGGCCTATTTTCTTGTATTTTAACTTGTTGTAGATACCCCTGGGAAATCTCTCTTTCCATATATGTTCCATTACCATCTCTCCTTCATTGAAAACCTTTTTCCTTCTTTTCAAATCTACCTTCTCCTTATACCTTTCATTAAATTTCTGCAATATTTTCTTCACCTGGTCATGTACCAGCTACAAGTTGGCTGCAAAATCACTTTCATCAACACCCTTCCTTTCCTCCAAATATGGAAACTATATCATGTCCACAATACCTTTTAGTGTCTTCCCATAAACAATATGAAATGGACTCTTACTAGTGGATCTGTTCACCGATTCATTTCATGCAAACTGTGTCTGCGCCAAGACCATATCCCACTGGTTGGGATTTTCACCAGTCATGATTCTCAACAAATTCCCAAAATTCTTGTTTGCTACTTTATTCCATCCATTTTTCTGTGGATGATAGACTGAAATGTATAACAATCTAGATCCCATATTCTTCCAGAATTTCCTCCATAAGTGACCCAAATATCTTGTATCTTTGTCTTAAGTAATGGTTCTTGGAAACCCATGAAGTCTCACTAATTCTTTGAATAACAAAATAGCCACTTCAATAGCATCACTTTTTCTCTTGCATGCTATGAAATGTGTCATCTTCGAAAAACTATCTATAATAACCATCACTGAATCATGCTTCCTCTGTGTCCTTGGCAGTGCCAGGACAAATTCCATGCTTACATCTTCCCAAGGCCTTTCTGGTACCAAAAATGGAGTATACAACCCTGTATTTTGACTTCTATCCTTGGCTAGTTGGAAAATTATACAACATTCAGCAAACTTTCTGACATGCTTGTTGATGCTAGGCTAAAAATATCTATCCTTTACCAATTTTGTAGTCTTATCCATTCCAAAATGTCCACCTAGGACTCCACCATATAATTCTTTAATAAGATTCATCCTCATTGACCCTTAAGGAATGCAGAATTGTTGGTTTTAAATAAAAACCCTTTTTGGATATGGTAATCCAAGAATATGGTTCCATACACACTCCAATGTGCTTTACAAGATGTCCAAGCTTCTCAAAAATCGACATCTCTTGCATACGACTCCTTCATGCTTTCCAAACTCACCACTTATACTAACAAAGTGTTGAGTAACAACATTCTCCTACTCAAGGCATCTGCAATTTAATTTGAATTTCCAGACCTATGCTTCAAAACAAATGTATAAATTTTCAACAATTCAACCCATTTAAAATGTCTTTGATTCAACTTACCTTGACTGTTGATATATTGTAATTCCTTGTGATCAATAAAGAAGAAAAATTCCTTGGGTAGTAAATAGTGTCTCCACTTCTTCAAAGCCTGCAAAATAGCATAAAATGACTGAACATATATAGAATACTTTGTCTTGGCATCATTCAAATTCTCACTGAAGAATGCTATTGGTCTACCTTCTTAACTTAAAAATTCTCCAATTTTTGTCCCACTCACATCAAAGTCAACTTTTAATACTTTATCAAGGTTTGGAAGCACCAAAATAGGTTTCTTTGTCACCTTCCTTTCCAAATCTGCAAATGCCTTCCTTGTTGTTGTCGCCCATTTAAAAGTTCCTTTCTTCATGCACTCAATAAGAGGTGAACAAATTTGGCAGAAATTCCTAATGAATTTCTCATAGAAGCTTGCCAATCCATGAAAGATACTCACCTCAAAAGTGGACTGAGGTGTTGGCCATTCCAAGATAGCCTTCATCTTCTCAGTATCCATCTTCAAACCTTCCTTGGAAATCACAAATCCCAAGTACACTAGTCCATCGTGCATGAATGCAAATTTCTCCAAGTTGATGAGGAACTTCTCTTCTCTCAACGATTGCAATCATTGCCTTATGTGTTCCAAGTGCTCCTCTTCGTTTTTGCTGAAAATTAAAATGTTATCCAAGTACATGTTATGGCCACAACCCCCCCCCTCCCATAATTTTTGAACAAAATATGGGGAACCTCCATTTTTGGAAAACTCCCTTCTTTATCAGTAGGATGGTGACTCATGATTCTTCTGGTCTTTACTACTTGGATTTGAATTTTTTTTAAGGATTTGATCATATTATGGTTGTTGTAATGCTTATTTTGCTTGCCTCTTTCCTACCTATCACATTCATCATGATACTTCTCATGAGAAGGCATATGGCACCTTCAGTTGCCACACAACCTGAGATTATGCATTGAAGTTCGTAGGTTGTCTAGGTACTCCACATCGTTTACCACATTATCGCACATCACACAATAGGGTTTATTTATCATTACTTAGTGCATACCTACATTTTAATCATTAGTAATAATATCATACTATTACATTATTACATTAATATATATTGTAAATATAATACATTGTAGATAGTTGTAAAATATTTACATTTTATTATTTTATTTATAGATTATATAATTTATATTAAAATTGACACAAAATGAATACTATATATAAAGTAATATTGTAACATATAAAAATATTGTAAATAAATTAATTTATTATGCATTTTATCCTAGTAAGTAATATTACATTAATATATAATGAATAAAATATAAAACTAGAAAACAAAAAAATTACATATTATAGATAATTGTAAAATATACATTGTAGAAAATTGTAAAATATTTACATTTTATTTTTTTATTTATAGATAATATAATGTATATTAAAATTGACGCAAAATGAATATTATATATAAAGTAATATTGTAACATATAAAAATATTGTAAATAAATTAATTTATTGTGCATTTTATCCTAATAAGTAATATTACATTAATGTATAACAAATAAAATATAAAACACTAAAAGAAAAAATTACATATTATAAAAAAATTGTAAATTTTTAGAATTTTGGCTTGCGGCATATTCTCAATAGGGAGAAGTTCTTTTAGTCAGAGATTTCAATGCTAGAACAACAAATCAACAAGCTAGTATTATTTGTTTGTTTCAAAGAGGATCACAATCCTATCTGGCTCATTGAAGAGGAGAATTCTCGATGGTTGAGATGTTTAGAAGATGACAAAGTTAGTAATCATTTTGGAGAGGAGTTGCTTACATTATGCGGTGATTTCAACTTAATTATCTGCAATGGTTTAGATAGATGGAAAAAATCTGAAAACTTTACTTGAAACACATACAATGGGGCAAGTGCCATTAACTATGTTATTGCTTCACAAAGCCCAATAGAAAGAATAGATGAAGTTAAGATTGAAGAGCATATTTGGGACTTAAAAGCAGATCATAACCCAATTTATATAATTTATCCTGGTTAGAGGAAAGACAAAAGAGGAGGAAAGCTCAATGTTCTCAGCAATCGGCATCAAGGTTAAAACTTCTTCTAACACAAGAAAATTGCACTATCTTCAAAACAATGTTGAAGAGATCAATTCAAAAGGATAAAATTGGTCCCCAAAGCCTCAACAACCATGAGTTAACAAATATAATCCAAGGTGCACTTGAGAAGCGCAAAAAGGCAAAAAATAGGAAATTAGAATCAAATTCTTTTCCTGTGAATGTGTGGTTCGATGAGGAGTGCAAAATGGCAAGGAGAACCTTGAAAAAGAAAGGAGAGGGGAAGATTAATGTAAATTTATATAAGCAGATTTTAAAAAAAAAAATGAGTTCATGCAAATAAGGCGGGAAGAGTTGATATATCTAGGCAAGAATAACCCAAAAGTTTTTTGGCAGGAACTTCAACCAAGGAAGAAGCAATTTGAGAATAATATTACTGCCAATTAATGGTTTGACTATGCAAGACAAATCTATGAAAAATAATTAGAAGTTGAGCCTCCTCCCAGGATCAACACAACTACAAATATTTTCAGAGTACGGGAGGTGGAGGCAGGAATTAAAAATTTGAAAACAGGGAAGGCAAAGGACTTGGTTGAAATTCAAGTAGAATATCTAAAGTGGGGAATGAACATTTTGGAACCACACATCATGGAAATATTCAACAACGTCATTCATCAAGGATTCCCAAGGGATTGGACAGTTAGTCTAGCAATTCCCCTTTTCAAAAGTGGAGACATCAATAATCCTTCCAACTATAGAACCATTATGATCAATCCTTTGTTTGCAAAGCTTTTCAGCGGGATGTTAGAAAATAGAATCAGTAAGTGGGCAGAAGTAAAAGAAAAGAGGGCAAAAGGGTAAGCGGGTTTTAGGCCGAAGCATTCTAAAGTAGATCATGGTATCACGTTGAGACACATTATTGAAAAGGTTTTTGGGGGCAAAGAATAAGTATTGTGTTGCTTTGTTGACTTCAAAAAGGCATTTGACATGGTCCCTAGAGATAGGTTGTGGCGTAGAATGGAAGAACTTAAAATTCATTTACAATATAGAGTTGTTGTCCATAGGCTTTATGAAGAGGTGAAAGTCAAAATTAGAACTTCAACAGGCATTTCAGAAAGTTTTTGAAGTGACATCGGAGTCAAGCAAGGTTTCCGTTTATCCCCTACCATTTTTGGTTTATATATTGAAAAATTTGAAGAGTGGCTAAATTTGGAAGGTGGGGATGGTATTCGATTGGCGGAGTTTGTGATAAAGCTTCTTCTATATGTCGATGATCTTGTGTTGGTTGCTAAATCAACCCATGGATTGCAGATGCACCTATATTCCCTTGAGCATTTTTGTGAAGCAGCGAGGATGCAAGTCAATACCAGTAAGACAAAAATAATGATTTTCTCTATTAAAAGGAAGCAAAGCCAACATACATTCTTCTTTGAAGGCAACATTCTTGAAGAAGTAAATGAATACAAGTACCTCGGGATCGATTTCAACAACAAGCTTAATTGGGAGGATTGCAAAAAGAAAAGAATTTTAGGAGGGTGGAAAGCATTATATGCATTTCAAAACAGATGTAGAGAGGCATAGTTATGGGATTGGAACATGATCAAAGTGCTTTTTGGACTCCTAGTTTGTCCAGTGATATTATATGGGTGTGAATTGTGGGCTAGCAGCATCCCTGTTTCAAAATGGAAACAAATTGAAAAAATTCAAAAACGCTTGATCATGAGCAAGTTCAAAATAAAAAGTTTGGTTCCCTATGAGATAATGTTGAGTGAAACAAAGGCAGCTCCCATCGAAGCAATTACTATGGTGCGTCTTATAAGGTATCTAAAAAGAATTGAGCAAATGAGAGGAGGTAGATGGCCAAAAGTTATCTTCAATGAAGGCATGAGTGAAAGAAAGAAATCATGGATGAGACAAAACAACAAATGGATGCAAAAATTGAATATTTACCTTAATGCATGTCCCACAAATAGCAAGGAGTTAAAGATTTTTGTGTTGGAGAAGTTCCGTAAGGGTATATGGGGAAAAGAGTTGGGTAGAAAGAAGACTGTGTTAAGGAATTCAACCCCACTTGCGATCTCCAACAAAAAGAGTACATTGGAGTTAGCATTCAGTGGAGAACGGAAGATTCTTATTGCTCAATTAAGAACTAACTCACATCAACTTCGGTGTGAAACGGGACGATGGAAGAGACCTAAAGAAGCTTGGGAAGAAAGGGTGTGTACTTTTTGCACTTCTGGAGCAGTGGAATCAGAAAAGCATTTCAGTTTGGAATGTGATGCTTTCAGAGACATCAGGGAAAATTACCACAGTTTATTAGCATCAATTCCATGGCATTGTCTTTTCAGTGAGGGAACTGTTAGAAGGTGGGTCAACACATCATCAATTTGAATAAGAAAATAAATAAATTACAGAACAAAAAAAAGTCGCATAAACTATTTTTAATTAAATAAACGTTAAAATATCATTCATTTAAAATTTTAAATGATTATATAATATGTACTATAAAACCATCCAAGACCTATAACAACTTCCTCGCAAGACCTATGGGCCCCTAAAATAACAACTTTCTCGCAAGGGATGTGGTCAATACATTACATAATAACGTGTATCATGAAACTAACCAAGACCTATGCACCCCTAAAATAACAACTTTCTGGCAAGCAATGTGGTCAATATACATTGGAGTAGTCTACCAGGCAGCGTTTCTTGAGACGACGGATTTTGCCGAATCCGAAATGACTTAAATTCAGAAATCAGAATTCTTGCAATGAATTGCAAATCCATTTTTGAGGTTGGAAATGGATTGACACTACCGAAATCATAGGGCACTCAAAATACTTAAGTTTAACAACTATAAACATGCCATCAAATATCTTTGCGGTTCTGGGCTACAGGGTTGCACGAGGCAACTTCGCCATATACATTACATAATAACGTGTATCATGAAACTAACCAAGACCTATGCACCCCTAAAATAACAACTTTCTGGCAAGCAATGTGGTCAATATACATTACATAATAACGTGTACGATGAAACTAACCAAGACCTATGCACCCCTAAAATAACAACTTTCTCGCAAGCAATGTGGTCAATACATTGCATAGTACATAACGTGTACTATGAAACTATCCAAGACCTATGCGCCCCTAAAAATAGGGGGACCTTCTCCAAGCGAAGTGGTCAACACACAATCGAACTCATACAAGCGCCAAGCCACAAAGAGAGGAGCACAACGTGTGCAGCATATTAAGAATAAATAGAAGTATCTGCATATATTAACGCCTGGAGGTTTCCTTCTCCCATCGATGTGGGATAATTCCCATGAGGTGGTTTAGCAAAACGTAAAATAAAATGAAAGGTATTTCGCACACCAATTTGCCAGCACTTCAAAACAATCGATATGTACGGTGTAACTCTCCAATGCGGAGATACTAATACAACAAACGCCAAACATGCAGAAAGCATGTCACTTTGGTTTTAAACTATAGCGGGATTAATGTGGGATTCTTCATTGGATTTGGGAATGAACTGTGCGCTTGGCCTTGGTGATCTTATCCACAAAACTAAAATCACGTTTTGGGTATATCTTTACCAGATTTCCTGGGCTATATGATTAATGGTGTGTTCTTTTGTAGGGGCGTCATGCCCCATATATACGTTTGATAGTAAGAAAGAAAAAAAAATGTGTCCCAATAGAAACAACATGCAGTGAACATGAATTACACTGATGGAAAGGTACACGACACAAATTTTATATGGAAATTTTGATGCACAAAATCCACGCCGAGAACTGCACTCAGATCACAGGAATCTCGTCTAGATCTCAAATTCGAAGCAGAGTTGATTGCTGATTGCACAAATTGGTGGGTTTTAGAACTAATTCTGTTTCAGAAAGATTGCAAGAGATTCATTGCAGCTAAACAAGTAATCCATAACGTGTATAGTTTAAACGAGACTTGCACCCAAAAACCCCAAAATTTCGAGATAAAAGGCCGCGAATTTCCGAGAAAACCCTCCAAATTCAAAACCAATTCTAAATTTCGCTTTTTGTTTAGCTTTTTTGATTTAATGGATCGATATTTGACATTGCTTTTTTTGGTTTTTTTTTCAGGACGAAAAAAACGCTGTTATGTTGCAGGTGTGCTTCAGAGTAAAGGTCGTGCCTAATCCATTCGATAGAGAGCTATTGGGGATCATCTTTTCATTGTATTTCAATGCGGCAATCTTAGATTGAAGTGGAGAAGATTTTACCAATGAATTGATGCCAAGAAATTTCTGGGAATAAGAAGGCCAATAAGAGAATTAAAAAGAAGGATTATAAAAGGAGAGGATATGATCCAAGAGGCGGAGAGACTGGAGAGTCCACACACAGAAAAAAATGCTTACAGAACAGATTGCATTTCGATGCACTATTATAGAGGGTGAGTCTTTATTCAGAAAAAAATGCAACAGAACAGATTGCATTTCGAGGCACTATTATAGAGGGTGGAGCCTTTATTTAGGTCTTAAATTTTGTAAGGAAGTGTTTGAAATTATTTCCAAAACACTTTTTCAGAAGGAGTTTGAGATCTGAAAATTGAAATGTACAAGGCAATTAATCTAATTATAAGTCTTATTTTTCTTGCATTTTTGTAAGAAATTTTTGAGTTTGTCTTATTTTTATGTCTTAAACCAGTTTTGATTCAATTATGTCCAAATTTGCATGTAAATAGGTTAAATAAAGCATTATTGTTGATTTTAATTATTATATGTTGATTGTGGTTTTATAAGAGTTATTTTTGCAGGTCCAGATATAATTTTAGCAGCCCCGGAGATGAGTTTATCAAGAATTATTCGTAGAGATTGATTACTATTTATTTGTCTTTTTATGTGAATGAAGCTATTTTTTAAACTATTTATCAAGATTATTTCTTTAACATTTATACTTTAACCATTTGTAAATCTTCTAACTACTTTGGGATTTACAAATGAAGTTTTATGTTGAGTCCCATTTTCTTTTCATTAGATGCTTTTTTTCTTGATTAAGAGTAAGGTTACCCTTCTCTTAATCAAGATAGGTTAGGTTTTCTTTTGTTAACTTTCATCATAGCATAGGTTACATTTCATTTGCATGGTTATTGCATTTCCATTTTCATAAAGTCCTCTTTCATAGTGGCATCTTTGGGTTTGATTGAACCAACAAATCTATCAATTCCCTTGATTGATCTAAAATCTTCTTTTTAACCATTAAGATCAACCAACAAGAATTATATATGTTTATATTAAAAATGTTTAACATAATTTGACATTTTTTTTAACATTCAATTGTATAATAATTTTAATTTTAATTAGAACGAAGAGCATAAACACTTATGTAGATTAATATTAGATAATAATAATATATAAGTTATTGATAGAAACATTATTTTAATTTAATAATATTTATGTATTGTATTATAGTTATATGTTAGTTTAATAGCTTTAAAAATAGTTGATATATTAATATATAATATTATAACTAAAATGAGAATAGTGGTAATATATATATATATATATATATAATAGTAATATGTTTGCATTTATATTATAGTAGTGTAGAATAATATTAGTATAGTGTTATGCATCACATATTTTATTAGATTTAATATTACTACATAATCAAATATATATAATATAGTTAGTTACTATTATATTATAAGTAATATTAGGTCTATATAATATCATGTAATATTAACATAAGCTTATTTATGATATACTACTAATAATATAGGTAATACTAAAATAATCATATAGGATACATTAATATAGGTATAACATAGGAGATAAATACTAACACACTAGTATCTAACCTAACATGTTTTTTTATTTAGCATTAACACCTACTTAACATAGTACCTTGTAGGCTTAACAATTAGTATTACATATAGGTTAGCACATTAGGATTAGGTTAGAATAACACTTAGTTTAGGCTGGGTTAACAATAGACTAGTCTTAGGTGGTAGGGTAACTGGAACCAATAGATCCAATCAAAACCATCATCTCAAATAGAAAATGGTTTGATTTGGGGCCTTGACTGGGTGATCTCCTTTGATATTGATGATGTTATTTTTTCTCATCAATATTAAACTACAACAAATCTCCCCAAGAATGGTTTCTAGACTTCTGATTTATGATCCTCGTGAATGTGCTTGGGGCATTGGTAAACCTAAATGGCATAATCAACCATTCAAACAATCCATCCTTTCTCTTGAAAGGAGTCTTACACTCATCGCCTTCCCTGATCCAAATTTGATGATAATCTCTCTTCAAGTCTAACTTTCTGAAATATGCAACCCCATCAAACAACCATAATATCCTTCATCCTTACAAAAGGAAATCGATATTTGATGGTTATTATATTAGTGGCTCTAGAATATGTACACATCCTCCATTCACTTGTATTCTTTGAAGTCAATATTGTGGGTACATCACATAGACTAAAAATTTCTCTTATCAGTCCTCTATCAAGCAACTCCTGTACTTGCTTAATTACTTCCTCATTTTCTGCTGGAGTCATCCTGTAAAGTGCCTTGTTTGGTAAGCTCGATCTAGGATTCAAGTCAATATAATGAGGAATAATTCTCATGGGAGGCAATCCCTTTGGAAATTAATCAACAACAATCTCCTTGAATTCATCTAACAAGGGTTTAATTTATGTCAAAATGTTTTCTAATTTCACTTCCTCTAGCATAACCTTTAGAATTACTGCTAAACAAAGTTTTTCCTTTTTTTCCTAATGTACACACTCCTTGGATGAACACAACATGATATTTTTGTTACATGCATTGGTACTTCCACAACTTGTTTTTACAACTGTATTTTTTAACGTTAGGGTGAGTTTGTACTGTTGTCCATCTTTCCTGAATTCATATGTATTCTCTTGGCCATCATGGTGAAATTATCTGTAAAACAACCACCATATTTCAGAAAGTATGTGCCATGCATCCATATCAACCACATCACACAATAATTTCTCCTCAAGACTGCTAATTTGAAAATTCAACAAGCATTTCTCAATCATAGCTACTCGTTGTTCCTTTTGTAACCACGAGACTCTATAAGGATTTGGATGGGCTAAACTCTTGAGTTTCAACCTTTCCATGACTTCAGTGGAAACTAAATTCTGAGTACTTCCACCATATATAACCAAGTTACAACACTTTCCTTGGACCTTAAATTTATTTTTGAAAACTTTCCTTCTTTGATCTAGTTCTTCCACTATCTTCTTCTTAGGCTTGAGGATTACTTTGTGAAACATCAAATTTTCTCCCAATTCTTGTTAAAGCACAATGAAATTTTGTCCCACAATAGAAGCTTCAACAACTTTTGTAGCTTGTGTTCTGGCTTCACCTTTTCTCCCTAAGTTTTGTCCCTTCATGCACTTAGATTTCTTGTTTCCTTGAACTTCACAGTGGTAACAAGTAGTTACATACATTTAGTTACATACTTTCCTTGGACCTTACATTTAGTTTTGAAAACTTTCCTTCTTTGATCTAGTTCTTCCACTATCTTATTCTTAGCCTTGAGGATTACTTTGTGAAACCTCAATTTTTCTCCCTATTCTTGTTGAAGCACAATGAAATTTTCTCCCACAATAGAAGCTTCAACAACTTGTTTAACTTGTGTTCTGGCTTCACCTTTTCTCCCTAAGTTTTTTCACTTCATGCACTCAGATTTCTTGTTTCCTTGAACTTCACAGTGGTAACAAGTAGTTACATACTTTCCCTTTCCTCTTCTGTACTTCCTCTACCTCTTCGAACACTATTTCAACCTCAACCATCTTGAGCAATGGTGTATTCCTCTTCCTTTTCATTGCCTCTATCAATCCCCTCCTTACCTTTGCCTCTAAAACCTCTTCCTTTTCCTTTCAACTATGTTTTCATATTCAAATTTTCCTCTATTTTCAAGGAATGTGGTAGGATTCATCAGTACTTTGGAAATAATGTGTACTCATTTCGCCTTGAATCAATTATTTTAGTCCATTCACATACCTTGCGACTCTATGGAATTTTGGTTCCTTTATACCTGATTGAAGGGATAGCCTAAAAAACTCTTCTATGTACTCACAAACAAAGCTCTCCTTTTGTCTTAGATTATGGATTTTTATATGCAAATTCTTCTAGTGATCAACAAGCATAAATGTCTCCTTGGTCTCCGTGACAATATTTTCCAAGTCTTGATATTTTCTAGTTGATTATTTACTCTGCCTTTTTGCAACATATCACACCACAATGCAGCATGACCCTTCAACTTCATCATGGAATTTTTTTACCCAATTTGGATCCTAAAAATTTTCATACTCGAAGTATATTTTGAGTCCTCCAATCCAATTGATGAGAAAATCAACTCTCAAATTTCCATCATAACATGATGTTGTTTTGGTAAATCCCCTCTGTGGACAGAGGCAATCCCTCTAGCCATGGAGTGGGTCTAGCAATAAGGGAACAAGATGGAATTTTAGACTCCTAGCTTATAACTGAAAACGAGTTGGGATAGATGGCCTACCTTAGTCCAACGCTTTTGTTGAAGTTTGCAGCAATGAACCATTGATCTTTGTCTTCACACATTGTGGTCCTTCAGTGATAATGTCTGTGTACCTGCACAAGGATCAAATGAATGGTGACAACATACGAAAATATATTTTAATTCACAGCTATTCGATTGGTCAAGGAGAATATTTTTTTTTGCATATGATCGAACACAAAATTGGAACCAAAAAACCAGTCATGTATTAATGATAGAGAAAAGAAGATTACAACCTTAATGCCTTGACATTACATCCTCCTTCAATGGGTTCAGTCAAACGCGTCTCAAGCATTCGTCAGGGATCGGACTTGGTGAAGCAATGGGCCTAAACTCTCTCTCGACAATGGATTCCTCTCTACCTTTTTCTTCACACCAAGTATAGTAAGGACTGTTCAACTTGCTAAAACAATGTGAGAAGGATGTATTTATAGGAGAGGAGGAGGTGGCTTGGGATCCCTCATAAGGTGGAAGAGAGGTCCTATCCATTTGGGGAGTTGCACAAATATAGGAAATAAGAAGCTAAAGGGAGGATTTCGACGTTATTCATTCGAACAAACCATGATGACTCTACTCACGAAGTAGTTAGGAATGGAAACTTCACTTCTATTTTAAAAAACATTCCAAAAACAGCTCGACACGGGTAAGACACTGACACTGAGTGCCAATGGGCGTGGGGTCCAGTATTAATTTCCCTGTCGGCACGGGGCCATAATTTCCTACCAACGCCAACCCAGAAACACATGTTTTTGAGAGTCTTCTTAAGGAGTGATCAACAGAGGAGATGTTCTTGACATGCCAAGGGATGCAATGAAACTTTTAACAAGGTATAAAAATACATAGAAGTCAATGAAATGGTCCTCCAATGTGCAGGATGGGGATTGCAGGGATGGTGACAAAATACTATGTAACAGATGCCCCCTAAAGCATGAGGTCCAAGAGAGAGGGAGGGGTGAAATGTTTTATGAGAACATGCCCAAACCAAACACCGCCGTCGGAAGACCTGCAAGAATCAAGTACAACTGATATCTCTGATACATGAATACGTGGCATGGGCACAACCATCCATAATAGAGTACATATAAAAACAAGATCCAAGGTATGGACACAACCATCCAGCAAGAAGGATCAATAAATAAACTCAGGTATGGTCGCAACCATCCAATCAGAAGAGTCATGTGTATAGTCATGATAAACCAAAATGTCTCGCAGCCTGGATTTTATCAGACAAAACCCAGGGTCTTGCGCTCCATCTTGACCTGAACAAGTACAAATTCAAGCATGCGAATGAGTGAGCTGAAGTCAAACATGCAAGAAAATTGCTTGATTACCAGCCAATGATGAAAGTTTTTAACAAGCGCGAGAGAAACCACCAATAACGATAATGTATCTCAAGGTACAACTAGTACAATCAACATAATGTGAACAGTGAGGTGGAGTCGAACACCCGCGAAATCACTCGATCAAAGGCCAAGGATGAGGACCTGTCATCGAATGCCAAGAACTTGCCATTGAGGCATGTAAGCTCCAAGGTACCGGAAGGGAGTCTCTAGATCAGCTTCCTGGATAATGAGTTGAAGTCGACAGGAAGTGACCTGGTGGGCCATAATGTTTCCCACATCATTGACACGAGATAGAGGAACAAGATGATAGTGAATTAGGACCAAACAAAGGATGTGAGTTGAAAACTGCAGAAGGAAACTTCTCTTGAACATATTGGCGACACGACTCTGGAATTTGGTAGTATTTGACATCAAGGGATCTGAGGTCATGATGACGTGTAAAAGAGAAGATGAGAGATAAAAAAAGATTACCCAAACCCATGGAGGCAAAAATGACGAAATGAGATTTCCCCAACCCGACACAAATTTTAGACAAGTGGCATGTTCAAGAGAGACATACTGCAAACACGACTGAGAACTGGTTTCAATTTCCCTCACCATTTCTAGCGAGTACCCCAATTATTTTTGGAAACAAGCTTGAAGGGGATAACATATTCTTATCATGTAAGTTTGTCCTTCGGACAAATCCATCCTAGTACATTTTACAAGCCCTAGGAAGGAGGAACTCGGGTATGTTATAGTGATGATTTCCAATTTCATGTAAGTTTTAACGAGTCTGACAAAGGAATAAGTCGACATATTTTCATGTTTAAAGAGTTGAAAAGAAGCGGAAAAGAAAACTCCAACAGGTCCCTTTTCATAGGTAGTCTCACAGATCCGAAAAGGTAGAAAACGATATCTAAGAGAACCTCTTAGTCGCGATAGGCTAAGGTATTCCTTTTTCGTAAGTAATCTGCCCCAGCTTGAAAAAGGGGTAAACGTATACTGGGTAGATGCCGTTTTGCAACCTCTAACGAGTTCAAAATGACAAGAGTCTTGGCAATATTTTCAATTTTCGAGAGTCAGAAAAGAGTTGAAAGATGACTCTAGGGGGTGACTTTTTCGTGTTTTTACCGAGTCCAAAAAAGAAATAAAACACAATTGTCACTTCATCGCCACCACGTTAAGGACCTGTTGCTGCACAAGAAACGCACGTAAAACCCATTTTTCGAGATAAAATATTAAAATAATCGAAAAATATGCTCAAAATCCTAATCAGGGTTATGAAAATTTTATAAAACGCCAAAATTTGGTAAAAATAAATTTCTTTTCACTTTTTACCTCTTGTGAGCATTTTTACCCTTTTTCACTGTGATTTTGTGGAGCTGACAGTGAGAAATCTAGAAGACCAATCGCAAATCCGTCTTTTTTAACTGAGAGCTTGTGTCCTTACCTGCATTTTGATTCATGTTTCATTGCCTGAATTTAATTTTTCACATTTGTGGGGGGATTTTGGTTCAATTTAGGGCGCGGTGGTCGGCGCGAGTTCCAAGCATGGACTCACGCCAACCCGCATTGAATTCAAACAGGGGCACGACTATTTTTAAAACAATCGCGCCAACAGCGGCTGCGAATTTTGGTTGTAAATTCAACTAACATGCCCATTTCAAACCATTCAATATTTAATAATTTGATTAATGATGGCCCCATTGATGATTTTGTAGGTGTGTGAAAGTAAAATGGTGATCGAATGGAAGGCAAGAGAACATGAAGATGAATATGAAGAAGCCATGGGCAATGTAAGATGCATGGATGTTCTCAGGGATTGCAAGCTTCTAAAATTCTTCATGGCGCCATGTCTCAGAGCTCAACTGGAGTTGTTACAGTACCTGATTAGTGTATGGGACATTGATTGGGAAATATTCATAATTCACCATCAGGAACTAGAGATTGAGGTCTCTAATGTATACTTCATAACTGGATTATCACGGAGGGGGTAGTACCAATCCTGACTGGTACCCGGCCCACGATGGAAAACATGAGCATGGTCATAGACAGGGTGTGTCGAGGGGAAAGGAAAGGATCAAAGAGTAGGAAAGTGGATATTCAAACCATTCCCGATTTGGCACTAAAAAAAGTGTTGCACACCATCACGCGAGCTATCGGATCTCAAGCTTCGCATGAAGCCACAAAAAAAACGTTACTACTTGTCGTAGATTGTATGGCCCCAACTCTTTACAACTGAGCAGAGGCGGTAACAATCAATATGAAATGCCAATTGACAAAATGCTAGAACGACAAGCTGAAATAGTTCGGCTATGGGTCCATCTTGGTACCATTCATCCTGGAACGGTTACCAGTCTTTCAACGCCAGGAAGTGATAGTTTCAACATCACCAACCCAAGAGCCACGAATGGTCCATTGGGCGACTTTGATGCCCAGATCAGGAGGCGATCAACAGATGTCTTGGAGACCAGAATTATTTGACTGGATCCGTTAACAAATCATTGTCATGGAGGACTGGCCCTATTCTGGCACAGACTTTACAGTTGATCCGGATCTACCACTCTCAGCAGGAGAGGATTGGGATGAAGCATTAGGTAAGACTCATTTTTTTTTTTTTTTGATGAGTATTATGATTTTTTTTATATATGTTATGATGTTAATCCATATATTTTCAATTGTTGACCCAGAAAGACCTGCAGGAATGTCTCCAATAGAACGGAGGGTTCCTCGTGATTTTGATGTGGCCCCTCACGGTGAGGGAGGAGAGGAGGAGGAAATCGTACACAACCTGGAGGGACCCACCAGTGGAATCCCAGATTATGCGAGATTTGACGATGTTCCTCGCGCATACCAGAGGCACACAACAGAGGTGTCCAACCATGTTCACCACTTATTGAGGTGTCTTGTGCATGCAGTGACATGCTACCATGAGCATCATGCCGATTAGATGCCTAGGCTTTTATTTTTGCATATTTTTTGAGAGACATGATGTCTAAGGATGTAACCAAAACATACATATTTTTTTGAACTTATGATGCACGTGGATGCAAACACACGATATATATATATATATATATATATATATATATTTGTGTGTGTGTGTGCCTATTTTCCTGTATGAATCTTATTATGTGATGATGATGTTGTACAAATTACACAAATGTCTATCTAATACAATATTGGCTATTGTATCAGTTAACGCATTCACGATATATATATGTGTCTGTGTGTGTGTGTGTGTGTGTGTGTGTGCCTATTTTCCTGTATGAATCTTATTATGTGATGATGATATTGTACAAATTACACAAATATCTATCTAATACAATATTGGCTATTGTATCAGTTAACGCATTCATTCGTCTAGGAATTTGCTGGTATGTGATGTAATCAAAACTCCTTTCTAATAAACGAACACACAAATACAACCTTACAATTTGAGGATTTCTAACAGAATAATGCCCATTAAGCTGAAGAACAACAAGATGAGAGTATAGGTTGACAATTAATGCACGAATGTCAAGACAAATGACCTCGGTTAAGAGTTCAATGACGACACTATATTCAATGACATTGTTCGTTGTTCGGCCTAGACAAATACCTTGAAGGTCTATCAACTCACCATTAGGATTATATATCACCCATGCTATAGAAGATAGGTTTCGAGTACTGCAGGAGGCACCATCCGCGAAACCAACATAAGGAGTGACAGACATCTGCACAGTAAGCAACAACATAATAAGCAGGAAAAATTGCTCGCAAAGCACACCAAGCCAAAAAAATGTATAAAAATGAAAAAACACCTAATGTACAAAAGAACATGCACGAGAAACTCATGCATAGTATTTTTCGAGATACAACCCATTTATGGGTTGATCTAACGGATAAAATTCATAATCAGATAGCTCATAAGCCTCGTTCTGCAAAACATGCTTAACAATATAGGGCCCATGCCACATGGGTTCGAATTTTCCTGTCCCCAGCTTATCGTGAGCTTGGTCATACAGGAGGACGAGGTCTCCTTCTACAAAGGAACAAGGGGAAAATGACTGATCAAAATGAGCTTTGACCTGCTTTTTGTTTGCTTCTATGACAAGAGCAGCAAAGCGATGAGTTTCATCAAGCCTCTCTAAATAGAGAAGACACTTTTCTTCTGTTGAAGTATTAGGCAACTATTCAATAGCTATCTTGAGAGAAGGGATTTCACATTCAATCATAAGGGTAGCTTCCAGACCATAAACAAGCTGGAATGGAGTGAATCTAGTCACATCCTTCATTGAGGTTCGGTAAGCCCAAAGAGCTGAAAACAACATGAGATTCCAGTTGCATTTGTGCATTCCAATCGTATGTTGAAGCATAGTGACTAGAACCTTGTTCACGGCTTCAACCTAGCCATTGGCTTGAGGGTAGTACGATGTTGAGTTGTCATGATGCAGACCCACCTTGGAAGTCAACTCAACCATCATGTAATGACGAAAATGAGAACCATGATCTGTAACAATGGATTGAGGGACACCAAACCTGGTAATAACATGATTGAACAGAAATGGTGCGGTTGTCTTTCCCTCAGCTGTAAGTGTAGGCATTGCTTTAGCCCATTTAGTGAAGTAGTCAACGACTACGATACTATAAGCATGCCCCTCGGTTGAGTGAGGGTTACACGTCATAAAATTGATGCCCCACTTCGCAAAGGGACCAACGGTAGTGATAGGGTGGAGGTGAGTAGGTGGCACACGAATCTTGCTGGTAAATATGGCAATCATGACACTTGCGGACAACAACAATGCAGTCTTTAAAGAAGGTAGGCCAAAAGTATCCAGAACGAAGAATATTCTGTGCAGTAGCATATCCAGATATGTGACCACCACAGGTGCCAAAGTGGCAATCATTGAGGACTTTTTCAGCCTCCTCCAGAGTCAAACACCGATGGATAACAAAATCAACTCCGATGCGGTAGAGAGTATCTTTGACTATGCGATAAGGTTGCGAATGATGGAAAATGTGTCGACGAGCATCCTTCGTCAACTCGGATAAGAAGGTAGAAGTCTGAAGATATACGATGATATCACCGTACCAAAGATCGAGGGTGATAATGAGAAAAATGGTATCGTCTAGAATGCATTCCTTGGAACCAGATGGAGCAGAATCAGAAGGGAGAGAGAAAATAAAATTGACAAAAACCAATGATTTCTTCGATTTGGCGGTAGTAAATTCCAAATTGAACTCTTGGAGGATAACAATCCACTTTGAGTATTCCCCCCCCAGCAATTGACGAGTCAATATGTAGGTCATGGGGTTGCAATCAGAAATCACAGTGACTCTGCGCAACAGGATATAATGGCAAAAAAATTGGACAGCTTGAAAAACAACCAATGCCAATTTCTCTACATGTGCGTAATGTGTTTCGGTATCAAGAAGATTGCAGCTCCAAAAATAAATGGCGTGCTCGTCACCATCATCGTTATCTTGTACCAGAACAAGGGAAAGAGTGCTAAATGAGGCAGCCAAATAGAGGGAGTAGTCGCGATGATAATTGGGAGGACACAATAGAGGAGAATTGATAAGCAATGTCTTCAGTGCGTTGAATGATTTTTGGGCAATCTCATCCCAGAGGAACGGGACACCTTACTTAAGTAATCGTGTGAAGCCTTTGGCCACTTCGGCATAGTTTGGTAGAAAACCACGCAGGAAATTAGCTTTCCCTTGCAAACTCTGCAGATGATGTAAAGAGGAATGGGAGGGGAGATTAACAATAGCTTCAACTTTGAGGGGATCGAGATGAATTCCATCTTTAGAGATGATAAACCCTAAGAGTCTACCGGAATCAATGCAGAAGACACACTTATGTAGATTGAGTCGAATGTTATAGCCTCTAAATCGAAGAAATATTTGACGGAGATGATTCGGGTGGTCTTTACGCTTAGCAGAATGAGCCGGAAGGTCATCCAGATAAGGTTGAACAATGCACTTGATATCATGGAAAGCATACGACATTTCTCTTTAAAACTTAGCCCCAAAATTCTTAAGACCAAAAGGGAGCTTCTTATAGGCGAGGGTACCCCAATGACAGATAAAGACGGTCTTGTGTTGATCGGCCAGAAGAATATTGATCTAGTTGTACCTAGAAAACCCGTCCATAAGGGAAAAGATCTCACTCCCAACACATTCATCAATGATCTGGTCAATAAAATGAGTGGGATAATTATCCTTAGGGAAAGCACGGTTGATATCACGGTAATATACACAGACATGAATAATACCCTAATTTTTATCCACATGAACAATATTAGAAACCCATTATGTCAAGGGAATAAGATAAATGAAGCCAACTTTAAGAATTTTTTCAAATTCACCCTTAATAGCGGCTTCCTTTCTAGGGTGCATGGGACGAAGATGTTGGTGAATAGGCTTCATAGCAGGATAAGTAGGAATCTCATGCACCACTATACTTGGATTGATGCCTGACATTTCTTCGTAAGACCAAGCGAAAACGTCATGAAACTCGCGGAAGAGACTAGTATAGACCTCGATCTCATCAGGAGAACAGGTCACCCCAATATGGATGTTCTCGACAACCCTCGGTTTGACGGAGATGTTGATAGGCACCATTTGCGTATTTTTTCCCAAGTTACCTTTTGCAAAGACTTCATGTGTTAGGATGGGCATTTGAAGTGGATGGGAGGGAGCTTGGGAAGCGAAATTCTCAAGACAAGTAGACATGACCCCAAGGCCAGGCATAAAAGAGGAAATATGATGACTATCGTCCCAAGGACGATCCCCAAGAGACATAGTTTCCACGATGGCCTTATTAGTGGGAAATATCTCATTTAAGGGATCATGCGAATCCTAAACGCTAAGCTGAGGGGATTTAGAATACGTGTCAAGAGACACACTCAAAGGAGTATGATCAACGGGAGGAGGAGCCGAAGCCGAAATAAGTTCACAATAATCAATTTCTATTGGGCTTAACGGCATCAAGTCACCAAATGAATCAATCTTCTCGGGCAAAGGGATGATCCATGGATCAGAATATCTGGAGATCATGTTAACCTGAGAAGTGTTGGGCGAAGGAAGAGAAAAAAGACCCGTGAGGGCAGGATATTTGAAAAGACCCGACCTTATGCTCTCATAAGGCATAGGAATATGATCTACATATGGGACATTGCTCTTGGCAGACGAGGAAGTGAAAAAGGTCAACTAATCGATAGTGATAATCTTTCCTTCGTGTGGGAATCAGAGAACACGAAATAGAGTGGATGAGACACACAACATGGCGTGAGTCCAACTGCAACCAAGGAGAATATTTTAATTGAGTTTGGCGTCAATGACTTCAACCTCAACGTTAACTCTTTTCCCTTCTAACGTAATAGGTAAACTAGCGAGAACACAAAGAGGGTGAGATTCTCTTTCGTCAAAAGCTTCTAAAGTGTTTGGAGATTGAGTGAGGGCTAGAGAACCAATGGATTTCCAGCAAGTGGAAGACATGACGAACGTAGATGCACCCTCGTCCACGACTGCTCAGAGGATATTCTTTCCATTAATCCAAACTTGAATGATCAGTGCAAGCTGGTGAGGGAGATGTGGGATGAAATTTTCCAAATCAAAAGTGATAAGGCTAGAATCGGCGGGATCAATCCCTCCGATGGAAGATAACAAACCTTTCGTTGCGACGAACAAATCTGAAGTACTTCCAATGCAAACATAACAGATGGCGCCTGAGCCAAATCCTCAACAATAATGTAATGCTAAGCGGCACGGGTGTCAGGATTTTAGGAAGAATTTTAGAGTACACCTTTAGAAGGTGTTCGGACAACGGGCTCAGTACTGGGCCTTTCGATATGAAGAGGGCCAGAAGCAGGCGGGGGAGGAGGACCATCAACGATTTCCTTCCATGTTGCCTGATGCAGTTCGGTATAATCTTTCAATCGGGTAGCAATAGAGATGGATGCAGGACTGTTCATCATGAAAACCTGAGAGCCAAATGGGGTGGAGGATTGAGGTTGCTCCACCAACTGAGTTTTTTGTGATGGGAAAGATTCTTTAAGAATAGCCAGAGTGCCTTGGGTGCCTTTGAGCAGTCGACTTACTTCGGCCCATCATGGACAATCCTTGGTATAGTGCTCATCGTCACAAATTAGACAAGGGTACTTCGGTTTGCGTTTTGAACCACCATCAACATTCTGTTTCAGAGAATCTTGTTTCTGGGTATCGGCTTTGGCCTTACCTTTACCCTTCTTCTTACCTTTGGAAGTTTTATCCGCTGAATTGGACTGGATGACATTCACTTCCGCAGTTTTACCAGAATTCAGAGGTGTTTGAGAAGCAATATTAGTGGAAGGATTAGATTTTTTCTTCGCAGGATTTGGAGAAGACTTTCAAGAAGTCTGGGACACAAAACCAATGATATCGTCGAAATATGGTGTCGTTGGTGCTTTGGTAGCTTCATGTTGCGGAGAGTTCGTACAATTTGCCGAACTATGAGTACACAAGATCAAGGTACTGGGCACGCGCAATGGCTTGTTCCTTGGTAACACATGCCCCCGTAGTGATGTCCTTAGCAATCAGACCAATAAAAGAGGTAGTGAACCAATCAGTTAGAAGTTGATCAGGAATTGCAAACTTGATCAAACGATGATGCCTCCTCCATTCATGAATATGATCAGAGATATGAGTAGCTCGATCCTGTTTCAAGGATGTGAGGAGGTGTGTCCCAGTTTCATAGCGAACTGGTAACTGGAAGTAGGTGAGAAATTCCATAGTGAGAGAGTTGAAATCTTGAAAAATGTCGTGAGAGAGTTCAATGTACCACTTTGCAACGGCACCAGTGAGAGTCCTTTGTAAAAGACGTAGCCGAAATGAATCGTCAACCCAAGAGTTAGAGGAGCACCAGAGGTGATAAGTCATAACATGCACTTGAGGGTCTTCTCTGGACTTGCCGTCAAATTTGGGACAATTTCTAGGGATTTTAGTTGGAACTGGGTGCTAATATGGATTATGAAGGATCAGATCATTCGTCAAATTCGACACATTGGGAAGTTCCAGCGTAGCGAGAAAAGGTAATTTCAGATTGAAAAGCATTGCATGCCTTTGATAAAGACCAGTATTAGGATTCCAACCAGGTTGGGAGAAATTATGCCCTCATATGTTTTTCCCCATACACCAGTTGAGGACCAGGATATTGATTCTGAGCGTACCACTGAGGTCCTGTCTGAGCAACATATAGATTGTGTTGTGGAACGTAAGCAATGCCTTGAGGCACATTATATACCACCTGAGTTTGACCTTTAGGGATATAAGTAGTGCCTTGGGGCGCACTATACACTACCTGAGATTGACCTTGAGGAATGTAAGTAGTGACCTGAGGCTATGTGGGTTTCCCCTGGGTGCAGGTTGACCTGGATGCTACGGTTGAACAGGTTGTCCTAGCGGTGCAGGTTGGCCTAGCTATTGGGGTTGGACCGGCTATCCCTATAGTGCAGGTTGGCCTGGATGTTGAGAGCCACCAGGTTGCTCTTATGGAAGAGGTTGGCCCAATGGTTGGGATGAGCTAAGTTGCCCCTGAAGACCAGGTTTAACTGGCTGAGCAGTTGAGGGTTGACCTTGTTATACAAAATTAAGGCCTTGCTGAGTGTAAGGCTGGTGCTATTGTACAAAAGGTTGTCCCTGTGATGGATAGATTTTCCCCTGAGGAATATAAGATACTCCCTGTGGAACATAAGGTTGACCAGCAGGACCGTAGGGTTGTCCTTGTTGACCCAGAGGTTGTCCTTGAAAGGGTTGTCTTAGTGGACCATAAGGTTATCCTTGTGGACTATAGGGTTTTCCCTGTTGGACCGAAGGTTATCCCTGTAAGGGTTGTCCTTGTGGACCATAGGGTTGTCCCGGTAGGTATGTGAACTAACTGGGGTCAATCGGAGGCAAATAGAAGGGTTTTTCGTACTTGTCATAATGATGCAAAGGATTAATAGGAGCTTGCGGTAGCTGAGAACCTTGAGGGGTGTAATTATATTGCTGAATGGCCAACATGTACTGATCGTACGTCAAACCTTCATGAATCAGATTAGAAGAGATGGGCACACTACCAGTAGGTTGGATTCCCGAAATGTGAGGTTGTGATCCATTCACGGCGGGCCTAACGGGTATCGTGGGAGCGATAAAATTTGACCTATGAACATTAGAAGATGATGAAAATGACTGAGTTATAATAACAACTGGAGTGGATGAGGCCACACAGACAATGGGCCGGACTGGGATAGACGTAACAATCGTCGACGTCATGGGAGTCGAGGGTGATACCCCCGATACGGTGACAAATGAGCTTATCGAGGGAGTTGATGTACCTGACCGTGTCGGGTTCTGATACAATGATGCAACATTAGAAATGATCTGACCCAACGTACGATAAATGACTAGGAGAGATATCGGTTGTGAGGAAGGTTGTCCTGAGACATAAGGAAAATTCTCTTGAGGGAACTGATGTTCTCCTGTAGAAAAATAAATCTCTTCACTATTCATGGGACTTGAAGAATCCATGTCTAATGATGCCATGGTATCGTCGAAAAGGCGATGAGAAGTGGCAAGTAAATATGGTTCCAAGGTAAGAGGACGAAACTCTTCCTTGTTTCCAAAACCAACACAAGTGTCCAGAGGTTGCCAATTGATATCAAATATCTCCTCAAGAGGAGATCGAGTATCAAGTGGTAAGATACTTGTAATAAGAGCACATGAGTAATCAAGAGGCCTAGTAGGCCGAGGTGCCCCCGAAGAAACTTCAGGAGAAGGATCTCCACTAGGATTTGATGAAGGGGACGATGAAACTGGTGGTTCCGCCACCGTGACTTTGTCTCAAAAATAGGAGAGAATCGAGATGAGAAATTCAAGGCTTCAAAGACCAAAGACTAAGGAATTACCTAAGAACACTTCATTTTATGACACTGAAACAAAACTCTGCCTTTTCCTATTTTAAGAGTCAAGAAAAGGGAAAAGGTGACTCTAGTCACTTTCAGGTTGAATGAGCGCGAAAAGACAAGTTCTCGATGATATTTTCAATTTTAGAGAGTCACAAAAAGACCAAAATGACTACTGAGGAAATCTAAGCAAGAGGGTGTACTAAGTTTCTTTGTGAATTGCAATATACACCTTGGTGATCAAATGAAAGAGAAACGCCCAAGGACTTAATGTATGTGCAAGCAGTCTCCTCGAATGTTGTGTTCATTGTATCACAGTTATAGGGCGGTAGAATCATCTTCCTATAGATAAATGATTGCAACCTATTAGGGACTCCCTTTATATACTCGATGGTACGGGGAGCACAAATTCGTGCTAGTGCTGTCTAATGCCAGATGGAGAACGACAAATACTAGGTTTAACGACGTCAGAACATGTCACTAGCCTAGACCTCTAAATGTGTGTGTTAGGTTTCAATACTTCCTTAGGTTGATTGAATTCATTTTAAAGTTGATCTTGAATTAATGTTGCAATTTCAAGGCCTTACCGAATGTGATCTCGAATTCTTAATGCACAACTATATGCAAAAGAAAATCATTCCAATTCGATGAATACTAACTAAGAGAGGGATAGTAGATCATAATGAAGCAACAATCAATCGAATACAAGAAGAAAATTTCCTAATGCATCTAAGACAACCAAAGCAGAAAATGAAAAGATATTTCCTTGTTCACTAAAATATACTAATACAAAAGAACGTTTTTTCATTTTCAAACTAAGAGAAAGAATGCAAATTTTGTCCTTTTAGATGAATGAGAAGCGAAATGCACTACTACACTAAATGAAAAAATAAAGACTAGTTTTGAGAAATTCGAATGAAACGATCTAAAACAAAGAGATTAGTCCAACACAAACATCAAACACACTCAAAACAGAGATGCACCCCTTCAAGAAAAAATATGGCTTTCAAACCGGTTCAGTGAGAAATGTAATCTATGCTCAGGGTGACAGATGTAGAGCTAAACGAACACGAAGATGATCATTCAACAACCTAATGAAACTTAAAACCGAAAGAAAAACTAAGACAATTAGTCAAAAAACAGAAAAGATAACGACCAAAATGACTCAAATTCAATTCAGAAGTTTCAGTGAGGAGGAAGTCAGACAAGCGACACGAGGCACCTAGAAACCCTAGGATGAAAAAATCCACTAATCAGATGAGGGAAAAACAGTTGAGAAGAACAAGACAAGAGAGTCAAAGAAATTTCAGTGGACCAATTGAAAGATGAAAATCCAACCCAAAGGTAAGAGAAACTAACAAAACTCAGGAAAAAGGATACAAATTTTAACCTACAGGATTCAGCACGTCTGTCAAGTTGTTATCCGCGCCAAACAGAGGATGGCACGCATATGAAAAAGGAAACAAGCACCAATCGGCATGACTGTTCAAGCAACAACAGTGCCGAGCTAGAAAACTATGGAAAAAGGAAAAAGCCACTGATAAGAGGTCAGGCTTGACACTCTGAGGCAAAATGTGATGGTTGAAAACAGTCAAATAGGAAAAACAAAGCAGAAAAAGAATGAAACGACCAAAGTCGAAAATACAAGCAAAACACTAGATGAACAACGAGAGACGACAAGCACACTGATCCACAATATGGTCACCAAATTTTTGTGCAGGTAAATCCCCTCTACGGATAGAGGCGATCCCTCTAGCCCTGGAGTGGGTCTAGCAACAAGGGAACAAATTGGACTTTCGGACTCCTAGCTTATAAATTAATACAAATTGGGATAGATGGGCTACCTTGGTCCAATGCTTTTTTTGAAGTTTGCAGCAGAAAACCATTGATCTTTGTCATCACATGTCGTGGTCCTTCAGTGATAATTTCCATGTACTTGCACAAGGATAAAGTGAACGGTGACAGCATATGAAAACATATTTTCATTCACAACTATTCGATTGGTCAAGGAGAATCAAACATTTTTCATATGATCGAACACAAAATTGGAACCAAAAAACTAGTCATGTATTATTGATAGAGAAAATAAGTTTACAACCTTAATGCCTTGACGTTGCAGCCTCCTTTGATGAGTTCATTCAAATGCGTCTCAAGAATTTGTTGGGGATCAGACTTGGTGAGGCAATAAGCCTAAACTCTCTCTCGAAAATGGATTCCTCTCTACCTTGTTCTTCACACTAACTATATTAAGGACTGTTCAGCTAGCTGAAACCATGTGAGAAGGATGTATTTATAGGAGAGGAGGAGGTGGTTTGGGATCCCTCGTAAGGTGGAAGAGAGGTCTTATCCCTTTGGGGAGTTACACAAATATAGGAAACAATAAGCCAAAGAGAGGATTTCGACGTTATTCAGTCAAGAAAACCATGATGACTCTGCTCACGAAGTAGTTAGTAATGGAAACTTCGCTTCTATTTTTAAAAATATTCCAAAAATAGCTTAGCATGGATAAGACACTGGGACAGAGCGCCAATGGGCGTGGGGTCCAATTTTAATTTCCCTGTCGGTGTGGGGCCATAACTGCCTACCAGCGCCGACCCAGAAACACATGTTTTGGAGAGTCTACTTGAGGAGTGATCAACATAGGAAATGTTCTTGACATGCCAAGGGATGCAATGACACTTTTAGCAAGGTATGACATTACTCATACGTCACTGAAATGTTCCTCCAATGTGCGGGATGGGGATTGCAGGGATGGTGACAAAATATTGTGTAACACATGAAACTTCAACCCTTGCACTACCTCTATTGCTCAAGTATGAAATCAACCTCATTGTTGGGTCTCTCTCCTTAGCCTCCTTTTCTTACTCTATTTCTTCTCTAGGCTATGAATCTAATTCTGCATCTCCATATCTTCAATGCTCCAACTTTTATTTTCTTCGTCTTAACTCCTCTAGCTCTCAATTTCCTGCATCTCCTCATCCTGCTCCTCTTCTTCTCAGTGGAATCCTTAAAAGTTGTAAATGTATCACCAATATCCATAGGCCTCAACCTAAGTGTTATGACCCAACTCATACCTTCAACACTCCTACTGTGCAACCACATATAAAGTTTCATGGTACCCTGTTACACGAAGCAATTCAAGGTGTAAATCCAAAAATGAATCCCGCTCTGATACCACTTGACGTAGTCCATATTCTATAGCTCTCATAGCACCTATAGAATTTGGATTTCTGCCACATAACACACAACCTAGGCCATTGGAGTTTGGTTACTAGATTAATTAATGCAAGGACTAAAACATAGAGCACAAACAAAGAGTAATTTGAGTCTTCTCACAAGGAAACAGAAAGGGATTAAAATATTTGTATTCATTCAAAATGTGTAAAAATTACGTTGTATATTTGTAACTTCTCATGAAGATTTAACCCAAATCACAAGACACAAACCTACTCTACTATTCTACAGACATTATTTCACAATTGAGAACAAAAATTTAAGACATGCATGATGAAATAACACACATGAAACAAGTATTTTTATTTGGGGAAAGAAATCTGCTAAAACCCTAATACCTTTTTCATTAATAAGATGAAATAGAGATGTAATACAATTGATTTTCTCAGTTGATCTCACCCTGCAAGTGCACAACTTATCTCTCTTCTCACTGAAGGCCTCTAACACAAACTTATTCAATTTATGCCTTGGCTTGAGCTCCTATTTACTTGTGTTATTCCTTGAGGAATCATGCCCCTATTATTTAGGAAATTCCTCTTATTTATTGCACAATTCCTATAGGTTGATCATTTGACTGCATGCAACATCTGTGCAGTCAGAACTAGTCTACAATTGATTTTACACGACCTTGGAATCTCCATCTCAACTGGGTAACTCAAATTTTCTACATGCACTATCTATTTTGGGTTGATTTATGAGTTAACTAGATGACCATTGAGTTTGATTGAAGTCCCACTGCACAACTTGATCCTCCACTAGTTCTTCCAATAGTTGTAACTAGTTTAACTAAAAACAACCTTAGATAACTGACCTTGATTGCTACAAATTAGAAATAACAAATGCTAAATTGAACTCTAACTCCTCGAACTCGAATTTACTCTGTAGACTGGGTGAAAAAAGCCATGTCACTCAATTTAACATCATCCAAGTTGTTTGTTGATGTGGAAAATCGAATTTTCTCAATTTAATAATGGTAAAATCAAAATGACAATTCTTGCTACATTTTTTAAGAAAATGTACTATTACAGATAAGTATACAAATCTGAGAGTGGAGTCCTAAAATTAACTGAAATTCCTATTACACACCAATACCACACACAACAACCAAATACCCTCACTAACTCATACAACAGCTAGTCAGATTCTCTGGAAATCGTAAAACAATGAAACCAACGACAAAAATCCAAGAGCCCAAAGTGAACCCACATAAATAAATAACAAAAAGAAAAAAGAAAAAAATAAAAATCCATTTTCTTCTGTGTTCATGAAATTTATCCTCATGTTGCAAACCTCTTCCTATTCCATTAAAAAAACCACTTCTCCTATCGTTAACTACTTCGCCTTCCAAAAATAAATCAATTACCTTCCCCTTAGTGTGCAGTAAAACTAAATTTGTAACCTTTGTCTCATCCTCATAGTGCGTCCAATAGTGGTTTTCCTATAGCAGCATAACTAAATAACTTCCAAATTTTGATGTGTCAACAACTCCACGCAACAGGAGTATGAGCACGTGCTCCTATGAGTCTTAGCAACTCGAAAGAAGTTGTCACTTTGATCAAATGTAGCTATAGGAGTAGCAACAACTACTAGTTGGGTGTATCAACAACTAACATAATAGGTGTATCAACACATTAAAACACATGGGAGTAACAACAATTAGTACGAACTCAACTGAATTTTTTTTTTGGTTGATGAGTATTGCTTGAGGCTAAGCATGCTCCTGCATCAACCATCATTCCTATTTTTTTTATTTTTGTAACACGTGCAATGCATTGCTATGTAATAGTATCACCTTTATTGGTGCTACTTTGGGTGACAAAGCATGCTATTGATGGGGTTTCTCTTTCACATTAGCACACTATATAGTGTAACATATGTATATTTCTATTTGATGCTTGTGTTAGGAATAATGCCACCAGTTTTTAGTGATGTGTGTGCACTAGTGTTTAGATGTCATAATATCATAACTTACATTGCCATAGCTAGATTTTATTTTTGAATGAAATGTAATGTTTTATCATGTAACAATGACACTCTTCATGGCGCTATTGTGGGTGACTAAATGCATCATTAAAGTTGCTTTTAAATATTATAGGAACAACAGATGATGTATCATTTGTGCCACACTCTTCATTATTATAAGTAGTGGCATTGTATAATGATGATACTAGTAGTACACTTGCACTAGTATTTCAACCTTAGTGAGATAATTATATTTTAAAATTTTATTAGAGTATTCAATGTTATTATTAAATAATAAGTACATTGGGTATGGTGCACCCAAAAAAATAGGCAAACTAATTACGATGTGCTTATATAAAATGGACATGTTATTTTTTTTTACACTTTTTTTAGTAACAAATTTTAAGTTCAATATTGATTGAATATTGCAAAGGGTAGTTTCATATATAATGTTTATTTTATATCTATGTTTTCGTAATGATATTTTTATGTGAATGATGAAAAATCACAACAATGGTAGGTCATCTTTTGTAACTTTGTTCATATGTAGGAGTCTCGTGAGAGGGAGTGTTACCTATTTCCTGTTCCTATTATTTTTATGCTCATATCATTTTGAGGGTATTAGTCTGTCCAGGTTTTAGGGAGAGACAAACCCTCTCAAGGGGAACATTCACTTATTATATAGGTTGATCCATCATTGGATAATGGAAAATAGGCCTTTCAAGTTGGTCGCAATTTGTAGTGCCAACCCACTAAGAAGGATTTTTATTTCATCATTGAGCTATCTATGAGGGGAGGAGGATTTTCAAAAAATTTCTCTCCCACTACATGATCTTGTAGGAGATAAAAAATAATCATATATGTAGAGATATGTTTGTGCAAATGTTATTGACCTCAATGACTTTCACATTATTTATTAGGGGCCAATTGAAATTTCATTCTTTTGTATACGAGGTTAGGTGCTTGTGCTTTATCATCATGAAATTGACACACTATACCACCAATGGGTGTAAGACAATTTGTTTAAATAAATTGTGCAACACATTATCAATTCGAAGTTTGTAAACTTGTGAGATGAAAATTTTGCGTGTTCAGAATTAGATTGTTTGTGGTAAGATACATATAGAATACTTAATGCTTGTACTACTTTATGAAATCAATCGCATAAAATGAAACACATCACACTTGATCAAGCAGAATAAATTTCAAAATAGAAAGGATCTAATCTTACCAACCTAGACTACTCGAGATTATAATGGAAAAATATTAGGTTTTGAGGTGGATTACACCTTTCAACAGTAAAAATGGAATGCCTACATAAAGGTGCTTTGTTCACTGACATATATTATTGGTTGGATAAAAAATTATAGCACCGATTTTTAAAGTGAAAAAAAGGCACACAAATCATGAAAATCACTTGATTGATCAAGTATTTAGTAGTGTATCACGTGTAGAAAATGAGGTTTTAGTGTCTTTGAGCTACTCCCACAAGTGGTTCAATGAATTGCGACATTACTCCGATGACTCCTCATTATTTACTCTCATCATCAAGGTCAATTATAAGTGTGAAAATGAAATGAAATATTAAAAAAGAAAAAACAAGCTTGATTCAAGTTTAAATTGATTTATTATGCATGCATTAGGGAATTTTCTAATAGATAGGCTTCCTGAGTCTTTTACCTAATCTTGCAATACTAAACTTATGTCCCAAAAATAGTAGTTATTCTATGGAAAAGAAACTTAATTTGTTCTACAACATTTAAATTATGACAAAGAGGTAGCTGAACTAAATATTTTATGAACAAAGGAAAATACATCAACTCTATTTCCCCTTGGAAAAAAATCATAATTTTATTTCATTAATAAATGATAAAAAATCACATTTCTCATATATAGATGTTAGTGTGTATCCTTTGAATCTTCATGAATTCATACTAAAAGTCATAGTATTTTTTTTTTAAAGTCCCATTGGCCAATTTCATGTAAAAAAATGGTGAAATAAAATACATTTCACCATAAAACCTTCATAAATAATTGTGTCTAATAAATTGTCATATTAACTGAGAATAAATGTGTTATATAAAAAAGAGTTTGTTCGACAATCATTGTGGAACTATTCCATGAAAATATTGTGATAAAATTAAAAAACATTGTTGTCTCTATGCTTCGATATTTGCGAGAGTCCTTGCTCCATGAGCACTCCTTTGGAGAGGCAATCAACTATGATGTTCCTATAAAGTCCCTAGCCTCATGCTGGGAAATGCTACCGTCACACCTCCACTTTCAAACACAATTTATTCGTGAAAAAAAACCTAATCCTACCATGAATATCTCAATGTCTGTTAGTACTCGGTCACATGAATTGCAATAATAAAATTCCCATAATGAATTAATCGAAATGTATACATCATAATCATAAAATTACACAACTGAAATAAATAATTAATTAACCACAATAAAAAATTTGGTGCATGAAATCATTTATTCACATTAACCAACAACTATGAATAAATACATGCCAATAAGCATGCACAAAAAAATATAAAGGAATTTATAATAATTATATCACAAAAGCCATGAAATAAAGGTTTAAACCATATCTAGACTACTTTGGTACAAGAATTTAGAACGCTAGTTGAAAAAATGGAGAGCGTAGGTGTTAGGTTCTTCATTCTGGGTTTTCAACCTCCCAATGCGATCGCCTCATGCAGGAACACACCAAACTGGAGGAGAAACCATGGCATGGAAGCCATGGCCTTCATGAGGCTGTTGGAAGAAGAGTGGCCTGTATCGTGGAGTGAGGATATCCTGGAAATATTGTCGGAGTAATCCTAACACTCGTTGGCTCTTAGACTCTCGGCAGGTGAGAACCCTTGAGGCAGAAATGACATAGAGAAAAATGCAAATCAAGCTACTCAAAAACCCTCGGCTCGTTAGGATTGGATTGCACAACGATGTGGTTTTGGAGTGGTTACGACACTTTAGTGGTGGTGGCGGAAGGCTCGACTTGACCCCTGTTTTTACCTGCAACTGCGGGTCTCATGTGCTAATAAAGCAAATAGGACTTTCAATGGATGCGCAACGATGGAAGGATTTACTGGGTGGGCTCGTCGCGCCCCTGTCTTGCCTTATCTTCTGCACCTGTCAGTACTGTGCGGGATAGAACAACACCCGCACATCAGAAGGCACTCCACAGAGCCGAAGCTACCACATTAGGAAGACAATGATAGGATTTTAACTTGGAATAGGATCCAGTATCAATCGATCGTTATTTCCCTGGGGCTCTCGGTATTGGAGGCGACTATTAGTGGAATCAATCGGCCCTTGCTAGGGAGCCATAGAACCAAAGAAATCACAACAACGCAGAGGCATGACAACAAAAGGGTACCAAACAACAATCAACGGGTATTACCAAGATGTTTTCAAGTTTTTATTAGAACCCCGGTAGGGAAAAGCATAATACTATGGGTATTCGGCAGGGAAAAACATAATACTATGGGTATTCGACAATGAGAAGGTACACACTCTAAAAAAAAGCATTTTTTATAAGATAGGATATCCAATACACCTGCAATATCTTATCAGTGGAGGCAAAATCTTACGAGATTTTGTGTCAATCAAGGATTACCACATCTGCTCAGGCTCTACAATAATACTCAACTTGAGGCTGAGAGGAGGAGCTATGGAACAGGTCAGATCCAAAGGCCTAGGGGGAGCTAGGGGCAACAACAAATCAAAACAGGAATAGACAAAAGGAGTTTCCTCCTAAAAAAACATCCTAAAGGAGAAAAATAAAGAAAATTCACCTACAAAACCAACGGGAAGTGCCCCGAGCCCATACATAGTAGAGAAATTGAATGAAATACCAGAACTAGCCATAGATGTACTAGAAATAGATGATCATTGCACAACATATGAAGCTCAAGATATCATATGTTAATTCAAATTTTTTTGGCCCAAACCAATGGAGATTTTCCACTGGATATTCACAACATGGACCACAGATTGCAAAATCCATCTCTTCTCCAAAGAATTCTTTATCGTCAAATTTTCAACCTCAGAATTTAGAGACACCATACTCCAAGAGGGACCGTGGTTCAGGGGTTCAACGAGACTCTTCATTACACCATGGTTCCCGGATTTTGATGCTAATACTATGTCTGTTTCGAAAATGTCGGTGTGGGTCCGATTACACAACCTCCCCATGCATTTCTGGAATGAATGTGTGCTAATAGCCATTGGAAATATCATTGGGAGGTATATCAAAACAGATACACAACGCTTGGAGGAGTGGATCTACACCTTCGCACGAATCTGTGTGGAAGTTGATCTCAACAAAGGATTACCATAATGGATTCAGTTGATATATAAACGTCAAAACTAGAAACAACATTTGGATTACGAAAACACTACATTCAAATGCAGAATTTGCAGGTAGACCAAAAATTTACAAAATACATGCCTCGATGCAAAAAATAAAAATAAAAATAAATAAAAATAAAAATGGAAAGGTATTTAAAGGATGGAAATTTCCCCCATCTGATCTAGAGGAGGATGTAGAAGAAGAAGTGGAAGAACCCACTCCCAAAGTGAACAAACAACCAGTGAAAGAACTGGTAGCACAAAGGAATGAATCACAAGATCCTTTAGACTTACAAAAGGCCCCGGAAAGGCCTGCAAAAGAGCAAATGGATATGGAGAATGGAGCGATTAGGAGACCTCATTTATCAGATACTTCAGGCTCAGACAAGGATAATGGGACACACTTAGAATAAAATCAGCTTTCCCTTGTCTCCTCCACGCCATCATAGGGTGAATGGTGCAAGGTAGAAAAGAAAAAAGGGAGAAAAACTTGATTTTTCTCTCCTATTGTATTTTTACGAACTCTTTGTATGATTTTGGAACACCAGACTAGTTGTTGGAAAAATATCATTGATGCAACATGTAATTTTATTTTCATTAATAAAATTATGATTTTTTCCCTCGAAAAAAAATAGTTTCAACCATAAAATAATAAATCGTTACAACATTAAATATAAGCACTTAAATGAATCAAAATATCAATTAGTTGTGGGCTCTCCACATTCCACCCAACCATATACCTTGTGGTTCATCAATCTCAACCACGAGTCACCCCCATGCTAGGGCTACAACTCCACAGGAAATGATATACCAATAATAACAACATATCCATGGAAAAGCAACCAACCCAATACAACCACTGTGCTCTACTTCCCTGAACTTGCACCCAAGTGGCACACCCTTCTTTGGGACCTGCTAGTCCCTCTATGATGCCCACTTTCTAGAGTGCCTTATGGCTAACCAAGAACTTCTCAAAACATAGCTCTAGGAACTCATGCTGCTTCTAGGGATTATAGGCACCCTTTGAGTGTTGATCAGTGGTTTTCATTGATGTCAACCCAAGCAGCACTAGGGGCTAACCCAATATTGCATGGGAATTTTGACCTACCAAATTAATATATTCTAGGTCAAAAAGGATTATTATGGTTTCTACTTGTCGAGATGTTTCCTTTGATATATGGCACGCCATGTAAATCTTCATGGTTTGAGAGAGATTCATGTTTGAAGTTTATACCCCCAGTCAGTGAGCTAAAACCCCATGGGGTTGTGACATGGGTCATTGAAAAGTCATAATTAATATTTTTTAAGCTCCTTAAAAATTGTGTGCATTTGTGTTCCTTTTGTTTTCTGCTATCATTGTACAAACACTGATAATAATTAAAGATTAACTAATGCTCTAATTGAAAGGAATACTGATTCACCCCCCCCAGTATTTCCAACAGTTGGTATCGAAGCTTGGTTCCTTCAATAACAGTTTAACAGCTGGAAGGAGGTCATGGAGCATACCAAGAATGGTGTACCTCTGTTCAATGAAAATAATTACACACTTTGGAAAGGAAGAATGGAGGTCTATCTCTTGGCGCAAGGTTATGAAGTATGGGAAACTGTTCAAAATGGATTTACATCAACCACAGATGAACAAGGTAAGAAGAATTTGCTAAATGATGCAAAAGCAAAGAATATTATTATCAATGGACTTATTGAATTTTCTTATCATAAGGTGTTGGGTTGTAAAACCTCCAAAAATGTATGGGACAAGCTTGAGAATATATATGCAGGTGACTCAAATGTTAAATAAGTAAAGCTTCAAATATATAGAGAAAATTTTGAGCAACTCAGAATGAAAGAAGATTGCAACATTGTTGCATACTTCTAATACGTTGATGAAATAACCAATACTCTGGAAGGATTGGGAGAGCCAGTTGATGAGAATACTATTATATGAAAGATTCTTAGAATGTTACCAGGGAGATTCAACCTAAAGGTATCGGTCTTAGAATACAGTGCAAAATTACCAAACAGAAGTGATGGCAACTCAAAAGGAAAGAAAGACGTTAAGAAATTCAACAAGCAAGGATCCAAAAGGAACTTTCTCTCTAAAGAAGATAGCTCATCATCCGATGAAGACAATGACAGTGAAGAAGAAGCCAATGAGAGAGTATTGTTCATGGCCAAGCACAATAAACAAGAGGTATCAAACAACGAAGAAGAAGGATTGACCATAGAATAATTTTATAAGGAAGCAATCAAGCTTATAAAAGATATTAAGGCAGAGAAGATCCGTTCCAATACTCTTGAAGAACAAGTTCAAGTTCTCAAAATTGAAGTTGAAGAACACAAATTCATTGAAGAGTCACTTCAAAAGAATTTGGAAGAAAGCAACCAAGAAAGGGAAGAATTAGAAGTCGAAGTAGTCTCGCTGCGTGAGGAAGTGAATAAAGGAAAAACTATCCAAAACTATGCCAACAACTCAAGGGCATTGGAAGAACTCATCAACAATCAACGATCTTACAACGATAGAACTGACATCAGTTACAAAGAAGAAGAAGCAAGACCTACATCAAAATAAAATGAACCTATGAGATATGACATGCATGTAGACTTCATTGGACAAGATTCACAAGAAAAGCCTTGGAAGACAATTCCTCGACGAAAATTTCCATCTAGGTACCAACATATTTTTTATGGCTACTGTTATTCATGTGGAAAATTTGGTCATAAAGCTGTAGAATGTCGCACGTACCCTAGGAATGAATACAATTCTAGGAGATTTGTCAAATATGAACCTCCCAGGGCTCAGCGAAACATCAATAGATTTGAACATTTAAGAAATAATATTGAATGTTACAAATGTTGAAACTTTGGACACATAGCCAAAGACTGCAGACTTGAAAATCCTCCAGAAGAATCTTCGAAGCCACAGAATGAACGAACATGGAAGAAGAAGAAGAGTGATAATTGTGTTCTCGCATTCAAGGCTCAAAACAACAAAGATGTGTGGTATGTTGATAGCGGTTTCTCAACGCATATGGCTGGAGATAGAAATAAATTGGTATCTCTGAAAGAGAAGAAGGATGGAACCGTGTCCTTTGGAAATGATGGATCTCTAAATGTTATAGGATCAGGTACTGTCACTCTCAGAAGCAAAGATTCTCTAGCCAAGGATGTTCTATTGGTTGAAAACATGAATCACAAGCTGCTCAGTGTTGGAAAAATGTGTGATCAAGGACACACAATACTATTCAACTCCACAAAATGTGAAATCAGGAAAGGCATGTATGATGAAATTGTGGCTACAACAAGTCAAGCTCCAAATGACATGTACGTTCTGGATGAAGCAACTAAAGCATGTCTAATAGCTAAAGAGGATGATATAATATTTGGTAGCAATGATGATCGACTAAGTAAGAAGTTTGCTACAAAGGTGCAAAGTGATTTCGAGATTTCTTTACTTGGTGAGCTCACATACTTCTTAGGGCTTCAAATATCTCAGCAAGAGAAAGGAATATTTATATGTCAAGCCAAGTACATCAAGTAAATTCTCAAGAAATTTAAAATGGAAGATTGCAAACCCATCCTTACTCCAATGGTAACAGGTTGCAAATTGAGCATAAATGACTCATCTAAGGATGTGGATCAAATGTTGTAAATATCTATGATTGGTAGTCTTCTATATGTAACAGCCTCCCAACCAGATGTTATGTAAGAAGTTGGACAAGTAGCAAGATTCCAAGCAGAAAGAATCACATATTATTGACATAAAAAGAATTCTTCGATATCTAAAGGGAACAACAAAATATGGCTTGTGGTATCCCAAGGGTAAAAATCTCATTATTCATTCTTTTATAGATGCATATTGGGCAGGAAGTGTTGATGATTGTGAGAGTACTCGTGAAGCATTGGAATATCTTTGCCAAAAGCTTGGGATTCTCCCAAGTTCTCATTAGATTTTCCTTATTCAGAATATAAAGGGGGAGTGGAAGTGTGTACAGGTCCGCAGGATGGTTGTGTGTCAGAGGGAGTTACCCTTTGCCATTGATGTCAAAGGGGGAGAGAATGTTGTAGGAAGAGGTGTCACGATCGCAGGGGGAGTACTTGTGTTGCCATCAATGCCAAAGGCAGAGATTGTTGATCAACAGTTGTCATTGATGTCAACCCAAGTAGCACCAGGGGCTACCCCAATATTGCATGGGAATTTTGACCTACCAAATTAATATATTCCCAATCAGTAATTATTTTGATGGTTTCTACTTGTCGAGATGTTTTCGTTGATATATGGCACGCCATGTAATTCTTCACGGTTTGAGAGATATTCATGTTTGAAGTTTGTACCCCGAGTTAGTGGGCTAAAGCCCCATGGGGTTTTCGCATGGGTAATTGAAAAGTCATAATTAATATTTTTTAAGGAAATGCTCAAGAAATTTAAAATGGAAGATTGCAAACCCATCCTTACTCCAATGGTAACAGGTTGCAAATTGAGCATAGACGACTCATCTAAGGATGTGGATCAAAGGTTGTACAAATCTATGATTGGTAGTCTTATATATGTAACAGCCTCCCGATCAGTTGTTATGCAAGCAGTTGGACAAGTAGCAAGATTCCAAGCAGCACCAAAAGAATCACATATTATTTCCATCAAAATAATTCTTCGATATCTAAAGGGAACAATAGAATATGGCTTGTGGTATCCCAAGGGTAACAATCTCATTATTCATTCCTTTACAAATGCAGATTGGGTAGGAAGTGTTGATGATCGTGAGAGTACTCATGAACCATTGGAATATCTTCACCAGAAGCTTGGGATTCTCCCAATTTCTCATTAGATTTTCCTTATTCAGAATATAAAGGGGGAGTGGAAGTGTGTATAGGTCCACAGGATGGTTGTGTGTCAGGGGGAGTGGAAGTGTGTACAGGTCCGCAGGATGGTTGTGTTTTAGGGGGAGTTACCCTTTGCCATTGATGTCAAAGGGGGAGAGAATGTTGTAGAAAGAGGTGTCATGATTGCAGGGGGAGTACTTGTGTTGCCATCAATGCCAAAGGGGGAGATTTTTGATCGACAGTTGTCATTGATGTCAACCCAAGCAGCACCAGGGGCTAAACCAATATTGCATCGGAATTTTGACCTACAAAATTAATATATTCTAGGTCAATAAGGATTTTTATGGTTTCTTCTTGATGAGATGTTTCCGTTGATATATGGCACACCATGTAATTCTTCACAGCTTGAGAGATATTCATGTTTGAAGTTTGTATCCCCAGTTAGTGAGCTAAAACCCCATGGGGTTGTGGCATGGGTCATTGAAAAGTCTTAATTAATATTTTTTAAGCTCCTAAAATCCCTCCCACGTTCACTCTTTGAAGCCCCTCTCAACCTAAGCATTTATATAAATTGTGATCCTCATATCCTCCTCATGCAAGGGATTTCGTTATCTAAAACAGGTCATCGTGGAATTTTCGCTCTAAAATTTTTTCTACGAAGGTTCAGAAGCTGAAATGTTTATGAGGCGAAGCCAAAATCCTGAGGAAGCTGCTGTGAAATTTTCAGATCAAGGTGTGCAATATTTTTGGAGATATGATCTGTTGAAGTCAGTGTTTTTGCAGGCTCCTGAAATTCATCTTAAAGAAGTGACCTTGGGAACATCGTCATAACTCTCTCTAAGTATCAGATTGGAATTCCATAAAAGATGGAAGATAGTGCACAGTCTGTAGTTTTCGCGCTATCAATTTCAGAGCAAAATGAAGAAATAGTGACACGTGGCATGTCGTACAAGTTTGCTCTGTTGAAACAATCCATAATTAAGGCATTGTGAGAGATTGGGTATAACTCTCTCTTGAAGAATCCAAATTGGGTCAGACCTGTGGCATTGGAAAGACGACTCAGAGGACTACTACAATACCAAAAATCAGTTATTGGGGATGTTAGCTAGCTATAAAATTTGTTATACCAAATGCTGGCTAAATTTTTTTTTGAGCCTTCAAGGAACAAATTTCATTGCTAAAAATTGTTGGCTCTTGAAGACTCTTGAAGGCCTCATGCCTATCCTCTGTCCCAACTTCACTGCTGTTCCCATTTTACACTTAGAAATCCTGCTGATTTCCAAGCCAGAATACTGCTGCAAGCACCTTTTTCCCCCTTCCCTTCTTCCAAAACTAACCTCATTTTAACCCTTTCATCTCCCATGAAAAATCCCTCATTTTCATAATTTTTCCCGTTACCCTTCATCAAAACCCCTTGACAAGGTTGAAAACTCCTTTTTCGCCTTATCCGAACCTCTCTAACCCTTTGAAAATCATTGAAAAAATATAAAAACCCACATTTTGGGCATATATGGGTCGTAGCCCTTTTTCCCATTGACCCTCGGTCACATCATTTCCCATGCGCCCACTGCCCCGCAATCGGGCGCCTATCCGATTCAAATAAAATAATTCCCGGCCAAAGTTAAAACCTTGGTTATATATTAAAAATTGTCGATTTTATTATTTTATTATTTTTCCACCGGTTCAAATTTTAAACCATTCTGCACCGTCGATCTGATTTGAAGATTGGACGGTGCGGAGTCCGTCTCCCGGTGGTCCCCAAATTCCACTCACCTTTCCAAAAAACCGCACGGTATTCATCGCACCGCCTTTTGGCGATGACGGTTTTTTCCCGATCGGCAGCGATTCCACTCATCGGTTGACATGCGTCCTGGGCACTGTTCATAAAACTACCGTCCATCGTGCGCTAACGTTCGGATGTGGACCCCGCGCGATATCATTGTACATCGTCCGATCTGGGGCGAGCCATCCAACAACTATCGCTCACTGAAGATGCCCGACAGTTAACCGGGCTATAGCACGACATTCAATAAATCTCCGTCGTCGATCTGATCTGCAGATCGATGGTCCATATTCCATCACCCTGATTCGATCACCCAGTCAACGTTTTCTGCTTTGACTTCCTGTTTCCGCTCCTGACCGTCGATCTCTACGTGATCGACGGCTCTGATTTAAACATTTCTTCTGCTTTCACTACGACTTCTCCTGATCAATCCCGACCGTTGGATGATGCCATCCAACGGCCACGATTCCTCCACGTGTCCTCCGCAGCAATAAACCTATATATGCAGGATTTTTTTTTATATTTGTTTGTATTTTGTAGGGTTTAAATGGTTTTCTCTCCATTTTTGAAAAAAATTCGAAGGCAGAGGATGACAATCTTCCTGCCTTCGATTCACCAAAGAAAATCATCACAGGGGTTAAATCCACGTTTTCATCAATCATTCATGAAGCATTGATGCCACATAACCCTGCGCAGCCCTGCATACTAGCAAAAAACCATGAATCGGGCGCAGTCAGAGAGTATCAGTGACGAAGACCAAAATTTATCAGAACAGAGGATTAAAGACAGATTTTGTGGGGATTACGGCTAAGAATGTTTATCAAAAGCCTAATCCCCGATTTAAAACACAGTTTAAAGAAGACCTTAAGGGTTTTATCAACAGGAAAGCTTCCACCACCACATATGAGGCAAATTGATTCCTCCCAGCTGCTGAAATGCCACCTGTGCCTCAAAGTATTCAATCAGGAGCCGAATTTATTGATTAGGATCAGATATTTGTCTCAAAACACAGCCAAAGAGTAAATTCTGCCAAGGAACTTAATGACAGACATCTGCAGAGTTACTTCGACGCCACACAGAGCCTCAAAGGTCAAAAAAGGCTCCCACCGAGCTTAAATCTTTATGTAAATCATTTAATACAGAGGATATGTATGTAAGTTTATTCATTGAGCCCCTCAAAGGCCAAGAAGCCATTAAATTTGTAGTAATTGTAATTGGAGATCTTTTATCAGATCTCACCTCCTCATTCTTCTATATATACTTCTGCAGAAGATGAGTGAGGGGTTGGTTGCAGAACTTTGAAATACATTTGAGCTTAAACTTCTGATTGTAAATAGTGTTGACTGGCCCTTGGAGCTCTGCTTGTGATAGATTAGTTAGGCTGGATAGTGAAGATGATTGTTGAACTGAAACATTGGACCTGAGTACTATAACTAGTTTGACATCAATAAACAAGTTGTTTCTTGGGATCCTGGTCTATATCACTGGTGAAGTGCCCCTTTCTTTGTTATTTTTTTCCTTCTATGTATGTCATATTGTTCACTATTCTCTAATAAATAACATCATTTATAGAGTTAGGACCTGCTGTATATCAGTAACCTTCTCTGACTGAAAAGCTTTATCTCAATGTTTTCCTCCAATTTGTTTATTTAAGAATGATTTAATACAGTTTAAGCAGTTGGGAATGCTGGAGTTCCCTCGTCCTACTGTTTGCTTTAAACATTGTTCTTGAAAGTTATTTTCCTTATTTTCTTATTAAAGTTAGACTAGAAAAGTGATGGTTTGCCCTATTTCTAGCTTCTATTCTCCAAAAGCAGATTCTGAAAGTTTCCCTTGGTGTTGACTGAAAGCAGACTAGGTTTAAAAGTACTTTATCTGATCTTAAGTTTACACTTTGTCTTCTCTTATATGTTTTCATAATTTTTGAAGGTAATTATGTGGATTACTGGATTGTTTGTCAATTAAGCTGCTTTAATACAAACCTGCCCAAGAAGTCAATGGTTAGCCCTGCACTTGGTTGGTTTTAAACAGTTACTTAAGAGGCTTTTTCTTGTTTGGACTGACTATAAATCCTTTGTGAAATTATTATCAGTTTCCACCTCTCCAACACTTTATTGTTTCCATTCTATCATTATAAATCTCAATAATCTTGTGATGTAGATGACTTTCCCCTTGGATCACTCTTGATGTTGTTGTTCAACTAAAGCCCTGTTATGACTCCATATCCAAATGGACTAAAAACCAACGTTATATCTATATTTTTGCCTAGTTTTTCCATTCACTTGCAACTTCTCACCTTTGAAACTCTTTGCATTTAGGACTTTCCACCTCAAACAATTTTCACGCTCAACCATCCAAAAAACAAACAAAACCCTTGGCCTTCATAACTAGCCTAATATCATAACCCCAAACTTCAAAGACAAATCCATCTTTGCACTTATTGGAGAGATCCCTCTCTGCATTCAGGAGGGATAGATCCTAGAATCCCAAAGTTGGTTGAAATAATGTTGCTTCTATAGTTTTTGTCTCACCAATCTGCTAAAATTACAGATTCCTAACATTTCTGGTGACTCCACTGGGGACTTCAGTTGAATTTTTCACCTTAGGTTCCCTTAAAACTTCATAAAACTTGTGATTTAAAAGCAGCCTTTTCAAGCACTACCTAAGAGTGGTAATCATGGTAAAACTTGTTTGAATCAGTGACAAACTAGGTAAACCCTAGGATTCTCTTAAGACTTTATCTAACCTTGAAAGATCAGCTAGCTTAGCCATAAGAGTAGACTGTCTTTGTCTCTTAACTGTAGCAAAGGTTTTGAACAATGTTAGGATATTATTAGAAACCATACAACTGAAAAACAACTCAGAAAAAACCTAAAAATATTTCAGATTGGTATTCAATAAACATGGTGGTGGACCATAAAACCTTTTACCTCTGAAAAGAGCTAAAAAATTCCACTTGGCGACTCCAAAATCCTTAACAGACCTTAAGACTCCACTGGGAAGAACCCTTATCATTGTAATATCTTTCAAATTCAGTTAGAGGACTGTAGGATTGAATTTCAAACAGACTAGTTAACCTTTTAAAAGATTGTCATATCTGGTTGAACTTTTATTGTTTTGGGTCTGAAAAACACAACATAGTGGCTCCTAGAAAGATTCACACTAGAGCCCATCCTGACCCTAACCCACCTGACATAGTTGATAACCCAGAAAGTATCCTTAGGAAGTCTCCTAATATTAAATTATCAACTATTTTCAGATCACCCTTGAGAGCTAATTCAGTCCCTGAAAATCTTTCAGCTCTACAACAATCACAAGTTGACTTAGTAAATCCTTTTAGAACTAGGTCTCTTGGCAACTTAGATTAGTTAGATTCTGAGTCTTCAATTTCATCTCCTGAAACAAGTGAACATCCTGGCAGCAGAGAAACGACACCTCCTGATTTGCATTTCCTTCACAATTTAGGTGTCTCTCATCCAAGATTAGCTCAACAATCTTTTCCTGGTCCATCCACTTCTGCTCACCCTACATCCACTGTTCAAACCACTCCACTTCAGCCCACTTTCCCTTTTGTTAATCTACCTCTTGTAAATCCACCCCCACCACATATCATGGCAACATGGTATGCTCCCTTAGTCCTTCCTGCACCATTAGTCAATCTTCCACAAGACTATCAATCCAAAATTCCATTATATGATGCTAGCAACGCTACAACTGCATCACAACATGTGGATAAAATGAATGACTACTTTGACAGAAATGAAATTGATAATGATTCTGTCAAGATTAGGTTATTTTCTCAGAGCTTAGGGGGAGAAGTAAGAAAATGGTTCAAAGGTTTAGCCCCCCATAGTATTAAGGATCTCCAAGCCTTCCATCAAACTTTCTTAAACCAATGGGAAGTAAAGAAGAATCCTCTCCAGGTCCTTTCTGATTACAAGAACCTCCATAGAAACACTGGGGAAAGTGTGCAAGCTTATTGCACTAGATTCAATAGTGTGTATAATGCACTTTCCCCATAACTAAAACCTCCACAGGGCTTAGCTTTAAACAATTTTCCTGAAGGGTTTGACCCTGAGATGGCCTATCAGCTGAGAGAGAGAGACTTTGCAACTCTTGAAGATATGAAAAGAGGTGCTCTTTCTGTGGAAGTCAACCTAATGGAAAAGAGAGCGAGAATGAAAAATGAAAAGAGAGTGTCTTTTAGAGAGGAATCTGTACCTTCTACTTCTAACTCAAAAATGGAGAAAATGATGAAAGAAATGAGCATAATAAAGAGAGCACAAGCAAGTCAAAACCAAACTGCTCCTCAAAACAAAAACCAAAACCAAAACCAAAAGTTTAGAAGGAATCAATGTTGTGTAACCAGCTCCAAAAAGAGAAGAAAAGAGATATCAACGCCTTAGAATTGAGCCACTTCGAGGGGGCAACCTCCAATACATTACATAAATGAACAATTCTTGGATGATACAATTTACAAAACCTCCTTTCTATATATAGGAGTCCATGGGGCCATAATGTAATCCTAGTGGGCCACAATGTAACCTAGCCGACCTAACAATAATAATTTAAGGGCACAATAATAACAAAATGGGGGTTACAAGGGTACAATAATAACAATAAGGGGGTTACACTAACAATAATAAGGGACTATACTAGTGATATAGGGACCTAACATGCCCCTCTCCTTCAAAAGAGTGTTGTCCTCAACGCTTGATTATTTCGATGCTTCGTATAAAATTTCATCCTCCCATGTGAAATATTTCTACAGAAAGTTCTTCCACTTTGCTGAGATACTTTGAAATTGATCGTACTTTTTGAGTTCTTCTTTCTATGACTGCTTCAAAACTTCTTTCTATGTGATGTTGATCTTCCTCTTGTTTCATTAGATTCTGCACAAAAGTTAGGTTATCCTTCGAGAGTTGGAGAACTTGTTGTTGATGCTCGATGTGATCTTCCACTAATTTATCATCCATATTAGCTATTATTTGATCCTTCAAACCATCCAATTTAGCCTTCATTTCTGCTTTTAAACCATCTATGTCATCTTCAATTGCTCTTTGCGAGAGTGAAATTTGTTGCACTTGCTCTTGTAATTTTGATAGATCATGTTGCAATTATTCATCTTCATGAGTCATAGTAGAGCCTTCTGAAGGCTCAATGGGTGTTGAATTATTTTTATGGGGAATATTTTAGAACCCAATACTTCTATATATTCTTCAATATTTCCTTGGAATCAATTCAAATTGATTCTTCAAAGAAGACTTGTGCAATTTGGAAAGAAAAATATACACACTTTTTTCTTGCTTTTGAGGAGCTCGATATTGAAATTGGATAATATCTATGATTGCAACACTTAAATATTTTAATTTTAGTATCAAAGTATCTCTCTGAATTATGTTTCTAATGCCATAGGTCTGACCTGATTTGGATTCTCCAAGACAAAGTTGTGTCCAATCTCCCACAATGGCCTAATTCTGGACTAGTTCCAGAGCGAACTTGTACGACTTGCCACGTGTCACTGCTTTGTCCTTCATCTTGGAAATTGATAGCCAAGAAACTAAAGTCCGTATAATTGCAACTACCCTTACTTGACTCAATCCGATTCCTGGGAGAGAGATTTATTGAACTTTTTCCCCACGATCACCTCTTTGAGATGAAATTTAGAGCCCTCAAAAGCACTACCTTCCACAGATCATATCTCCAAAAATATTGCGAACCAAGCTCTAAAAATTTGACAAATTTCAGGATTTATTTCACACCATATGAATTTCAGATTTTGAACCTTCGTAGAAATTTTTTTATAGCGCAAATGCCACGATGACTTGTTTAGGAGCCTGAGAAAAGACCTAATTCCCACAGATCATATCTCCGAACATGTTGCGAACCAAGCTTTGAAATTTTTAGAAAAATTTCCTCAATATTTCAGCTTCGCACCCTAAAAATTTCAGCTTCTGAAGCTTCGTAGAAAAAAAATTATAGCGAAAATTCCACGATGACCTGTTTGGAGCAGCGAAACCCTAGAATCCAAAGCCTCTGATACCAAATGTTGTGTAACCAGCTCCAAAAAGAGAAGAAAGGAGATATCAACGCCTTATAAATAAGCCACTTCGAGGCGGAAACCTCCAATACATTACATGAATGAACAATTCTTGGATGATTCAATTTACAAAACCTCCTTTCTATATATAGGAGTCCATGGGGCCATCATGTAATCCTAGTGGGCCACAATGTAATCCTAGCTGACCTAACAATAATAATTTAAGGGCACAATAATAACAATATGGGGGTTACAAGGGTACAATAATAACAATAAGGGGGGCTACACTAACATAATAAGGGGCTATACTATTAATATAGGGACTTAACAATCAACCTCCAAATAGACCCAAGGCAGATGATCAATAGATCGCTCCTCCCTTTCATCAAAATTATGTAAGTGAGGTTGAGGAAACAGATGAAATAGCAGAGGAAGATGGTATCAACATGATGGGGGTAGACAATCATGACATTGAGATTCATTATGATAGAAAAAAAGGTCTTTATACACCTTATGATGACAAAAGAGATGATGATGAAAATTATTATCAAGACATGGAAAATGTCATCATAGAACCTCAAAAAGAATATGACCTTAGAAGCAAAACCAGTCAACAGACCCCCAACAACAAAACCTCTGACAAATATTCACAAAACAACACTACAACCAAGCCTAAAATTGTCAAATAAAAGGATAAAATAGTGGCTGTAAATTCTGGTGATGATAAAGAGAAAGACACTCAAAACAAAGAAAAACAGGGTGCAGACATTAGTAGTACTAACACTTCAGCTAGTACTCCTGTGAAAACAATTTTGTCAAGTGTAAATAAAAAAAATCAGCAAGCTGATATTGCTGATAGAATGACAGCTAATAAGGCTAAAACCAGCACTTTAAAGAGTCAAGTTCCTTTCCGCGTGGAGCAATAAATTTCAAAGATCAAAATCTTTGTTCCCTTGACTGAGTGAGCTGCCCAACATGTATATAGAACCCAAATTTTGAAGGCTTTAAACATTGAAGAAAATGAGGACACAGTCAATCTTAATGATTACCAACCAGAGCCGACTTTTGGTCCTAAGATTGAAGGTAGATATCAAGAGGGACTTGTTCCTCCCTTTTATGTAAGTTTAAACATTCATGACAAAATTTTGCACAACGCTATGCATGATTCCGGGGCTTCCCATAATTTAATGCCAAAAGCTGTAATGGAGAGCCTGGGTTTAGAAATCACCAGACCTTACAAATACCTTTACTCCTTTGATTCCAGCAGAGTAAAATGTTTAGGATTAATCAAAGACCTCTGTGTTAACTTAGCCCAAATTCCAGCCAAATGTTTAGTCATGGATATTGTTGTGGTTGATGTGCCCCCAAAGTATGGAATGTTACTATCAAGATCTTGGGGGGCTAAGTTACAGGGGACTATGCAAATGGACATGACTTATGCGACTATCCCTGTTTTCAATCAGAATAGAAGACTTTACAGGGAGTCCCATATGAAATACACAGTTACAAGTCAAGATAGACCACAAAACTCTCCTATGTATTCTGTAAATACAGGCCTTGATTATTTTATCATGTTTAATGAGGAAACACTTGGTGAACAAGTCAATTTAAGAGGATTAATGGCTGATAGGGAGGAAGAGGTGAACACCACAAAATTGTCAAAACAGTTTGTTGAATCGTTAAGCATTAGCAAACTAAACAAAGGTCTTAAACTACAAGTCATGCATCCTTTGCTTTTAAACATTGAGAGTCAAGAAAGCGGTCCTCAACCCAATAATATATCTGAGGAAATGAAACAAATTCAACTGAGTGCTGATACTCAAGAACAATCAGAAAGCACGGCAGTTGAAGAGGACATTCACCAAACAGATGAACTTAAAACTAGTCCTCTGTGGAGTATGTATTTTAATGGATCCTGCACTAAGAACAATGCTGGTGCAGGTGTTTGGATTACTAACACTGAAAATAGCCACATAGAAAGCATTTCTTGCAAACTAAACTTTCAGTGTTCCAATAACATAGCAGAATATGAATCCCTTCTCCTAGGCTTACGTTTGTTGAAAAAGTTAGGAGCCAGAAGAATTAATGTGTATGGGGATTCAGAGTTAGTCATTAGGCAAGTCAATGGGGAGTATAACGCAAATCATCCCAGACTTAGATCCTACCGAAATGATGTCATGGACCTTTTGAAAACATTCGAGGATTCCAAACATTTTTTTGTCCCAAGAAAAAGAAATATTGTGGCCCACAATTTAGCCTTTGTAGCTAGAACATGCTTAACGCCATATAACACCAAAGACTGCACAACTCAGATTAAATTTAGACCAGCTGTGCCTGATAATGAAAAGTATTGGCAGGTGTTTGACAATGACAAACAAATAGAAGACTTCATGCAATTCAGAAATGAATTCAAACTAAACAGTTCAGACTCAGACTATGAAACAAAATGCAAGGAGGAAAAATCTCTTGATGAAGAAGAACCGTCTCCTGAACTTGCTAATATAAACCTGTTATCTAGCAAACTTGAAAGCGAAATAGAAATGAATGCAAAGTTTGAAACAGAGGAGTTAGAAACTCTGCACTCTAAAGATGAAAGTTTGCCTAAGGGTCTGGCCCCTTTAGAAGAGTTGTTCGATTTTGACGATGTGGCGAATAAACCAAAACTGGAACCTATAGAGACTGAAGTGGAGGAGTGCAATATAGGCAGTGAACTTAAACCTATGATGATTAAACTGTCTAAAACTTTACCAGCTCACATTAAACTTAAATACATAGAGTTGTTTAAAGAGTTTTCTGATGTTTTTGCATGGAGTTACGAAGATCTTAAATCCTATGACACTGAAATAATACAGCACAAAATTCCCCTCAAAGAGAACCAAAAACCATTCAAACAGAAACTGTGCAGAATAAACCTTGTTCAGTTGCCTTTGGTTCAGAATGAAATCATGAAAATGTATGGTGCTAGTATTATTGTCCCTATTAGATATTCTGTGTGGGTATCCAATCTGGTGTCTGTAAGGAAGAAAACTGGAGAAATCAGGCTTTGTATAGACTTTAGAGACTTGAAAAAAGATTCATTAAAAGACAACTACCCTTTACCTAAGATGGATCATATTTTACAAAGGGTGGTAGGGTCTAGAAGAATTTCTTTGTTGGATGGCTATTCAGGGTACAATCAGATCTTAGTCCACCCTGATGATCAATTAAAGACAACCTTTACTACACCATGGGGTACTTTCATTTACTACACCATGGGGTACTTTCATGTATGTGAAAATGCCCTTTGGTCTAATGAATGTTGGAGCAACTTTTCAAAGAGCCATGTACATAGCATTCTTGGAGGAACTAGGCTTCTTCATCATTATCTATCTTGATGATGTTACTGTGTTTTCAAAAACAGATGAATATCACTTAGAACATTTGAGAAAAATTTTCGAGAAATGTAGAAAGTTTGGAATATATTTAAACCCTAAGAAGACACTTTTTGGTCTCCAAGAAGGTAAATTTTTTGGGCACATCATTTCTGAAGAGGGTATAAAGATAGATCCAAAGAGGATTGAGGCCATATTGCAAATCTCTCATCCTCGAAACATCAAGGAGTTGCAATCTTTCATTGGGAAGAGTAGCTTTTTGAGAAGGTTCATCCCCAACTTGGTTGAGCTCCTTAGGAATATTACAAACATGTTAAAGAAGGAGCAAGGGGTAAAATGGACCTTGTAAGCAAAGAAGTCCTTTGAACTGGTGAAACAAGCGTTAACCAAAAAACCGGTTCTTATAAGTCCTGATTTTTCAAAAGATTTTTATATTTTTTCATTTGCATCAGAACATACCATAGCTGTTGTCCTTTTATAGAAAAATCCACAAGGACAAGAGCAGCCTATTGCATTCTTTAGTAAGGCATTGAGGGATGCCCCTTTGAAGTATAACATTATGGAAAAGCAAGCTTTTTCTTTGGTTAAAGCTTTGCAAGACTTCAGAGTGTACATCCTTCACTCACACATCATTGCCTTTGTCCCAAACTCAGTTTTTAAAGACATTCTAACACAGGACACAGATGGTAAGAGAGGTAAGTGGATTGTTGTTATCCTTGAATATGATTTAGAGATAAAACCCACTAAACTCATCAAAGGCCAAGGTCTAGCTAGATTAATGGCTGAATCAAATTTTTGAAGTTTTTGATATTAATATGATTAATGCTTTGGATAACCAAGAAGAATTCTCAACTCCTATAGTTGAAGATCATTTTATGAATTCTCCTTCGTATGCTGATATTATTTCTGTTTTGCTTAAATTGAATACACCTCCTGTTTTGACAAAAACAAAGGCAAGATTCCTCAAATTGAAAGCTGTAAACTATTTCATTATTGATAGATGTCTTTACTGGAAAAATGCAAGTGGTGTATTGCTTAAGTGTTGGCCTAATTTTGATGTAGAGAAGGTTAAATACCAGTTCCATGAAGGAGAGTGTGGAGGTCATTTGTACTGGAAGATAACGGCCAACAAAATCTTGAGGGCTGGTTTCTATTGGCCTACTCTTTTTCATGATGTGCACAAAATGATCCTAGCCTGTCATAAATGTCAACTTTTTAAAGGCAAAAGAAAAATGCTACCCTTGCCTCTGCATCCAATCACTGTTGAAGCCCCATTTCAACAGTGGGGACTTGAATTCATAGGAGAAATCCATCCCCCATCTTCTGCCCAGCATAGATGGATTCTCACTGCCATAGACTATTTCACTAAGTGGATAGAAGCCATACCTTGTAGACAGGCCAATGATTCAGTTATCATAAAATTTATGGAGACTAACATTCTCTCCAGGTTTGGCTGTCCTACCAAGATTATCACTGATAATGCAGCAGCATTTAGATCAAACAAGATGGTTGATTTCAGACAACAAAAAGTCTTGGCACACAAAGCTGGTTCATGCACTATGGGCTGACAGATTGACCTTGAAGAAATCTATTGGCATGTTACCTTTCCAGCTTGTGTATGGTACTGATGCAATTTTTCCAAACAGCCTTGGTGTACCACTATTGAAGTTGATTCAAGAGTTGAAAACTGAAGAAAATTAAATGATCAGAAGAATAAATTAGACCATCCATCTTCATCAAACCAGAGAGGAAGTTTATAACAAAGCATTGCAAAAACAGATCAGCATTAAAAAGCTTTTTGACAGAAGAAAAAAGGCCAGCAATTTCAAAATTGGGGACCAAGTTTTAAAGTGGGACTCAAGGAGGGAAGAGAAGGGAAAGCATGGAAAATTTGACGACTTATGGCTTGGCCCTTACTCTATTCATTCAGCTGCTGGTAACAATGCATTTTTCTTGCAGGAGTTGAATGGAGCAGAATTGTTTGGGGGTCCTGTCAATGGCAAGATTCTTAAGCATTACTTCTCTTGATCCATGATATGTTTTGGAGCCTTTTATATTTTTTCCCTTATAAATATTTCGTCCACCATTGCTTTCAAAGTTATAAAAATCAAAAATACAAAAACAATGAAAAGAAAGAAAAGAGGGCAGATTGTGAAAACAAGAAAGGTATAGCTCCATACCAAAAAAGAAAAGAAAAAAAGAAACAAATCTGAAAGTGTGCAAGCTCAAATGCCACTCCTAAATTACACACTTCTAGTTAGTCAAACTGTTTAATCTTGACTAATTAGCTTTAAATTTTCTGTTGATAGGATAGTGAAATCGATTTTCCAAACTGTTTAATCTTGGCTTATCAGTAGATAGTTTAGGATAGAAATTAAAGGTTCAAACATGATCAAAATCTGAACCTAAGTTTCCAAGAAGAGATGAATCAAATTTTTTTCATTTTTTGAGTAAAAAAAGAAGTAAAATTGGTTCTAATTAGCTCAAAATCTGAACTAGAGAAAAAAGAAGGAACAACTCAAAGCAAAAGTTAAGACAGAGCTGTAAAAAAGATGAAGGAAGTGCTTTGACTTTCAGATCTTAAGCCTTCCATTTTGATTTAATTTTCTGCAAAATAAATGTCTATGTGCAGCTTGTTTTTATGCCATAGACCACAGCAAGTCAAACAACTTAATCTTGACTTGATTTTTTTTTAAATTTATGTTTTAGAATTTAGAGAATATAAATCTTTTGGACAGTTTAATCCCAATAGAAAATAGAAAAGGTAGAGAAGCATCTGAACTCAACTGTTTAATCAGAGTTCAGGGAGAAATAAGGAGTAGAATTTGATTAGTTTTATGCTTCCAAAAGAATAAAATGTTGTAAAAGAGCTTGCCAATCCAAGTGCACTCTAATGAAGAAAAAATGTTAGATCAGTAGGATTGGGTAGGTAGAAGTTTGTATTGATGAATATCCATTATTTTTATGGTTGCTAATATGTTTTTAGAGAAAGTCATCTCAGCAAAGGAAGGGCAGCCCATGGATGAGGCAACTGATCAGCCTCCTAGAGAACATAAATGGATCAGGCACAGGTCAGCCTCCCAGAGAATGCAGGTCTGAAGTTCTTGATGCCTTCAAGAAGGCACCATCCCCAAGTGGAGCCACTGTTAGCCAACTATAAAATTTGTTATACCAAATGCTGGCTAAAAAATTTTTTGAGCCTTCAAAAAAATATTTTCATTGCTAAAAATTGTTGGCTCTTGAAGACTCTTGAAGGCCTCATGCCTATCCTCTGTCCGAACTTCACTGCTATTCCCATTTTACACTTAGAAATCCTGCTGATTTCCAAGCTAGAATACTGTTGCAAGCACCTTTTTCCCCCTTCCATTCTTCCAAAACTAACCTCATTTTAGCCCTTTCATCTCCCATGAAAAATCCCTCATTTTATAATTTTTCCCTTTCCCCTTCATGAAAACCCCTTGAAAAGGTTGAAAACTCCTTTTTCGCCTTATCCGAACCTCTCTAACCCTTTGAAAATCATTGAAAAACTATAAAAACCCACATTTTGGGCATATATGGGTCCTAGCCCTTTTTCCCATTGACCCTCGGTCACATCATTTCCCATGCGCCCACTGCCCTACAATCGGGCACCTATCCGCTTCAAATAAAATAATTCCCGGCCAAAGTTAAAACCTTGGTTATATTTTAAAAATCGTCGGTTTTATTATTTTATTATTTTTCTACCAGTTCAAATTTTAAACCATTCTGCATCGTCGATCTGATTTGAAGATCGGACAGTGCGGAGTCTGTCTCCTGGTGGTCCCCACATTCCACTCACCTTTCCAAAAAACTGCGTGGTATTCATCGCACTGCCTTTGGGCAACGACGGTTTTTTCCCGATCGCCAGCGATTCCACTCATTGGTTGACACGCGTCCTGGGCACTTTTCATAAAACCGCCGTCCATCGCGCGTTAACGTGCGGATGTGGACCCCGCGCGATATCGTTGTACACCGTCTGATCTGGGGCAGGCCATCCAACAGTTATCGCTCACCGAAGATGCCCGACAGTTAACCGAGCTACGATGCAGCATTCAATAAATCTCCACCGTCAATCTGATCTGCAGATCGACGGTCCATATTCCATCGCCCTGATTCGATCGCCCAGTCAATGATTTCTGCTTTGACTTCCCGTTTCCGCTCCCGACCATCGATCTCTGCACGATCGATGGCTCTGATTTAAACATTTCTTTCGCTTTAACTACGCCTTCTCCCGATCAATCCTAACTGTTGGATGATGCCATCCAACGAACACGCTTCCTCCACGTGTCCTCCGCAACTATAAACCTATATATGCAGGATTTTTTAATATATTTGTTTGTATTTTGCAGGGTTTAAATGGTTTTCTCGCCATTTTTGAAGAAAATTCGAAGGCAGAGGATGACAATCTTCCTGCCTTCAATTCACCAAAGAAAATCATCACAGCGGTTAAATCCACGTTTTCATCAATCATTCATGAAGCATTGATGCCACATAACCCTGCGCAACCCTGCATACTAGCAAAAAACCATGAATCGGGCGCAGTCAGAGAGTATCAGTTACGAAGACCAAAATTTATCAGAACAGAGGATTAAAGACAGATTTTGTAGGGATTACGGCTAAGAATGTTTATCAAAAGGCTAATCCTAGATTTAAAACACAGTTTAAAGAATATCTTAAGGGTTTTATCAATAGGAAAGCTTCCACCGCCACATCTGAAGAAAATTGATTCCTCCCAGCTACTGAAATGCCACCTGTGCCTCAAAGTATTCAATCAAGAGCCGAATTTATTGATCAAGATCAGATATTTGTCTCAAAACGCAGCCAAAGAGTAAATTCTTCCAAGGAACTTAATGACATACATATGCAGAGTTACTTCGATGCCACACAGAGCCTCAAAGGTCAACAAAGGCTCCCACCGAGCTTAAATCTTTATGTAAATCATTTAATACAGAGGATATGTATGTAAGTTTCTTCATTGAGCCCCTCAAAGGCCAAGAAGCCATTAAATTTGTATTAATTGTAATTGGAGATCTTTTATCATATCTCACCTCCTCATTCTTCTATATATACTTCTGCAGAAGATGAGTGAGGGATTGGTTGCAGAACTTTGAAATACATTTGAGCTTAAAATTCTGATTGTAAATAGTGTTCACAGGCCCTTGGAGCTATGCTTGTGATAGATTAGTTAGGCTGGATAGTGAAGATGATTGCTGAACTGAAACATTGGACCTGAGTACTGTAACTGGTTTGACATCAATAAACAAGTTGTTTCTTGGGATCCTGGTCTATATCACTGGTGAAGTGCCCCTTTCTTTGTTATTTTTTTCCTTCTATGTATGTCATATTGTTCACTATTCTCTGATAAATAATAACATTTATAGAGTTAGGACCTGTTGTATATCAGTAACCTTCTCTGACTAAATTTTTTTATCTCAATGTTTTCCTCCAATTTGTTTATTTAAGAATGATTTAATACAGTTTAAGCAGTTAGGAATGCTGGAGTTCCCTCGTCATACTATTTGCTTTAAACATTGTTCTTGAAAGTTATTTTCCTTATTTGCTTATTAAAGTTAGACTAGAAAAGTGATGGTTTTCCCAGTTTCTAGCTTCTATTCTCCAAAAGCAGATTCTGAAAGTTTCCCTTGGTGTTGACTGAAAGAAGACTAGGTTTAAAAGTACTTTATCTGATCTTAAGTTTACACTTTGTCTTCTCTTATATGTTTCCATACTTTCTAAAGGTAATTATGTGGATTACTGGATTGTTTGTCAATTAAGATGCTTTAATACAAACTTGCCCAAGAAGTCAATGGTTAGCCCTGCACTTGGTTGTTTTAAACAGTTACTTAAGAGGCTTTTTCTTGTTTGGACTGACTATAAATCCTTTGTGAAATTATTATCAGTTTCCACCTCTCCAACACTTTATTGTTTCCATTCCATCATTATAAATCTCAATAATCTTGTGATGTAGATGACTTGCCCCTTGGATCACTCTTGATGTTGTTGTTCAATTAAAGCCCTGTTATGACTCCATAGCCCAATGGACTAAAAACCAGCGTTATATCTATCTTTTTAGCCTAGTTTTTCCATTCACTTGCAACTTCTCACCTTTGAAACTCTTTGCATTTAGGACTTTCCACCTCAAACAATTTTCATGCTCAACCATCCAAAAAAAAAACAAAACCCTTGGCCTTCATAGCTAGCCTAATATCATAACCCCAAACTTCAAAGACAAATCCATATTTGCACTTATTGGAGAGATCCCTCTCCGGATTTAGGAGGGCTAGATCCTAGAATCCCAAAGTTGGTTGAAATAATGTTGCTTCTGCAGTTTTAGTCTCACCAATCTACTAAAATTACAGATTCCTAACAGGGGATCTGAAATAACAGAGATACACCAGATTCAATATTGAGCTCCTAGAAGGCAAAGAAAAATCTAGATCATGTGTTGTCAAGGGCTGCAAAGGACCAGACTTTCTAGGGAAGCAAAGCAAAGCAAGGTGCAGCAAAGGGTAGCATGAAAAGAGAAGCAACCAAGGTACATAACAACAGCATGAAGCTCATCACATGAAGTCTTCAAGTGGGCAGCACTGCATATAATCATTGTAAAGGTATCATTGTACTAAGTAATTGTAAATACATTATTTTACAAATTTCACTAGTGTCTATCTGCCAAGAGTTGAAGAGGCAGTGTCGGGTGGTCTAGGATCATCATTAGGTGGTTGTGTAATAGTTTGGGTTATGTTCTAGTGTGTCTTCTTCTTCTACATAATTCTATATCATTGTAAAGTGGACCATTTTCCCTGGTACGGGAGTCCATTATTCTTTTATTCTTCTACAGGGTGGTAGGGTGGTGCTAGGGTGAGTTGTAGCTCATTGGGTGTTGGGGCATCTGTTCAGTTGACTACTGAAGAATCTCGGGCGTTGGAGCATCCATCCAGTGGGAGTTGGAGAAGAATTATTTTCTAGATTCTAGGAAGTTGGAGCTTTATTTTCAATTGGAGGTTAATATTAAAGAATTATTAGAAAAACATTAGGTGGTTTCTATCCCGGAGTGGGTTTCCACCTTAAAAACTATGTGCATTTGGGTTCCTCTTGTTTGCTGCTATCATTGTACAAACACTGATAATAATTTAAGATTAACTAATGCTCTAATTGAAATGAATACTGATTCACCCCCCCTCTTAGTATTTCCAACAATTGGTATCAGATCTTGGTTCCTTCAATAGTAGTTTAACAGCTGGAACAAGGTCATGGAGCATACCAAGAATGGTGTACCTCTGTTCAATGAAAATAATTATGCACTTTGGAAAGGAAGAATGGAGGTCTATCTCTTGGCGCAATGTTACGAAGTATGGGACACTGTTCAAAATGAATTTACATCAACCACGGATGAACAAGGTAAGAAGAATTTGGTAATTGATGCAAAAGAAAAGAATATTATTATCAGTGGACTTATTGAATCTACTTGTCATAAGGTGTTGGGTTGTAAAACAACCAAAAATGTATGGGACAAGCTTGAGAATATATATGCAGGTGACTCAAATGTCAAAGAAGCAAAGCTTCAAATATATAGAGAAAAATTTGAGCAACTCAGAATGAAAGAAGATTGCAACATTGCTACATAATTCCAATATGTTGATGAAATAACCAATACTCGGGAAGGATTGGGAGAGCCAGTTGATGAGAAGACTATTATACGAAAGATTCTTAGAACATTACCAGGAATATTCAAGCCAAAGGTATCGGTCTTAGAATACAGTGCAAATATGGAAAAACTCAACAAAGAGGAATGACATGGATTTCTCATAGCATATGAAATGAGACTTGATGAAGAAGAGGGTACTTCGCATCTAGAAACTGCATTCGTTGCATCTAAGAAAACCAATAAGGATAAACAAACTTCAATTGAAAAGACATGCACTTGCAAGTGTGAAGAAAAGGGAGATGATGAAGAAGGTCTTTCAGATGAAGAATATGCTTACTTCACGAGAAAAATAAAAATTTGGAAGGGAAAATTCAAAGGTAAAATTCCATTGATGTGTTTCAGCTGTGATGAGGTTGGGCATTTCGCAGCAAAATGTCCAAACAGAAGTGATGGAAACTCAAAAGGAAAGAAAGGCTTTAAGAAATTCAACAAGCAAGGATCCAAAAGGAACTCTCTCTCTAAAGAAGATAGCTCATCATCCGATGAAGAAAATGACACCGAAGAAGAAGCCAATGAGAGAGTATTGTTTATGGCCAAGCATAATAAACAAGAGGTATCAAAAAACGAAGAAGAAGGATTGACCATAGAAGAATTTTATAAGGAAGAAATCAAGCTTATAAAATATCTCAACGCAGAGAATATCCGTTCCAATATTCTTGAAGAACAAGTTCAAGGTCTCAAAATTGAAGTTGAAGAACACAAATGCATTGAAGAGTCACTTCAAAAGAAGTTGGAAGAAAGCAACCAAGAAAGGGAAGAATTAGAAGCCAAAGTAGTCTCGCTGCGTGAGGAAGTGAAGAAAGGAAAAACTATCCAGAACAATGCCAACAGCTCAAGGGCATTGGAAGAACTCATCAACAACCAACGATCTTACAATGATAGAATTGGCATCGGTTACAAAGAAGAAGAAGCAGGACCTTCTACAACAAAATACAATGAACCTATGAGATCTGACATGCATGTAGACTTCATTGGACAAGATTCACAAGAACAGCCTTGGAAGACAATTCCTCGATGAAAATTTCCATCCAGGTACCAACATATTTTTTATGGCTACTGTTATTCATGTGGAAAATTTGGTCATAAAGCTGTAGAATGGTACACGTACCATAGGAACGAATAAAATTCCAGGAGATCTGTCAAATATGAGCCTCCCGGGGCTCAGTGAAACATCAATAGATTTGAACATTTAAGAGATAATATTGTATGTTACAAATGTCGAAACTTTGGACACATAGTCAAATACTGCAGACTTGAAAATCCTCAAGAAGAATATTCAAAGGCACAGAACGAACGAACATGGAAGAAGAAGAAGACTGATAATTGTGCTCTCGCTTTCAAGGCTCAAAACAACAAATATGTGTGGTATGTTGATAGCATTTTCTCAATGCATATGACTGGAGATAGAAATAGATTTGTATCTCTTAAAGAGAAGAAGGATGGAACCGTGTCCTTTGGAAATGATGGGTCTTCAAACGTTATAGGATCAGGTACTGTCACTCTCGGAAGCAAAGATGCTCTAGCCAAGAATGTTCTATTGGCTAAAAACATGAATCACAATTTGCTCGGTGTTGGACAAATGTGTGATCAAGGACACACAATACTATTCGACTCCACAAAATGTGAAATCAGGAAAGGCATGTATGGTGAAATTGTGGCTACATCAAGTCGAGCTCCAAATGACATATATGTTCTGGATGAAGCAACTAAAGCATGTCTAATTGCTAAAGAGGATGATATAATATTTGGTAGCAATGATGATCGACTAAGTAAGAAGTTTGCTACAAAGGTGCAAAGTGATTTCGAGATGTCTTTACTTGGTGAGCTCACATACTTCTTAGGGCTTCAAATATCTCAGAAAGAGAAAGAAATATTTATATGTCAAGCCAAGTACATCAAGGAAATGCGCAAGAAAATTAAAATGGAATATTGCAAACCTATCCTTACTCCAATGGTAACAGGTTGCAAATTGAGCATAAATGACTCATCTAAGGATGTGGATCAAAGGTTGTACAGATCTATGATTGGTAGTCTTCTATATGTAACAGCCTCCCGGCCAAATGTTATGCAAGCAGTTGGACAAGTAGCAAGATTCCAAGCAGCACCAAAAGAATCACATATTATTGCCATCAAAATAATTCTTCGATATCTAAAGGGAACAACAAAATATGGCTTGTGGTGTCCCAAGGGTAACAATCTCATTATTCATTCCTTTACAGATGCAGATTGGGCAGGAAGTGTTGATGATCGTGAGAGTACTCGTGAATCATTGGAATATCTTCGCTAGGAGCTTGGGATCCTCCCAAGTTCTCATTAGATTTTCCTTGTTCAGAATATAAAGGGGGAGTGGAAGTGTGTACAGGTCCACAGGATGGTTGTGTGTCAGCAGGAGTGGAAGTGTGTATATATCCACAAGATGGTTCTGTTTCAAGGGGAGTAACCCTTTGTCATTGATGTCAAAGGGGGAGAGAATGTTGTAGGAAGTGGTGTCATGATCGCAGGGGGGGTACTTGTGTTGCCATCAATGCCAAAGGGGGAGATTGTTGATCAACGGTTTTCATTGATGTCAACCCAAGCAGCACCAGGGGCTAACCCAATATTGCATGGGAATTTTGACCTACCAAATTAATATATTATAGGTCAAAAAGGATTTTTTTGGTTTCTACTTGTCGAGATGTTTCCGTTGATATATGACACGCCATGTAATTCTTCACGGTTTGAGATATATTCATGTTTGAAGTTTATACCACGAGTTAGTGGGCTAAAAACCCATGGGGTTGTGGCATGGGTCATTGAAAAATCATAATTAATATTTTTTAAGCTCCTAAAATCCCTCCCACGTTCACTTGTTGAAGCTTCACGAGTACTCTCACGATCATCAACACTTCCTGTCCAATCTGCATCTGTAAAAGAATGAATAATGAGATTGTTACCCTTGGGACTCCACAAGCCATATTCTGTTGTTCCCTTTAGATATCGAAGAATTATTTTGATGGAAATAATATGTGATTATTTTGGTGCTGCTTGGAACCTTGCTACTTGTCCAACTGCTTACATAACTTCTGGTCGGGAAGCTGTTACATATAGAATACTACCAATCATAGATCTGTACAACCTTCGATCCACATCCTTAGATGAGTCGTCTATGCTCAATTTGCAACCTGTTACTATTGGAGTAAGGATGGGTTTGCAATCTTCCATTTTAAATTTCTTGAGCTTTTCCTTGATATACTTGGCTTGACATATAAATATTCCTTTCTCTTGCTGAGATATTTGAAGCCCTAAGAAGTATGTGAGCTCACCAAGTAAAGACATCTCGAAATCACTTTGCACCTTTGTACCAAACTTCTTACTTAGTCGATCATCATTGATACCAAATATTATATCATCCTCTTTAGATATTAGACATGCTTTAGTTGCTTCATCCATAACATATATGTCATTTAGAGCTCGACTTGATGTAGCCACAATTTCACCATACATGCATTTCCTGATTTCACATTTTGTGGAGTTGAATAGTATTGTGTGTCCTTGATCACACATTTGTCCAACACTGAGTAGATTGTGATTCATGTTTTCAACCAATAGAACATTCTTGGCTAGAGAATCTTTGTTTCCGAGAGTGATAGTACCTTATCCTATAACATTTGAAGATCCATCATTTCCAAAGGACACGGTTCCATCCTTATTCTCTTTCAGAGATACAAATTTATTTCTATCTCTAGTCATATGCGTTGAGCAACCGCTATCAACATACCACACATATTTCTTGTTTTGAGCCTTGAAAGCGAGAGCACAATTATCAGTGTTCTTCTTCTTCCATGTTAGTTCGTTCTGTGGCTTTGAAGATTCTTTTGGAGGATTTTCAAGTCTGCAGTCTTTGGCTATGTGTCCAAAGTTTCGACATTTGTAACATTCAATTTTATTTCTTAAATGTTCAAATCTATTGATGTTTGCGCTGAGCCCTAGGAGGTTCATATTTGACAGATCTCCTGGAATTGTATTCGTTCCTAGGGTACGTCCAACATTCCACAACTTTATGACCAAATTTTCCACATGAATAACAGTAGCCATAAAAAATATGTTGGTACCTGGATGGAAATTTTTGTCGAGGAATTGTCTTCCAAGGTTGTTCATGTGAATGTTGTCCAATGAAGTCTACATGCATGTTAGATCTTATAGGTTCATTGTATTTTGTTGTAGAAGGTCCTGATTCTTCTTCTTTGTAACCGATGCCAGTTATGTCGTTGTAAGATCGTTGATTGTTGATGAGTTCTTCCAATGCCCTTGAGTTTTTGGCATAGTTTTGGATAGTTTTTCCTTTCTTCACTTCCTCACGCAACGAGACTACTTCAGCTTCTAATTCTTCCCTTTCTTGGTTGCTTTCTTCCAACTTCTTTTGAAGTTACTCTTCAATGCATTTGTGTTCTTCAACTTCAATTTTGAGACCTTGAACTTGTTCTTCAAATGTATTGGAACAGATCTTCTCTGCCTTGAGATATTTTATAAGCTTGATTTCTTCCTTATAAAATTCTTCTATGGTTAATCCTTCTTCGTCATTGTTTGATACCTCTTTTTATTGTGCTTGGCCATAAAAAATACTCTCTCATTGGATTCTTCTTCGGTGTCATTGTCTTCATCGGATGATGAGCTATCTTCTTTAGAGAGAAAGTTCATTTTGGATCCTTTCTTGTTGAATTTCTTAAAGCCTTTATTTCCTTTTGAGTTGCCATCACTTCTGTTTGGACATTTTTCTGTGAATGCCCAACCTCATCACAATCCAAACATATCAATGGAAGTTTAGCTTTGAATTTTCCCTTACCAATTTTTAGTTTTCTCGTGAAGTAAGCATATTCTTCATCTGAAAGACCTTCTTCATCATCTCCCTTTTATTCACACTTGCAGGTGCATGTATTTTCAATTGAAGGTTGTTTATATTTATTGGTTTTCTTAGGTCAATAAGTATTTTTATGATTTCTACTTGTCAATTTGTTTCCGTTGATATATGGCACGCCATATAATTCTTCACGGTTTGAGAGATATTCATGTTTGAAGTTCGTACCCCTAGTTAGTGGGCTAAAACCCCATGGGGTTGTGGCATGGGTCATTGAAAAGTCATAATTAATATTTTTTAAGCTCCTAAAATCCCTCCCACATTCACTTGTTGAAGCTCCTCTCAACCTAAGCATTTATATAAATTGTGATCCTCATTTCCTCCTTATGCAAGGGATTTCGCCATCTGAAATAGGTCATCGTGGAATTTTCACTCTAAAAATTTTTCTCCGAAGGTTCAAAAGCTGAAATGTTTATGGGGTGAAGCTGAAATCCTGAGGAAGCTGCTGTGAAAATTTCAGATCAAGGTGTGCAACATTTTCAGAGATATGATCTGTGGAAGTCAGTGTTTTTGCAAGCTCCTGAAATTCATCTCAAAGAAGTGACGTTGGGAAAATTGTCATGACTATCTCTTTTAGTATCGGAATGGAATTCCATAAAAAGTGGTAGATAGTGCACAGTCTTTAGTTTTTTCTCTATCAATTTTAGAGCCAAATTAAGAAACAGTGACATGTGGCATGCCGTACAAGTTCGCTCTGCTGAAACATTCCATAATTAGGACATTGTGAGAGATTGGGTATAATTCTCTCTTCAAGAATCCAAATTGTGTCAGACCTGTGGCATTGGAAAGAAGGCTCAGAGGACTACTACAATACCAAAAATCATATATTGGGGATCTGAAATAACAGAGATACACCAGATTCAATATCGAGCTCCTAGAAGGCAAAAAAAAAGCTAGGTCATGTGTTGTCAAGGGCTGCAAAGGACCAGAATTTCTAGGGAAGCAAAACAGAGCAAGGTGCCGCAGAGGGTAGCATGACAAGAGTAGCAACGAAGGTACATAACAACAGCAAGAAGTTCATCACAAGAATTCTTCAAGTGGGCAGCACTGCATACAATCATTATAAAGGTATCATTGTACTAAGTAATTGTAAATACATTATTGTATAAATTGTATTAGTGTCTATCTGCCAAGAGTTGAAGAGGCAGTGTCAGGTGGTCTAGGATCATCATTAGGTAGTTGTGTCCTATTTGGGGTTATTTTCTAGTGTGTCTTCTTATTCTACATCATTCTATATCATTGTGAAGTGGACCATTTTCCCTGGTACGGTTGTTGATTCTTATTTTGTTCTTCTACAGGGTGGTAGGGTGGTGCTAGGGTGAGTTGTAGCTCATTGGGTGTTGGGGCATCCATTCAGTTGACTACTGAAGAATCTCGGGCATTGGAGCATCCATCCAGTGGTAGCTAGAGAAGAATGATTTTCTATATTCTAGGAATCTGGGGCTTTATTTTCAATTGGAGTTTAATATTAAAGAATTATTAGAAAAGCATAATTTATGTGGTTTTTTTCCCAGAGTGGGTTTCCACCTTAAAAACTGTGTGCATTTGTCTTCCTCTTGTTTGCTGCTATCATTTCCAAACACTGATAATAATTGAAGATTATCTAATGATCTAATTGAAAGGAATACTGATTCACCCCCCCTCTTAGTATTTCCAACAATTGGTATCAAAGCACATAGAAGAAGGATTGACCATAGAAGAATTTTATAAGGAATCAATCAAGCTTATAAAATATCTCAAGGCAAAGAAGATCTGTTCCAATACTCTTGAAGAACAAGTACAAACTTCAAACATGAATATCTCTCAAACTGTGAAGAATTACATGGCATGCCATATATCACCTGAAACATCTCGACAAGTAGAAACCATAAAAAGCTTTATTGACCTAGAATATATTAATTTGGTAGGTCAAAATTCCCATGCAATATTGGTTTGGACCCTGGTGCAGCTTGGGTTGACATCAATGACAATCACTGATCAAAAATCTCCCCCTTTGGCATTGATGGCAACACAAGTACTCCCCATGCGATCATGACACCTCTTCCTACAACATTCTATCCCCCTTTGACATCAATGCAAAAGGTAACTCCCTCTGAAACACAACCATTCTGCGGACCTGTCCACACTTCCACTCCCCCTGACACACAACCAACATGTGGACTTGTACACACTTCCACTCCCCCTTTATATTCTGAATAAGGAAAATCTAATGAGAACTTGGGAGAATCCCAAGCTTCTGGCAAATATATTCCAATGCTTTTTATGGCTTCTACTTGTCGATATGTTTCCGTTGATATATGGCACGCCATGTAATTCTTTACGGTTTGAGAGATATTCATGTTTGAAGTTTGTACCCCTAGTTAGTGGGCTTAACCCCATGGGGTTGTGGCATGGGTCATTGAAAATTCATAATTAATATTTTTTAAGCTCCTAATATTTTTCATCTAAGAAAACCAATAAGGATAAACAACCTTCAATTGAAAAGACATGCACCTGCAAGTCTGAAGAAAAGGGAGATGATGAAGAAGGTATTTCAGATGAAGAATATGCTTAACAGTTTTTAATATTCAATTGGAGTTGAATATTAAAGAATTATGAGAAAAGCATTAGGTGGTTTTTGTCCCGGAGTGGGTTTCCACCTTAAAAACTATGTGCATTTTTGTTCCTCTTGTTTGTTTCTCTCATTGTACAAACACTGATAATAATTGAAGATTAACTAATGCTCTAATTGAAAGGAATACTGATTCACCCCCCCTCTCAATATTTCCAACATTGAGGCCATAACCAATTCAACTCCTGGTCCGTTCAAGAACCCAAGTGGCACTTCTTTCTTCAAAACCTATTAGTCCCTCTGCAATGTTAACCTTCCAACGCTCACCAACAAGTCACTAGAACTCTAGTTGGTTCCAGAGCCAAAACATAGGACTCACTGAATAAAAATTCCCAGTCAGTTTCAGAATCCCACATTGGATTTACCAATTGGTTCATATCTGAAATCCACTATCCACCTCCTATCATGGAATGGATGATGAATGCATATGACAATGATGAAATGAATAATGGGTGGTTGACTTCCTGCATGAATGATGATAAGTGATAATGATTAATGATGTTGATGGATAATGATTAATTTCCCTTTTGGTATATTTTTATAATGCATGGTCCCTCTTTGTCATGTGGCATGCATTACCTTTCTCTGCCATTTGGCACCTCCATGAAGCCACGTAGGCCCCCAAGTTCCCTTTCCCCAACACCAAACAACACAACCAGTTTCCTATTACCATGGAGCTACACTCCCCCCCATACTCCTTTCTGTGGAGTGGGATCCATAGTTAGCTATTATTTTATTAATATAAAAATGTGTACAAACTTTACAATATTTACAATCTTGTCCCTTTTTCCACTTGACCAAAACCAATGTATATGCTTAGGCACACTGGCCCCAAAATATATAACATAAATACATAGGCATGTAGGCCTGCAAAATAATTTCGGCTTATTGGCCTAATATCAATGTACATAGATATAATTACATCATAAATTGGTAGAGGTATTACAATTACGTTCCTTGTATATATGTGAGCATGAAATTTTTTTAAAAGTGACTTTTATTCAAAACATCTCTTCCAAAATAGGTACTAGTATAATTTTTATACATTGTTGCACTTTATTTAACCAATTAATCACATCAAGAATACCAAAATATTGGGATCTCTTCACATCCTTTTTCTCTTGTAAAGAAAATTTAAATTTTTCACACTAGAAGTTCTGCTTGATCATTTATACCCCTTCATAAACCCATTTTTGTATGAAAAACATAGGAATTTGAGAGACAAGGAATGAATCCTCCCCCCACATCTTTGTTTATTCCCTTGAGATTCTCATTGAAAAAATACCATGGTTTTGAGGTGTTTGGAGCCTCTTCCATTATAGTATGCAGGGTGTATAAGCTTTTTTCTTGTGGAAAGTGTGTGAGAATTGCTAAATCTTCAACTGTCGCATGATCAAGAAATGATTACTTGTCCTAAAAGATGGATTTGTTCTAGTCCAAATAGGCCCCCAACAATTGATAAGTGGGATTTATTTAAAGCAGGTGTGGTGGGATAGGAAAGCCATCATCTCCACACTCCTTCCACCCCTTCCCCATTCCAAAAACATCACTGACCCAAAGCCAATCTTCTAAATCTCCAGACCTGTAGAGTAGAAGGGAAGTGAATGAAAATATGAATTATAGATTCATTGTTCATTTATCGATTCATTGTTCATCTGACACAAACCATACTATCCCAACCCAATATCATAATGACTTTGCATGACATCCCATGTAGGGGCTTTGTTTTCCAACAAAAACCACATAAATACTCAGACCTTTGCACAGAATTTGGAGCGCCAAACCAATTACCATCTCCACTTTGGTTCTCCATTTAATCTAGCTATGTTAAGGTGTATGTTCCTGATATTTGGAGAGTACAAATGAAGCGGAGAAAAACCCCATACCAATTCATCCTCCCTATCCATCAATCTCATATGTCCCTTTGTAAGAGAAACCAAATATCTATTCCAAATTGTTTGTGAAGTTGTCATTGATGAAAAATGGTATTGAAGGTCGGGTTTGATATTGATAATCATGTAAAGTTTTGAGTGAATATAATGTGCATTTGTAATTATTTAAAGTTGGTATGATTTACTATGTTTGAATTTGTTGAGCTGATGATATTGACATAACATTGTTGGGTAGCAAGATATGTTCTATAGGTTAGATTTGTAGAGGTGCATGAACATATTTTGATGTTGTGATGTAAATGCCTTGCAGGTGTATGAAAATGTTGTGATGTAGGTGCCTTGCAGTTATATTGCTTGAAATTGTTTTATCCTTGGTTTATGTATTCATTAAAGTGACCGATATTAATATTTTAATAGTTTTGGGTGATTCGTGGAAACATTCCTCCAACCCCAAATCCACTATTGATTTCCAACCTTGTCTCCACAAAGTTGTGTTAGCTAGTTGTCTATATGCGAGAGTTTTGGAAATCCATTAGTCCCGAAGGAAATTGATGAGGGGCTATGGAAGGACATGTCTCTTGGAACTATTGCTAACATGACATGCTAACCCATCATTGATGATATTGGGAGTGCAAAATTGCACATCATATAACTAATATTTTTCCACGAGGCTTATCCAACCTTCTTATCCAATCCTCCAGTGCACTCATGACATAAGTTAGTGTAAAAACAAAGTAATTTATGATAACTAAGAACATATGCTAAAAAAATAAAGAAAATCATTTACTAAGAAATAATGTATAAGAAATGAGATCGCATGAAATAAATAAGAGAATATAAAATGAAATAAAATATACCCTTGATCTATTTGGAGTGAGGTTAATTATCCCAAGATAAAGTAACAAACTATTCTATAATAGCGTAAGCTAAATCAAAACAATCTACATCTAAAACAAGAGAATGAAAATCTATCTGAAAGGAAATATTAAGAAGTTTATTCTATTCCATCATAAATTGGACATATGATCCCAAAGTCCTCTCTTTGGAATGGAGAAGGCACTCTTATTTGTAAAAAAAATTTCTTTGAAACTAATATGAACAATAATAAATTCAGATCCTCATATTTCTCATGTGCTTATAAAATTTTGTTAATAATTAACAAATAAATATCTATAAATATCTTCTTATGAGTATTTCCAAGATATTTGATAATAAATCTTCCAAGATTCTTCTCCTTCCAATATACTTGAGTGGTCCTTCCTAATGTTCATAAATATTCAAATATTAAAGAGGAAATTTGAATTTGGATATTAGGCATTGTTGGAATCATCAAATATGCCTACAACAGTCACCAAACTCACCCAACTTTCTAATATAAGTGAAAACATGTTATTTTTCTAATATTTAATCATAAACACACTTAAAATACTAAAATAAACTTATTATAAAATGGGAGCCTAATCCGACATGTAAACATAAAAATGGAGTAAAACAAGGATATGGAAGAGTGGAAAAGGAAGAAAGTCAAAGGAAATGTTATGAAACAACGGTAAAAAATATTTGAAAAGATGGTAATTTGCATGACTCAACAATGGGTATAACATCAATTACCGTATGATGTGCTATGTAGATAGTTGTTTCACTATGTCAAATGGATTAGTGGTCTTCTATTATTTTACAATAGTTTTCTACTACTGTGGATAATATTCATAACATGCTAGAGGATAGTCATCTCTTCTCTTTCTATCTTTTTTTTCAGGAAATATTCAGGAAGATCCACCACAAGGGATCACATCCCACTTACTCATTAGTAGATCCTAACCCTGAGGGTGTTGAGGAGAATTTAACCTATGACCTCCCATTAGTGAGGTGCTTCAGCGACGGGAACTTGACCAATTGAACTAACCCTCAAGGCTAATATATCTCTTTCCCTTTGTTTAGAGTCATTTTCTTTATATTTTGAGAGGTTTTTGGTGATTCAATCGATATTCAACCACCTTCATCTTAGGTCAACAATTGAAGTTCATATGTATATCAATGATTGATGGGTGTATACATGTGACATAGCATATGTTTCCCAAGTGGGGCCAACTAAATTATACATATAGGTAGTGTGTGCAGATGTTATTGGTACATCAAAGGTAGTGACAAAAATCACACCCTCCTATAGAATATACATATGCAAGGATGGACTATTGAGGGTTCTAGAACATCCTACTTATTCCAACAAATCCACCAAATAAGAAAGATACTATTATCATTATCCTTTGGTTATCCTAGTAGTTGTCTTATTTAATGCGCATGCAATTGTTTGAGTTTTTTTTTTTAATTGTATTATAGTTTTTTATTATTATGTAGATATTAACTCATATGTTGGTGGGAGTGTTCCTATCCAACCCATTGTAGATATGATTGAGGGTTTTGATTTTGGGAGCACATAATTGGCATGCGATGGAGACTAGACTTTTGGTTTCTTTACCAAGTCACATATTAGTTAAATACATTGGTGATTAGCTTTAGAGTGGAGCTAGTTTGACCTAGAGTAGTCACAAAGGATCTTTAGCTTCTAGGGAATCTATGAGAGACTTACCCATGATATGAAATTATTAATGTCACATGTTACCATTATCCCCACCCACTCGAAAGGGTGAGGGTTTAGGAGTGAGGATTCGTAAGACATGATAAATCCATATTTTTTATCGTCTAACTATTCAAATGATAATATGTTTGAGTATGTTCCTTCTCCACTTCCACCTCATCCATTTATACCACGAGCTATTGTTATTGGTGCATGCATCAATACACCCACCAATTCACTTATAACACTAACTATTGGAATTATTGATCCACACATTGGTCATATATACATCCTCTTATAAGCTCATTTAGATCCTGAAGATTTGTATTAGCACATCATCAACATTTTGACATAGAGGAGGTACAAATTCCTTTGGATTTGGTGGTATACTTAGTAGTATTTTTCATATATATATATTGATTTTTGTAATGTATATTTGACATTTATATTGACTTGAGATGTATATTTAACATGTGTATCAATTTTTATGTTATTGTACATGTATATCATGGTTTTTAATATCATTTTAATGTATGTTGTTAAAAATCATTTGGTGTCATATTTCCCTGATCATATTCAATTGTTGTTGCGGTCTAATTAAAAATGGATTTATATTCTAGAGGGGGCTTCCTCCCCCTTTTGAATCTGTATGTTTCAGGTATCCATGGTCTAGGTTAAAATATTAGAAAGATATTGAAGCCTCATCCTTCAATATTTATTAGAATACTAGAAATCATTTCTATAGATTCAATATGGGCCTCTTATATGACTTAATTATTCAGTTCATCGGTATTTTACCATCACCCAAGTCCATGGGAAATTGGAGTTAGAGAAATTTGCAAGTTATAATCACCTCGTACACACATGGTTCACTTGATTTTAGGCCATTACCTTTTTGGTTTAATCCTTTATGGATTCAAGACTCAATATCCATGGATAAATTTTGAAATAATTATAGATCTCGATCATAGGTATCCCAATATTTTTTGGAAGTGGAAGTTGAAGGAAAATACTTGTTCTTAAAACCTAAAAAAAATATTTATATATCCATTCATTGGATGTGAAAGAACATATTAAAGCTCAATTATCTTCCATGTAAGATAGAATGGAAATTGAATAAATATAATATGAGTTGCAATAAGTAGATAATAATACATACCCAAAACTTCACAAAGCACTTGGCGATAAAGAAGAAATGAAGTGAAAGAAAAACACAGTTTCTAACTGAAGTTTGAGATATAAACATAGCATTCTTTCATTAGAAAGCTGAAACAAGAATGCAGAAAGCAATTTTAAAGAAAACATTATGGAGGATGGAGCCAAAATATGTAATTTCTACGTATTCAAGGATGCAACCAAGAATCATTTTGAGTCTTTATATTCTAAATAAGAAAGGACTGATAAAAAAGTAATCATAATCATGTTGGAAAATATTCCAAGGATCATCTCCTCTAACGATAATGTAGAGATATTAAAATTGATTGAGGAACCAAAAGTGTTCAAAGCATTTGGAGCCTATAAATTGATAAATCCTGAGGCCTTGATGAATTTTTTATCCATCTATATAAAGCATGCTATATTATAATCCAAATATGATTAATTAGAATATTGAAATATGCTCAAATATCGTGCAACCTAGGTGGCAATACGAACTCCTCATTTCTCGCCCTCATTCTAGAAGAAGAAAATCCATATTCTTTCAATATATTTTGTCCAATATTATTATGTAGTTCCTCTTACGAGATCATGACAAAGATCGCGACTCTTAGGATAAAAAATATTCTACCTGAAAGCATGCTTAAAACCAGCCTAGATCCATCTAACTCCGGATCTATCATGCGCCGAGAGGGATCAAATCTCTCGAGGTGCAAACCTATTTTTTTAGTGCAAAACTTGAGGAAAGGTTTGCACCTCGAGAGATTTGATCCCCCTTGGCACATGATAGATCCAGATTTAGATGGATCTAGGCTGGTTCCAGTCGTGTGAAGCCAAGGAAAATATATAGAACATATGATTAATTTTATGAATAATATGTAAATACATCTAATATAAATATAATAATTTTATATATGCTAAATATGTCTAACAACTGGTCATTTTAATTTTAAAATTTGCTTAGTTACCTAAGTTTGTTGAGATAAATATTGTTAATAAATTTAATGATGAAAAATGATGAAATAAAAATTTTGAATGCAAAGTGACAATGTAATACTGTTGAATGATAGAAAATGTGAATAATAAGAATGCACTCAATTACAAATAGTCTTCATTGTAATCAATCTCAAATTATTTTATTCTACTATTCTTATTGTCACCTTTGTTAGTTTTGTCATATTTTCATATCGATTATATGAAAAGCACAATTGAAATCATAAATCATTTAAATATTTTTCTGGAACTATTGTACTAAAAATCATACATTTTCTCTCTTGCTCTTCGATATTAATAGGTTGAATTACTAAAACATAAAAGTAAATGTACATTGTCAATAATTTTGCCTGCTTGAAGTGAAATTAATGCACAATGTTAATCCAATCACTTTAAAACTAATGTACCATCAATGTACATCCAATTACATCAAATCAGAAATCAACTTTTCCACTGAAATCAATGCATATAATGAAAATAATGAAATAAGATTAGAAAACAACATCTACAGTGAAATGGATGCATCTAATGCAAGTAATCAAATAGGATTAGAAATCAACATCTACATGGAAATTAATGTATCTAGTGCAAGTAAGCAAGTAATATTAGAAACCAACATCACGGAAACCAATGCATCTAGTGCAAGCAATCAAATAGGATTAGAAATCACCATCTATACTGAAATCGATGCATTTAGTGCAAGCAATCAAATACGATTAGAAATCATGTACATCGAAATCAATGCATAGAGTGGAAGTAGTCAAATATAATTGGAAATAAACATCTACACTGAAATTAATGCATCTAGTGCAAGGAATCAAATAGGATAAAAAATCGTCATCTACACAGAAATCAATGCATTTATTGCGAGAAAACATATAGTATTAGCAATGATCTACATTGAAATCAATGCATATAGTGCAAGAAATTAAATATAATTATAAATAAAAATATACACTAAAATCGATGCATCTAGTGCAAGCAATCAAAAAGGATTGCAAATCTCCATCTACACTGAAATCAATTCATCTAGTGCATGAAATCTTCTTCCCTCTCTCCCCCCTCGAAGTACATCTTTGTTTCCTTTCCTCTATCCAATTTCCTCCCATCCTCCTTTTCCCATTCTCCTCTATTTTCCCATATCTCTAATGCTTCTCTTCATCTCTCCAACTCGTTACTTATAGGTCCCTACCTCTCTCTTTCTTCTCTATCCCTTCTTTAATTCTATTTTTGTCTTTATCTCTATACATGAAAACATACATACTCTCCTCTCTTGATTTCTCCCTTTGTCATTTAATCTCTATATTTCTTCTTCCTCCCTCTCTCCCCCTCTAAATCCATCACTCTCTCTATATATATATATATATATTTTTTTTTTTTTTCTCCCTCCAATTTTCTCTTTTCCCCCATCACTCTCTTTCTCTCTCTCAAGTCCTCTCTCTTGTCCTTCCTCTCTCTCTAATCCTCTTTCTTGCTCTCTCTCTCTCTCTCTCTCAACATCTACACTAAAATCAATGCATATAGTGCAAGAAATCAAATAGGATTAGAAATCACCATCCACAATGAAATCAATGCATCTAGTGAAATAAATTGTCTTCCCTCTCTCCCCCCTCCAACTCCATCTCTCTTTCCCTCCCTCTCTCCACTCTCTCACATCCTCTCTCTCTTCCTTCCCCTTTCTCCATTTGTCTCCCATGTCCATATCTCTCTCTTTCCCTCTCTCTCCCTCTCTTCACCCTCCAACTCTGTCAATATATCCCTCTCTCTCCTTCTCCCCCCATTCCCTCCATCTCTCCTTTTTCTCTTTATCTCACCCCAAAACATACACACGCTCTCTCTATTTCTCCCTTTTCACTCCCTCTCTCTCTCCACTTCTTGCTATCTATGTATTTATTCTTCCCTCCAACTCCGTCTCTCTATCCCTCCCTCTCTCCTCATATCTCCCTCCCTCTCTTCTCCTCTCTCTCTTCTCCTCTCTCTCTTCCTTCCTCTCTCTCCCTTCCTCTCCTACCTCCCTCTCTCTTCCCCCATATATCTATTTTCCCTCTAATCCTCTCTCTTCCCCCATAACTCTCTCTCTCTCTCTGCCCTCCAATCCTCTCACTATCTCCATCCCTCTCTCCTCCTCTCCCTCCCCCCTCCATATTTATGTCTCCCTCTTCCTTGCGTACCCTTTTATACCTCTCTCACTCCTCTCTCTCTCTCTCTCTCTTCATTCCTCCCCTCCCCGCTCCTTGATTTTATCCCCATCTCTCCCTTCTCACTCCCTCTATATCTCCACTTCTATCACTCTATGTCTTTGTTCTTCTCTTCCATATATATCTAGGGTTAATATGTATCATGGTACATTAATGTATGTAATAATATAGAAAATTTAATATTGTATTAATCCAAAGTTATTAAATATAATAATATTAATATGAATATTAGATTTAATAATAATATTATTATTATTAATATTTTGATATTAATATTAGGGATAATAAAGGTTTTTTGGGCATGATATTAATTATTATTTGGCCCATAGTATTTTACCTATAGGATTCACCTAAATAAAACCTATTTTTTGAGTGTTGGTAAATATAAAAAGATTTATAGATTAAATATAAAAAAATAGGTTTTATTTATTTACCATACCTCTTTTATTTACAATGGTATTTGGCCCATAGACTTGGTATATAATTAGATGTTGGTTTATAATTATATTTGATATGTTTTTATATATTTATCATGCCTCTTTATACCTCTTTTATATTGATTTATTTATTTACCATAGCTCTTTTATAAATATGGTATTTAGCCCATGGTATTAATTGTAGAAATTATATAACTAATGTGTTATACATCCAAGATTCTCCTGATCACACACTATTTGACTTCATGCATAATACAGAATATCTTCTACTATTTATCATTACTTTCGGAATTTAAATCAATTGCATGCACACATTGAAACCATAAAAATTCACACATGAACATAGTGTTTTAATGGGAAACCTAACTAATCAGATATAATACATGTCATAGGACTTAGTAACAATCCTCATACAAAGCTGATCAAGCTCTAGTATAGAATACAATCATGACACACTAATCAAAGCCCGATTTGTGCAAATCCATGCACCGATCTTGCCACTTGCTAAGTCACTATCATGTGAACCTCATTTCTAGTATTGGCTCTAAATGAACTCTAATTGAACCAAATTTTTGCTCACGAACTTTCATTGGCACTTCTAATCATTGGGCTACAAACTAAAACACTTAGCCAACCGATAGTCAATCTCTTTCACCAACTTTCCACTGTCTCCATCAAACCGTCCATGCACTATATGAATCCATGTATTATTCAGCTTGATTAAATGAGTTAATAATGAAAAATTAATTATCATTCACACCACTCACTAGTATCAACTCGCTAGATTTGACATACCCAGTCGAACAGCCTAACCGAGTTAAACCAACACAACTCCACCAACTACACTACAATAACTCCACCAAACTCTGTCACATGAGTTCTAACTGAAGTCTCCATGCAATAGCTCCACTTAACCCTCAGGAATAGAATAATTCCTTCTGTCAGCTCCTGTGCCACATCTGTGCACTTAACTAAAGTGCTCCAAGAGAATAAGATAATGTTTATAGTCCAAATATTATTAAGAGCTAATAATATTCGACATATATATTTTTAGACTGGCAATCTAAAAATAGATTCTGCCCAGTATGTCTAAAAATAGAAGTCCATCTATTTTTCCAACTTGACCAACCATCCACAAATACCATTCTGCAACTCATAGAATATGATCGACATGTCTAAAAATAGACATAGTATAAAAATAGACTTGCGGCAAAAATAGCCTGCGGGCCCACTTAGTGAAGGTGACTCTTTTCACTAAGCTCATCATCTTGTTGCAATCTCAACACTCCCTCTCAACAAGATAGGTATTATCTTCCACCCAGATCCTGCCTCTGTGGTATTCGAATTTGCTCCAGGTGAGCGCCTTCGTCAAGATATCAACATCCTGATCCTCCATAGGAATGTAAGAAAGTAACATGATCTTCCACTGCACACAATCTCTGATATGATGATACTGATCCATGAAGCCATGCAGTCTCAAATCATCCTCCTGTCTGTACCAAAATCCATATCCCGATGTGCCTCTGAGATATCTCAATACATGCTTCCCCACCTTCCAAAAGAGCTTGGTAGGCTTAACCATAGATTGTGAAAGCTGGTTAACAGCATAGCATATGTCGGGTCGTGTATTGACCAGATACATAACCGACCCCACCAATTGTCGATAAACAGTGGCATCCACTACCTCCGCTGAAGTAGCATCCTCCTTCCTCCAACCACCAGGAAGAGGAGTATCAACAGGCTTGCAGCCATGCATGTTGAACTTCTCCAGTATCTCCCAGGCATACTTACCCTGAGAAACAAACAATCCATCACTGCGCTGCCAAATTTCCAATCCCAGGAAATAATGAAGAAGGCCCAAGTCCTTCATCTCAAACTCTTTTGCAAGATCCTCCTTGCATGAGAGTATCAACAGCTCATCACCTGTCAAAATCAAATCATCTACATAAAGTACAATGATTAGCAACTTACCCTCCACCACAATCTGGTATAGGTTCAGATCCGCCTCACTCTTGGAGAATCCAAGTCCGGTGAAATAACTGTCTATCCGTGTGTACCAAGCACGAGGTGCTTGTTTCAACCCATACAACGCTCTCTTGAGCTTGCACACATGCGACTCGCTGCTGAAGATCTCGAAACCTTCGGGCTGCTCTATGTACACCTCCTCCTCAATGACTCCATTGAGGAACGCAGTATCCACATCCATTTGATGAATGTGCCACCCCATACATCTTTGAGAGAGCTAGGATGTGCTGCAGCCAGGTGTCTGCAACCAGGTGCAAAGGTTTCCTCATATTCGATCCCCTCAATCTGTGAGAAGCCCCGAGCAACAAATATTTCCTTGTACTTCTCGACACTCCCATCAGCAGCTTGCTTCACTTTGTAGATCCATCTCAAACCTACCACTGATTTCCCTTCCGGCCTTGGGACAATCTCCCATGCATTGTTTCTGACAATCGAATCATACTCTTCCACCATGGCATCTACCCATGCGGGATCCTCCACATCTTCCTCGAAAGAGGATGGCTCCATCATGATACACTTGCTCATCGAGCCATGTATCCGATACCTAGGGCTGGAGTGATCGTCTCTGTCTGCTTGTGATGTAGGTGCTCCTACGATCTTCTCTGCATCAGATTCAATCACTTGGCTTAAGCAGTGCGCTTCCGCCCTCGATGGTTGGCGCTACATGAGTGGTTTCTTCCACTCCATGAACCTCCTCTTGTGGTTGATCCACATCCTGAGGCTCATCCTTAGGAACTAATAGCTCCTCATCTGCATGCAAGTGTGGCTCCCTCTTAAGCGAACACCTCATGGCTTTCTCCTCATGAAATTTGATATCCCGTCGCACAACAGTCTTCCGACTGTCTGAAAAATACACACGATAGTTGTGTGGTGTATCAATGTACCCCACAAATATCCCAACCTCTGCGGTCAGCTCCAGCTTCTTCCTAGAATCCTTCGTCACATGAATGTAAACAGGTGAGCCAAAAATCTTCAAATGAGAAATATCAGGCTTCTTACCAGAAAACGCCTCTTCAGGTGTACTCATGCCAAGTACTCTGTGAGGATAACAGTTTTGCACATAAAATGTAGTATTGCATGCCTTAGCCCACAAGTGTATGGGAAGGCCCTGATCATGCAACATCGCCCGTGCAGCACCCATGATTGTTATTTTCTTTCGCTTAGCGACCCCATTCTGATGTGGGTTATGAGGCGCTATGAGCTCTCTTTGAATTCCTTCTGTGCTGCAAAAGTCCTTGAATTCGCCAGGGATGAATTCACCACCATTATCGCTCCTAAGAGCCTTCACCTGCTTCCCCGATTATTTCTCAACCAGTGCCTTGAACTCACAGAACTTTGAGTATGTCTCGCTCTTCTTCTGCATGAAGAAGATCCAACACTTACGAGAAAAATCATCAACAAATATCACATAATACTTAATATTTGTTATCGAAGCTACTGAGAAAGGTCCACACACGTCTGTGTGAATTCTCTCAAAGATCGTCGTGGCGCGACTATCCTTCTCATGAAAGGTGGCTTTCACAAATTTTCCCAAAGTACATCCCTTGCACTGATCTGATTGTGCAAGTGTACCTTTGGGAAGCCCGCTAGAAATCTGCTGCAAAATTTTGAAAGCACCATGGTGAAGATGGCCCAATCTCCTATGCCATAGCTTGCCCTCATCCCGGCTCACCACTCCTTCTGCCTTGCCTGCCATTACTGCGCAGCCATCTACCTGCAGCTGATAAAGGTTCTTAACTCGAACCCATATCCTCTGGGTTTCACCAGTTGCCTTACTGCGCAGGAAAGCCTTTCCCTCGCTAAATAAAACATCATATCCCTTGTCTTCCAACATCGCCACAGAGATAAGATTCTTCTTCAATCCTGGAACATGCATGAAATCCTTCAAGATGAAAGGTTTGCTAGACTCCCTCTCAAAGGAAATGGTCCTGATACTAGTTGCACTGTATCTACCATCATTGCCCATCTCGATGTGCACTCCAATATCCTTCTCATCCATATCAGTAAACAAATCTTTGTCTCCGGTCATATGGAAAGACACACCACTATCAAGAAACCACACTGAACCCATCATACTTGAGACCAAGCATGCGATCAGCGAAAAATCCAGCTCAAACTGCGAGGCTAAGGCCTCTCCAGCTGCAGATCTAGCAACTTGCTTATTTTTATTCTTCTTTGGACAATTAATGGCGTAATGTCCGTGTTGGTGACAGTGAAATCACTTCACCTTGGACATGTCCTGCTTCTTGCCTTTCGCACCGGATTGAGAAGTATTCTTCTTGCTCTTCCCCTTCCTTTCTTTGGCAACCAAAGCACAATTTTCTTCATCTTCATTCTTCGATGAAGATACATCCCTGGTACTTCGCCTTATCTCCTCCTGCACAAGATCCAACCAAAGTCACTCCCATCCCGGCAGTTTCTCCCGACCATTGACAGAGTCCTCATAGGAATTCCAACTCTTTAGAAGCCCAAGGAGAGCCAAGCTCACCAAGTCCTCTTCATCTATAGTAACCCCCACACTTCCCAGCTCATCCCTGCACCGGACGAACTTCGTGAGGTACTTGGGTATACTGTCGCCTTTCTCCATTTTTATCTTCCTGAGTTTATCCTTGAGCGCCAACTTCCTCTGGTCGCTCTTGCTTTGGAACAAGTCTGTCAAAGCTTTCCACATCAAGAATGGAGAAGCTTTACCATGAATTTTGGACACTATGTGATCCTTCACACCTTCCAATGGAATCCTTCGACATTTTTCTGTCTTCTTTTTCCATGCGTCAAGTGCGGTAGCATCGCTAGAAGCAGGTTTTGGAATTTCTGCATCTATGAACTCCTTCAACCCATTATCCTCGAGCACCGCCTCCATCCTATCCTTCTATACAATATAATTCGAGCTGCTCTCAAGGGCATACTCCACTCACAATCCGTTGAAAGACATCTCAACTTTGACACCAAGAAAACACTGCTGCAAATTCGAATTCCACCAGCACAAAACTCAACCACTTCAATGCTTTGCAATTGCTCCAATGATCAATATCGCTCTGATACTATGTATAAATTATATAAATAATGCTTTATACATCCAATATTATCCTTATCACACACTATTTGACTTCATTCATAATACAGAATCTCTTCTACTATTGATCATTACTTGTGGAAATTAAATCAATTGCATGCACACATTGAAACCATAAAAATTCACACATATGAACACAGTGTTTTAACGGGAAATCCTAAAGCTAAAAACCCCAACTATCTGTATATAATATATGTCATAGATATCATGTAACAATCCTCATACAAATCTAATCATGTCAAGCTCTCAGTACAATACAATCGCTACACACTAATCAGGCCCGATCTAGCAAATCCATGCACTGATATTTGCCACCTGCTAGCCTGCCTCTACTGCGCAATCCTTGCTGAATATTGGCTCTGAATGAACTCGAATTGGTCCAGCCTTGCTCACGCAATCCTCATTGGCATATCCAGTCATTGGGTGTTGCAAATCATGCAACACTATAGTCGCAATTGATAGTCAACCTGTTCTTTCACCTACCTCTCCACTGGTCTCCACTGAACTTTCCATGCACTATAGTTAACTGATGTATTATTCAGTTTATTAATGAGTTAATAATTAGTGAATTAATTAATAATTAATTCACACCACTCTCACTAGTGTATCAATCAGTTATACTAGATACAACTAGCTCAACTGTGTCTAACTGAGTTAAATTGAACACAACTCCACCAACTACCTCAATAACTCCACCAAACTCTATCACATGAGTTCTAACTGAATTTTCCATGCAATAGCTCCACTTAACCCTCAGGAATAGCGTAATTCCTTCTGTCAGCTCCTGTGCCACATCTGTGCACTTAACTGAAGTGCTCCAAGAGAATAAGATAATGTTTATAGTCCAAATATTATTAAGAGCTAATAATATTCGACATATCTATTTTTAGACTGAAAATCTAAAAATAGATTCCGCCCAATATGTCTAAAAATAGAATTCCATCTATTTTTCCAACTTGACCAACCATCCACAAATAGCATCCTGCAACTCATAGAATATGATCGACATGTCTAAAAATAGACTTGCGCCAAAAATAGCTTGCGGGCCCACTTAGTGAAGGTGACTCTTTTCACTAAGCTCATCATGTTGTTGCAATCTCAACATTAATAATAATTTGGCCCATGGTATTTGGCATATAGGCTTCACCTTAATAAAACTTCTTTTTTGACTTTTTGTAAATATAAAGAGATTTATGGAGTAAATATAAAAAGAGGCTTTATTTATTTAGTGGAAGTAGTCAAATATAATTAGAAATCAACGTCTACACTGAAATTAATTTTCATCTTTTTTTCAGTGGAAATAGTAAATATCCATATTTATTTTCATCTTTTTTTCTACTGTTTTCTAATGCATAATGTTTTCTTGCCCTTTTCAGCTGGTAGATAATGGTTTCTATCGTGAGTGCTTTCATACAAAATTAAATTTGATAAATGATTAAAATCTACAATGATAACCTGTATGGATTTTTTATTCCATTAACTTCTGCAACTCTTTCTATGTCTATAACGCAATTCAGAAGTAAAAGGAATTATTGAGTAATTTTATGAAGAATCAATTACGAAACACATTTTATAATTTTTCCTTGCTATCTTTCAAAACAAGTATTGTCTACATTGCCTATAAGCATGCTTTTAAATTATAGTTTCTTCAATCTCTGCTTCACCATACAGGTGTCAATCACATAAATAGTGAAAAACTACCATGTAATGAAAATTTTCATACTCCCACCAAAAAATAAAAATGTTTAGTTTCCATAATGACTCACTCTCGCTCTCCTCCGTTGATAAGAAACCCTAATATTGACAACGCTGAGATGGTTGACACCTCATCAATAGATGAGTCTCCTTCAATAGTTGTGATAGCCAAAGTAAGTGGAAAAGATTTATGGAGGTTTCGGTGAACCCAAGTGAGAACTTACCATTATGTAATTGCATAATTCGCATTCGACCCAATAAATATAATATATTAAAACCCTGGTGATTTCAAAGATTATGTGAACCATGAAGATTCAGGTAATCTCGTGCAGATTCTCTTGATCTTTGTGATATTATTCATTGTGAGCATTTGGTATCTACGATTAATGATTTAGGTATTACAGAGTGGCAAATGTTTTTTCTTGCTGGTAATGGTTTTGTTCTCCGTGTTTGTTTTCATGGCGGAGACCCATAGCAGAAGAGAGATATCACAACCATTGTCTCTCTTGTAGAAATGGTTTATGACGGATACTGGGCTGTAGATGCGCCGGATCTATCAAGCTTAGTTGTTTTACATTTTTTTTTTGGGTTTATTTATATGATTGTTAAAATTTATTTGTTAAGCTGACACTTAATTTATTTTATTTTATTTTATTTTTATTTATTTATTTATTTATTTTTTATTTTAAAACTTAAGCCGACATTTTGTATGAGGACGTGACATACTTGACATCGGGGTCAAACTGGGTTGTAGATGCGCCTCTCGGTGCAATAAAGGAGACTTTATGTAGAAACATCAGATAGTGGATAACATAATTATGGTTAAATAAACTATTCATTCAAGTATAGCTAACAAATATAAGGGCATGATATAAAATTAAATATGGCTAATGCTTGTGATAAGTTAAGACACTACTTTTTGTTTTATGTTTTATTTCAATTTGGATTTATTCCTTATTTTATTATTTGGGTTTCATCATGTATCATCACCTCTTTCACTCTTCCCTTGGTAACAGGGAGGGTGAACTTAGTATTTCAAGTGATTTGTGGTTCAAGGAAAGGCTTTTTTCTCTATTTATATGTATATATCGTTATGGCAGAATATTTGAGTTGAAATTTGGAGTGTGTAAGGTTTTTTTGGGAACTTTTTAAGATTCAAAATTATTAGGGGTGTTAAAATTTTGAACCACTCTCAATTCCCTAATGATACCCTTCTTTTGGGAGGATCCTCTACCATTATTATTGAGTAATTGAAGTATATGTGACTATAGAGGAAAGGTCCATATTAAAAAAGAGTAAGATATTTGACTGGAAAATAAGCTATTATCTTGCATTGCTGTTTGAAATTTCCACTTTACACTTCATCTCTAGAATTATGCAGTTTCCATGCCAACAGACATGGAATTCATTCATATACTTGAGAATTTCCCTATCTTTTAGCAATTTAGATACCTAATCCTACAAAAGCCTCATTGAAATTATTAAACCCAAACTTTAGAAACGGGGATAATACAGGATAAACCTAAATATTTTAATTGTACTAATAAAATATGCACTTACAACCCTTCCAATCTTCTAGTGTTTAGCTATGCCCTAATGGGTACTATGCAACAAATTTCTCAAGAATTCAAGAAAATTTTATGTAAGGGAGGGAAGTCAAATACCAAAAAAAATCATCTAATTAATTGGAAAAATTTAGGGCTCTAAAATAAAGAGGAAGTTTAGAAATAAAATATTGTTGCATCATGAATTTAGCACTGCGTACTAAACTAACTTAAATATTAAGTATAGGGAGATTAAATTGGTGGAATAAAATCTTATAGAAAAAAATGGCTTCATTAAAAATTAAAATAGGGGTATTGAAGGATTAACATACAACCATAAGGGTTCTCAAATTTTGATGCTATTCAAAATGGCAGTCCCTTTAATCCATTGAAAACTCATTTGGATTCCCAATAATTATGAGTAGACTCAAAACTAGAAAGACGACATAATGGGAAATACTCACCTCTAATAAAATAGATATTTTCTCCCCTTAAATATATGGATGGAATGCATGATCTTAAATACCCTTTTTGACATTTTGAAATGGTCTAAGCATTTTAGCTATTGGATCTCATCTTCTCCTCCTTGCCAAATTTATTTTAGTTAATCTTAAGGGATGCACTCTATAGGACTTTGACATCTCATATCAAAGGGTTTAGGGAACCTTGAAGTATGGAGTGAGGAATGGATACATGCATCAACTTATTTCTTTACCTCTTCCCTAATTTCCTCCATTTGGAATAATTTGTAGCATAATAATGGGCTTCCCACAACAAATATTTTCTATTGAATCATGGTTCATGGAAAACTCCTAACAATATAAAATACTTAGGGATCTAAGGCCCTTCAAGGTGTGCCTTATAACTCTCAATAGAGAGCACACTCCATTTTATTTTCTTTGATTGAAACTCCACTACATAGGTATGATCAAATGTATTTGTTGTTCTTAGGCATCATTAACATATGCCTAGTTAATCCTCGGATGCGGGTGCTTTATGAGGATCATACGGCAATGGACTTATGGGTCGGCGCGTGGCAGGGCCACATAGCCACCCATAAGCCACACCGACGAGCATTTAAGAGCTCTGGTCATCACCCCGAGCTGCATTCAATACATTGCAAACGTCGAGGCTGCTACCTCCGCCTCAAAATGAAGTTCCTCTCTCATTCGCCTGGTTATGTTCTTCGACCTCCTGGTTTTGCTCTTCGGCCTCCTAGTTCTATGCCTCTCCAGTCTCCTCCTCTACGAAGTTGTTGTCCCCCTGACGTCACGGAGCTAAGCTCCCGCACGCCAACAGGGAGACGCTGTAGCCTTCGGTGCTATATATAATTCCTCCCGGACCATCATTACTCGCAGAGCATCCTCTACCACTTGAAACTCTTTGCTGCCTCTGACCTCACCACCACCTCTGAGCTTCAGTTGTGGTGGCACCCCCGCCCTGATTCTTCTACCACCCATAGCGCCATCCACCCCTACTGTGCCACTATGCCCCGACTCAGGCATCGCATGCGATGCAGGCGTGGCAGCAGTAGAGGTCGCGCTACCCGCCCATCACCCTCTTCCTGGTCCAATTCTTTGTCTTCTTCTTTGGAACATTCTTGGGGCAGGTATCCCAACACTCGAAGCGGGCGTGGCCTCATGGGTGGTCTGCCTCGTCCCTTAGCTCAACCCTCTGCCTTAGTTCCCTCTCCCCAGCCTCCGCCTCGCTTGGCCCCCTCTGTCACCACGCAGACCCCTGGTTCTGCCCAATTCCATTTTCATTGCTCCTTAGACCGCCCCCATGTTGTTGCCACCATCTCAGTTTCCTTCCGGAACAAGCCCGCTGAGGTTCCCAGCCACTGTCCACCCATTGTGCAGAAGCTCCCTCGTAGTGACCTCAGCTCCTTTGCGGATGATAAGGAGCACCATGCTTTTGGCAAGAAAAATTCGCGCTCGAACAACAGGAGCAGCTCGGGAAACAGCAAGGACGACAAGGAGCATAGCAAGCAGGCTATGGGCAAAGGTGGTGAAGCCACAGTGCCTCGACATGCAGCACTTTCCACCCAGGACACCGACGCCAACGAATACAGATGTCTCATCATAGAAGAGACTCCTCCTACGCCTCATGACACCTAGGCTATCAGGTTTTCTCCGATTTATGGATCTCATCATCATAATTTTTTTAAATGTTACTATATATGTTTGGCACAGTAAATTTTGTTTGTATAACGCTGGTTTCCTCGTGCGAGGCAATGAATCAAACTCTCTATGGGCTGGTTTCCCCTGCGTGGGCAGCTTCTTTTTTGCTGTTTTTTTGCAAATTATGCCGTTGATACAAGCTTGAACTGCAGAGGCCAGAGCCTCCATGTATATTATGTTTCACTAATAGAACTTAATCTTAGAAAAAAAAAAACATATGCCTAGTTAATGGAGAGAGATGTTCTTTCTATGCGGTAAAACTATAGAGGGTCTCTAAAAACCAAAACTATTTTAAATTTGTTATGGACTACCCTTCCAAAATTTCTTTGTTGGAAGAATTGGTTGGATTGTAATAGGGATATTTTCAACCAAGAAGTGGTTTACATAATTTTTTGCAACCAAGTTTAAATACCTCATTGAACATATTAATTCAAGAATAATTGGGAGTTAAACTAGTAGGTGTTGGATCAAGATGAGGAGGCTTGGATCTATTAATATCCTCTTGAAATATATAACACCATCTCATTAAATCATAATCGAAATTTTAGCACTTCGTTGTAGATTCTAATGGATAAGGGGTATTTCCTTGATTGGTGTTTGAAACAAACTATCTCATTCTTTTATATGATGGAGTATCCAAAGGGAATCTAAGAGGGGTAGGAACAAGGAGGTTTATATTTGATCTCAATGGAAAAATAGAATCAAACTTCACCTAGGGATTAGGAACTTCTACAAACAACCAAGATGAGGTGTATTCTCTTCTTCAAAAAACCTCCTTCTCACAAGCGACTCTAACATCAAATCATTAATAATTATTAAATAATCAAGGATCATCACTAGATAGATGGTTCTAAATTACACTCCAAAAGAGAATAATATAACCTCAATCATTGCAAGAATCAACAAGGAAGTTAACACTTTAAGAATTATTATATTCTTTCATTTTTTGAGAGAGAATGGTTCTTAGAATGATTGGTTAGCCAATGAAGCTATCTCTCTCTTTGAAGGGGTCATGGAAAAAACAAGGTGGTTTCCTTTTTTATGTACACTAGGTTTATAAGCCATTTAAATCACAATCCATGTCACATATTAATTAAACAACCCATGTTTCAACAAATCACATCAATTTTTAAGTGCGAGGAAAGGACGTGGAAGGATGCAACCTCACCCTAACTAAATGCAAGTATTAACCATCATCTTATATTTTGATTCCCTCTTTATGGACATTGGATTCTTGTTGGCCAGGTGGGAAAATGGATGAGAGCTCGGTTAGATCTCAATGAGGCATTGAAATTACCAAACAAACTTGTTATTTTAGCTAATTATTTTGGGTTTTGGTCCTTGGGTTTCCCTTTTATGGATAATTTTAATGGTTTATTTATAGATTTATATAGTTGCTAGAGCATATTTTCATTTCAATACTTATATTTTTATTTTGTGTTTTTGTTTGGTTGTAGTGTATCTCACTATTCCCCTATTGATTCCTTATATGTCTCTTAACATAATATGCCAATTATATTTGGGGGTATGTCATGTGGAATTCTTAGTTTTGTTACTCTTGTTGTGGATTTAGACTTGATGTATTACTTGGATTTATAGGAGGTTCAAAGAACTCTATAATGAGATGAAGAGACTATTCAAAGTAATAGAAAATCATTGTTTCTAGTGACCTATAAAGTCCACAAAAATGAACATCAATGTGTTTTCCATAGTGAAACACTCATGAATCTTCTAGATCAATAAAAACATAAATTGGATGTTATTGAAGCAAATTGTAGCACGCTTAAGAATTTGGTTCTTATCTTCACAGGGATCCCCTCTCCATTTCCTTAAACCAATGGATGTCAATCAATTTGGATTAGGCTAACTTCAAAGAGGAGGAGACAATTCATTATATGGAGTACATGGAGGTTGATCAACAAACTTCCCTTACCTCCAATGTAGTTTAGGAGGAGGTATTTAGTCATCATGTCTTCCAATCATCTTTATGTTTTTTTAAGTTATTACAAATATAGGTTTTTTTATTAAATAATTTGCTTGCAAGAACAATTGGAATGTAATAATTATAGACATTTGCAAACTCTCTCATGTGGTTAACAAGAGTTTCCAATTTTCATTAAAGCTTTATATCGGTCCTATTTGTATGTTTGTTGTAACCATATTATAACCCTTTTGATATAATATTCCCTATTTTAGGTTTTAAAAAAATAAATGTTGATGTTGTTTGATTTATAAAATGCATTATGTTTTTGTCAATCATCAACATTATTCAAATGATTTCTCTATTATAAATTTAATTTTATGTATATCGATCATTTAAATTTGAGATGCCATTTTTATTTTTTAATTCTAGCTATACAAAGTCATTTAATTTGGATTGTGATAACAAAAAATTATAACCACTTAAGGGTATGACATGTTTAACTCTTTTTCAAGGTGATTTATTTTTTGTCCAAGAGGATAAAATTGGTTTATTAAAGATGTTTATACACTTTATTAAATGATCCAATCACTTATTGAATGATTTGATTATTTTTTATCAAAATTTTAATTGTTTTTCAATTAAATCAAAATTTTAAATTTAATTCTTAAATATTTTTATTAAACCTTTTATTGATAATAAAATTAAAATTATGATTGTTAAGTCTAACTAAATGTTTATTCCTACAATCTTATGTATTAATCACATATTACATCTTATATCATAACAATTGTTCAAAATCATATTGATGAATTTTTTAATTAAATAATCTAGTAAATCATGACAATTATGTCAAATTTGTATATTATATATAAAAGAGTTCAACTAAAGTGACTTTGACTATACTAGTTGTTAATATAAATATTAGTAACAACAAGCAATATGTAGATATTAGACTTAAAAAATGATTCATAATTCATTAAAGAGATTGAATTTCAAATAAATAAAAAAATCATGATAATGGTTGCAAATGGTTGTTAAATTAGAGGAAATTTCAGAATGAAAGTGTCCCTGAAATTTTAATTTACATAATATGTAAACCAATCAAAATCCTTTAAATTAAAAAAGAGGTATATGTAAATATTTTGGAAGGAAAATAAAAAAGGTATTTTTTAAATTATATTTTTGGCTTATCTCCTTATAGGTTTTCTAAAATTTCAAGTGTAGACACTCGTTGGATGTAAAATTAAATTTCACATCCAACGAGTACCCATTATGCATACTTTCGAGAAGACACATTGATAAAAATTGAAGATACATTAAAAAACATGTTCAACAAGTTTTTTAAATGTACCTTCATTTTTTTATCATTTTGGGTCTTCTCAAAAGTATGCATAATGGGTACTCATTGGATGTGAAATTTAATTCCTCATCCAACGAGTGTATAAACTTGAAATTTGAGTAAACCTATATAGAGATAAGCCAAAAATACAGTTAAAAAAATAGTTGTATTCTTTTCCCTCCAATATTCATAACTCTTACTTTATTAGTTTTCCTTAGGAGGCCACTTTTAGGTTGAAATTTCCTCTAATGTAATTTCATAAAATGAAGAAAATTTAATGTTGGTATCATTGTCGACTCTACAGAATTATTGAAAATTTGCGACAACAAATAATGCCGAAATATATTCATTAAACATGTTTGTGAATCCACCACTAATTAATCCCTATATTGGGTGTTGCATGTGTGCTTGAATCCTAGAGTTAATGTTTATTTGGTTGAAGAAAAAGTGGTGACAAAGTGGCATGATGTCAAATAATGTGAACGAAAAGGGAGGGGTAGAGAAGTTCATCATCATTTGGCTCTTTTATCTGACAATCATTTCACCAACTCATAAATGCATTAATCCATTCCCCAAGAGAATATTGAGAGGAAGGGGTTTGAAAGAGCTACACAAGCTAGAGGAAATCTAGAGTCTGAGATACTTATAATTCATGGTGTGAATGGGGAGCTAATTATCTACCATGATTTGGGTTCTTTAATTGTCTAAATAATTGTCATTACATAACTACAAAAATTGAATAAAACTATGAGAATTATAAATACATACACAATGGGCCGGTTATAGAAAATCCATAATAAAATGACACATCCACAACATAAATTTTGAGACAATGACACTTCTGAGAAGGGCGCAGTTCACTGTATAGGGATTGTTGTGATTGTGAGCGCCAAGAGTTGGGAAAGTGTTATGAGCAATGATGAAGAGGAACTACTTCCTAGTTGTGGAGGTACCTCCTTCACTAAGAGGGAGTGTTGATTTGTATAGCTTAGGAGGTACTCCAAGCCCTGGGGTTCAGGTTTGGAGGGAAGAGCACCACAAGGGAATCTTGTGGACTTGGAACCCAAGTATGGGATTGTGCACCCAATTGTGTTTGGTTAAATTCCATAAGCACATTTCTACATGTGATGGCATAATACGATAGAGGGCGGAAAGGAGAATCCAACGGTTCGAGAATCGTCGAATTCCGAGTTGTATAAGTGGAGATATGATTTTTTTTAAGATTAATTATGGGCTTGCGAGTATGTCGGCCTAAGGTGTTTTAGGCTCATGACAAATGTAAAACCTCATTATGAAATTTTGAGGATGCCCCTTTTTTTTCTATAAATAAAGGGTGAAGAGAAGTGTTAGGTGCATCCATTTGTGTGCAACACATCCTCAATAATACCTCTGAAGTTGGAGAAGCCTAGCCACATCTAGAAGGAGCCTAAAGACAACAATGTGGAGAAATTTTGTAGCTGAGGTACAATGTGGTGAATGAGATTGTTTTAGGGCATGTGTTAAGGGTTGTTATTGGTGTGTTTGCAAGGCAAGGAAGTCGCTACAAAAAGGATAAGTTCTGCGTGGATAAGGTATGCCCTAAACAACATGGATTATTTTGTAGGTACAACATATACTCAAATTCATTTGGGTTACAAATATATCAGTACATACCTTGTTTAAGAGTGTCGTTTGGTGTTGGAAGGTGCAGACAACAAGGCCAAGTAGGTTTAGAGGAGAACGCAGCTGATTAAGGGTATTGTTCGGGACTGTTGAAGAGACGAGAAGCTAGATCAAGTTGCTGAGCCAGGCCACAGGCCATAGCCATAAAATTGAGGTTGTTCCAAGGGAGTCTTGAAGTGTTTAAGGCAGGAAAGGGACATCGTGGTGCTTGGAGGATCTCTCCTAGGTAGACTGAAGACTTAGAAAGGTGTAGACTGCTTGCAATGTGGAGGTTAAGGGCTATTTATTGTGACCTAGATAGTATTGCATGAGCAACAACTTACAGTGAGGGACAACAGTGCGTTTGGGAGGAGTGTTGGGTCAAGTCATGACCAGACTGGATCAAATTAGTGAGCAGGCTGCTGAAGCCAAGTGTATGAACTTTCGAGGTGGTGAAGCATCATACTAGGAGAAGATTCAACAGTGATGAGATTGGGAGCCATAGAACTATTGGAGGTATCATATTGGCTACACAAAGTAGCCCTAGACGAGTTATCTTGAAGGACGAAGAGCATCTGAAGGTTGGGTAAAGATAGGTGTCGAAGAAGAAAAATTTTCATGGAAAAAATTTGTTGCTAGTTGGGAAGATTGGAGCTCGCTTGTTGGCCAGCCTAGAGAGCATATTGGATCAGCCCAATACACTCTACAGGAGGATGTGAATCAGTGTTAGGTGGCAGCCCTCCTGGAGTCTTAATGTGTAGATGCCTTGATGGAATAAGGCACTACTAGTGAGCAGTATGGAAGCGAAGGACCGACAGGACGAGATATGACATTGTGTTTGTCAATGTATCTTGTATACCATAGACTGTTGTATTATTCATATTTGGTTTAATATAACAAATATTGGGGATTGTACATTATTATACAATTTTGTTCAAAACTATTTATATTGTGCATATGTGATTCACTTCTTGATATTTTCCGCTATGCAAAGTAATTTATGGTTGATATTCTTGGTTTGGTAGCGTTAGTGACTTAAGACTCTAACCTAGATCCAAGGCCCCGAAAATTCAATAATGTTGTGTACATATGGCGTGGTGTACATGTCGTGCATGTGGTGTTGTGTACATGTGGTGCTATATACATGTCATGCATGATGTGTTATGTACACATTGTGCAAGTGGTGTTTTGTACATATGGTGATGTGTACATTTGGTGTTGTGTACACGTTTTGCAGGTGGTGTTGTGTACAGGTGGTGTTGTGTATAGTTGGGGTCATGTACATGTTGTACACGTGGTGTTGTTGTACATATGGTATTGCGTACATAGCATACATGTTGTACATATGGTATTGTGTTGTGTTGTACACCAAGTGTAGGTGTATGTGTTGTGTCATACACCAGATGCAAGTGTATGTGTTGTGTTATACGTTGAGTGTAGGTGTATGAGTTGTATGTCAGGTGTAGGTGCATGTATTGTATGGTGGTGTATGTCGTGTGTGATTGTATGTGTGTGATGCACACTATGTGTATGTGTACGTGGTTGAAGAGAAGGCACTAGGTATTTTTCGGGTGTGGAAACCAATCCGGTGTAAGGAAAGGAAAAAGAAAAAAGGCAGAAGAAATGAACCATTTAAAGGATAAGTATGAGTACTTTATTTCAGTTTTATCATGCATGTTGTTAGCATAAATTCTTAACGCAAGTGTACGAAAAGAGCTCACTTTATTTGTGCATGACAAACAACCCTAACAACAAATATGGTTGCTTAACTTCTTTATATCTGCAAGTGATAGTTAAAACAAATGCTGCCATAAACCCAATCTATACAGTAAAAGTAGTTAAACAGTGAAAAGAAATAAGAAATGCTCCATACATCCAACGGAAAAGACAAGATATAAAGAATTTTATATGTATTATAACACCTGGGAAGGGAAAAAAGAATGATGTTACCAGTCCCCCTCAATGGGATGGGTTCTTAACTATCCCAGCGCTCAGATCCAGAAGTTTCTCTCTCTCAATGGTGTAGAAAACCCGAAATATGTTGAACTCTATGGGATCTCAAGAACCAAAGAAAGTAATAGCAGCAATGAGTATGATCAAATCACGGCAATGAAAGTGATCAAAGTGAATAATGAATGGAAAATCCTCCTATTTATAACAAAATGTTGAGTTATCCTTGATAATGGTGAATAATAAAATAGAATTAACCAAGACCTAGATCAAACTGCTTGGAATATTTTATTATATTTTGTTGGAGGGAAAAGTTATTTAAATTAGTTAAATACCTTTATTTATAAATAATAAATGAATAAATGGTTTATTTATCATTTCAAGAATGGGTTTAAGGAATAATTAAAAAATAATGATTTGTTTAATTATTTCTAGGTGATTTAGTCAAATTTAACAAGGAATAATAATTTAATTAATTATTCCTCGAGAAAAATAAGAAAAATAATGGTTTATATAATTATTTCTCATAATTGGGTTAAATATGACTAGGAATATTATTTAAACAGTGTTTTAATTAATTATTCCTAGAGGAAAATCAAGTAATGAAGGATTTATTTAATTATTCCTCATGGGGTTTCTTGTTTGAGCCAAAAACAACTTAATAAAATATGGTTTATTAAATTATTTCTTATAGTGAAAGAAATTTTACTATGGTAAAATTGGTCTTACATGGTGTACTTCGATCCATCTAATTGTAGATGGTTAGATGACCCAAAATTGGTGTAACAGATTCCCCCCCAACGTGCAAGCTATAGGAGCTAATCATATGACTAAAGTACGTTGTAAGAACACAATCATTAGACACCGAAGGGGATTCAGAGAGAGAGAGAGATACATAGATTGAGTTAAGTGAGAGAGGACAATAACCGAGGTGGAAAGACCTACAAATGATATGACTCTGCTTTAATGTTTGGGTATATGTTCTCAGTGAGGCGGGGGAGTCATACCTATGCTCACCGAGATGAAAAATTACAAATAATAATGGTGCGCCCAACAAAATGAGATTAAGAAATAAAGTACATGATAAATGGCACATGAAATGCTGGCATAAAATGGGCTAGAAAAAAATATAATGGGTCCCACATACATACTAAGCCTGGGAATATAGCCAGGACTGAATACAATAATATCTGAGTACATGAGACATAATAACAACCAAATAAGCCCTGATAAACAGGAAAGGGCTCTAAAAATATCAATGGATCATTGAGTAATACATGCATGCTATGGCTGATGCAAGCGGCTGGAACTGAACCCATCAAATATGTGGAGCTGCATATGAGGCTGTAGAATAATATGAGGTCATCTGGGCATGTGGGGGGCTACTTGAAGGGCCACCCCCTCATGAGGTTTGAAACATCTCACACACACCTAGGAATCACTGGTACAATCTCCAAACCATCAAGTATACAAATCTCAATCATGTAATAATGAGCCGAAGCTTAGTAGATAAGAAACAATCAAGTCAAAGGGAAATGAGGAGTCCCTTTGCCTAATCTGAGGCACCTAACAATAATGGAAGCTGGAACCAAGGTACACCTCTCTCTAGACCTGTCTTCTGGAATGAATGTGTTGATGTCGACAGAAGGAGGTCTGCCCTAGGTGGGGCAATGAGGAATCCTCAACTAAGGCACAAGGGATGATAGTAAAGTGACTGATGGATTGACACTGGGGATGATGATGGAATAGGGGATACTGAGTAGCAGATGGACGAATTCCCTTGTCAGAGCATAAAAAACATGGATGACCTGGCAGCGACTGTCTCGACTCCTGGGGGGATGGGGGACAACATGAATGGAGGCCAAAATGGGCGACACGAGAGATGGAAAAGGAAAAAATGGATGGAATACTGTAATAGGAGGAAAAGGGACTTGGGACAGACTCCATGAATGTGATGGTGACTCAAGTAGGATGCTCTGAACAAGGGTGACTCGACGAGGTTGTCACACAGAATAGGCCCGGTGGGGACCATAAAAGGATAAGCAAAAGATGGTTACTCATGACGAAAATCAACACATGTGCTAACAAGTATGAAGGAAAAGTGGTGCCCCAAGTACAAGCAGCGCAAGTGAAGAAATCTGATTTTAAGAGGTGGTAAAGTGACCCTTCTTAGAAAAAATGCTTCCAGGTGAAGTGTCAAATTACCAGAAACAAAAGGATACCCATTTTAGAAATCAATGAGAATTTTCCAACGGTGCTAATGGTTCGTCAAACCGAGCTATGTGTTAGTGTCTGAATATGCATTCTGCCATCAGTGATGAATATCAATCTTTCATTTTCATTTTAGGTGTCCCACTCTGAAATTTTTATATCATTCCATTAGGTCATGCTAAAAATTGTTTCACTAATGGAAACCCTACTCAATAAAACTTCATTCTCCTTCAGAAAATCACATTTGCTGACTCACCTTCATGTTTTGTTGAGTATAATAACACCTATGAAAAGCTCATTTCATCATGTCTTATCTCAGTTAAAGTCAACCATGGAAGTCAGGGTATTCAAGGTCCCATTAGGTCATTAGGGTTTTGTATTTAAAGGTCCAAAAAGTCAGCAAACAAATGTGAGAGTTACTCAATGACATTCTATTTCCATCTTCAGAAGATCATCAATATGTAAATATTATATTTTTTAAGTTTTAATTTTGGTTTTGTATGATTTTCATATCAAAATGTCACTTTGATATGAAAACAAAGATGTAATTTATTTTTTATTTCCTATGTAATTTTATGTTTTCTATATGTAATATTTCCACTCCCTAGCTGTCAACTCAAAGCACTCATGCCAAACTGAAGGAAAGAAATGTCAAACTCCATCAACTAATAAACTTGCAAAACAAAAAGTCAGAAGTTAGAGAGCATTAGTCTGAAAATTTGAAAGGTAAAGTGAAACATAAGGAAAGTGGGTTTTCAAAGCATAAATCAAATCCACTCAAGTATAAAATCCCTCAAACACATCAAATCATAGTTCATTCGCTTCCTGCAGCCTCAAGAAAACTCAGCAAAGGAGAAATTTTCAAGTTTTAGGGTGAAATTGTGCAAAACAGGGTCAAAGGGCGTGTTTTCCATTGGCGTTGCACGTTTCTTAAAGGCATTGCGCGTTTGTCAGGAGAAGGGCACATTTGCCAGTGGTGATGCACATTTACCCAGTTTCTTCAAAAATTGCCTACAAGGCCTCCAAACTTCACAAATTCACTTTCAATACTTTAGCAGCAATTCTTCATGCCTCCAGCAAGCTAGTAAGTGACCATTTTCTTCACTCATCTTCATAAAATGTCATTTTGGATGCATAAGTTTGTTTAAAATAAATTTGGTGTTTTCTTCTAATGCAAAACCATAGTTTTTCTCAAAACCTACTCAACACTTAAATTTCACTCCCTAAACCTTCATAATCCTTCCCCCATATTATAAAACACTTTCCCATAAGCCCTACATAACTATCTCCTTCCCTAATTTTTCAACTCCTTCAAAACCCTAAGCCCTAGGTTTTCATTTTCCTAGGCTCCCAATACCCTACCTACAATTAAATACCATATTCTAAAAATCCCTCATCATAACTACCGCTTGTCACCTCCCTCGTATCACAAATCCCTATTCCCATCTCCTCAAATTTCCTCACCCCAACCCACACTTCTCACACCCGTATTCCATTCCATCATCTCCCTAGGGTTTTCACACCAAATATATCATGGTAGAAGAAGAGAACATGAGTCATAGTGAGGAGGAAGAAAGAAAGGAAAATAGAAGTTGAGCTTGCTAAAGAGTCAATGTTGATGAATGAATGGAAATTATGGTTAATTAAGACTAGGAGTATTTGTTTGAGAAGGTAAACCAACACTTGTAGAAGCTCTTGGCAAAGGCTCAAAGGGACAATTATATTCAAAGAAGGATGGGAAAGCATTATGCCATGAGGAACAAAACCGCAAGGGCCAAGCTCAAAAGATCCAATGCAAAAATTGAAGCCTTGACCAAGCAAGAGGAGAAAAAGAGGCTAGACATACTTTCCAAGGTAACACTCCATGCCTAAAACACATGATTAACCATCTTCCCACCAATTTTGACAAGTTTTGGGAAATTTTTGCAAGTTTATGAATTTATGTGTTTTTTAGCATATTTTTAGCACAGTAAAAGTGTCAAACATGCAACACCTAGGGCGTTGCGCTATTTTTTGGGGCATCCAATGAGAAACTGCACCACCATTAGATTCATAATGACGAGGACATGAACCCTATGAATTTTCTAAGAATTTGGAGGCAAACTAGTCAGTGAAAAAGGCAAAAAACCATAAAAAAAACCACGTTTCTGCCTCATTTTTGGCTTGGGCACTCTGTGTTTCCAACAAGCCCTCATGGAGAAAATTTGGATACCGGGAAGGCACCCAAATTTAGCCTTGAATAGAGAGGGCGAGTTTGACACAAAAAGGGCGCATTTGACCAGAAGATGGCTCATTTGTCAGTCTTCTGAAATTTTCTGAGTTTCACTCCAGATATGATTTTGATCTTGGGAAATGATGATTTTACCTATGTAAGTGATGAAAATAAATTTAATTATCATGTTTTTACTATTACCTACTATTACCTAGGGTAAATACATTAGGTAAATCAATCAAATGAGGTGTAATGAATGATTTCACTTAAGTTAGGAATGAGTCACTTAGGCCATCCTATACTTTAGCTATCAGTTCAGATTTTTGTGTAATATCTTCCTCATGTCATGGATTCAACCCCTGAGGATGAGTGAAGGTAATTTTCATGTCTGTTTAGTCCCTTTCTTCAGAATAGACAAGGGTCAGAATCAGTTTGATGTTTGTTAGTTGATCAAGGAAACTTTGTACTCAAATTGGCCAAGCTAATAAAGAGGATTTGTAGCTACATTTATGGGATACCTGTGGTATTGAATGTTTATCATTATTTATTCTTAAGTATCATATGGTTAAAATTATTGTTCTCATGTTCACTTTCATTTCTATGTTATGATCTTTTACATGTTAGAAATTCAGAATACATGTTTGCACATGCTCTGTTTTAGGTAACTGATCATATTTTGTTCATTTTTCTTCTGTGTGAGAAAAATACATCTCTTATGCTTTTCTCAGCCTTCTTATAGTTTCAAAACCATTCCATAACCATTCCCTTCAAGTGATAAGTATTGTACCTAACTTTCCCCATTAAATCCCTACAACCCTAACTCATTTTCCCTGACCTAGCTTTCCTTGACCTAATTCCTTCATCCAATGATTGCCCCAACCAAAACAATCCAAAACAACCCCCTGCACTCTATATCTAGCCTAAAAACCTTTTGAGAATGCAGCAAGATGATGGAGCTTGGTGAAATGAAGTCGCCTTCACCAAGTGGCCCCGCAGGCAAATTCTGGCGCAAAGTCTATTTTTAGACTATGTCTATTTTCAGACATATGGAGCATGGTTCGGGGATTCCAGTTTGAGATTCTTGGAGCATTGGTCATGTTGGTAAAAATAGATGAGACTCTATTTTTTAGGTCGAAGAGGTCGAAGGCTATTTTTAGACTGCCTCTCCTAAAAATAGGGAAGTCAAATATTATTTACCCTTAATAATATTTGGACTCTAAAACAGCAGTTTACTCTCTTGGAGCACTTCAGTTTGAGCTACGGATGTGGCACATGCAACTTCCAGAAGGAAATATGCTTTTATTATGGGGTATTGAGCTCATGCATGGTTGACTTCAGTTAGGACTTCAGTGGCAGAAGTTTGGTGGAGTTAATGAGACAGATAGTGGAGTTGTGTTTTGTTTATTTTAGTTGAACTAGTTGAGATTAGTTTAACTAGCTAATAAATTAGTTATGAGTGGAGTGAATTAAATATTATTTAATTCATTAATTAGTAACTCATTAATCAAATCAAGAACACATCAGTTCACTACAGTGCATGATCAGTTCAGTGGAGACCAGTGAAAGAGGTAGATGAAAGGGTGGAGTTAGCTATCAGTGGCGACATCAGTTGTGCATGAGATTTGCACCACACTTGGAGGATTTGTCCATGAAAATTGCACTATCAAGACAAGGAGATTCGAACCTTTGATCTCTATATAGACAGGCCTAGATTGCACAATAGAGGCAAGGCAATTGGCGGTGAGTTTTGAACCAGTAACCTGTTCAAAACTGAGCTAGATTGTGGGTAACTTCATGAGAAAGTACTGAGTACTTGTGAGGAGTATTGTACCGAGTTTGTTACTTGATTTCTCCATTATAATATACACAATAGCTGCGGGGTTTTCAGCTATAAGCTTTCCCCATACATACTGTGTTAATGTGTATGATGATTTGATGTGTTATCGCTTGATTTTATTTCCACATGTGTGATGATCTGAGTGGAAGAGATTATGTGTTGCATATGAATTCGAATTGTATGTGATCAGGATAGTCTCGATGGATAATTAATTATTATTCAGCAATTTTCAACATGGTATCGGAGCTATTGAAGCAGAGATTGATCCTCACAGTGATTACAAACTTATTTCGGTAGACAGAGTCTGCATGCGGGCCAGGTAGCCTCCGGATTCATCTTTCTTCGGAAAGTGAAAGGTCTAGTAAATGCCCCTTGCAGTCAATCTCTATGCTAGAAATAATTTGTTCTCACAGATCTAGAGCGGTTGAGCTTTGAGGTAGAATTCGAAATTTTGCAGCAGTTTTGTTTTCTTGGTGCCAGTGTTGAAAATGTCTTTCAACGGTTTGCGACTCGAATATGCTCTTGAAGGCAGTTCGAATTATGTTGCATGGAAGGATCGCATGGAGGCAGTATTAGAAGATAATGGTCTAAAGGAGTTCGTAGATACGGATGTCCAAAATCCCACTGATCCTGCTGAAGTCGAAGCATGGCAAAAGAAGATGGAAAAATGTCGAAGGATCCCGTTGGAGGGCGTCAAGGATCATATTGTATCCAGCCTGCATGGAAAGGCTTCTCCATATTTAATGTGGAAAGCTTTGACGGATCTATTCCAGAGTAAGAGCGACCAAAGGAAGCTGGCGCTCAAAGATAAGCTCAGGAACATCAAGATGGAGAAAGGCAACAATATCGCCAAATACCTCACGAAGTTCACTCAGTGCAGAGATGAGCTGGGAAGTGTGGGGGTGACTGTCGATGACGAGGACATGGTCGACCTGGCTCTCCTTGGTCTTCCGAAGGCTTGGCACTCATATCAAGATAGTGTTAATGGTCGGGAGAAGCTGCCGGGATGGGAGCGCCTTTGGGCGGATCTCATGCAGGAGGAGATAAGGAGGACTACTCGAGATGGATCTTCATCAAAGGGAGCCGATGAAGAAAACTGCGCTTTGGTGTCCAAAGCTAAGAAAGGGAAGGGTAAGAAAACCTCTCATTCTGGAGCTAAGGGCAAGAAGCAGGATATGGCGAAAGTGAAGTGTTTTCACTGCCATGATCATGGACATTATGCTACCAATTGTCTAAAGAAGAAGAAGAACAAGCAAGCGGGAAGATCTGCAGATGGAGAAGCCTTGGCTTCACAGTTCGAGCTTGACTTTTCACTGATCGCATGCTTGGTTTCAAGTGTGATGGGATCGGTATGGTTCTTGGACAGCGGTGCGTCATTTCATATGACGGGAGATCGGGATTTGTTCTCAGATCTGGAGGACAAAGATTTGGGTGTGCAAATCGAGATGGGCGATGATGGTAGATACAGTGCGACTGGTATCGGTACCATATCCTTTCAGAGGGAGTCTGGTAAACCCTTTGTATTGAAGGATGTCATGCATGTACCGGGATTGAAGAAGAACTTGATCTCTGTGGCGATGTTGGAGGATAAGGGGTATGATGTGGTCTTCAGCGAAGGAAAAGCCTTCCTGCGCAGTAAGACTACTAGAGAGACCCGGAAGATAGGGGTTCGAACCAAGAACCTTTATCAGTTGCAAGTAGATGGTTGCGCAGCAATGGCATGCAAGGCGGGAGAAGTGGTGAGCCGGGATGATGAGGGCGAACTGTGGCACAGGAGATTGGGCCACCTTCACCATGGAGCTTTGAATATTCTGTAGCAGATTTCTACTGGGCTTCCTAAGGGCACTCTTGCGCAGTCAGATCAGTGCAAGGGGTGTACTTTAGGGAAGTATGTGAAAGCCACCTTTCACGAGAAGGATAGTCGCGCCACGACGATCCTTGAGAGAGTTCACACAAACGTGTGTGGTCCTTTCTCAGTTGCTTCGACAGAAAAGCACAAGTATTATGTGATCTTTGTTGATGATTTCTCTCGAAAGTGCTGGATCTTCTTCATGCAGAAGAAGAGCGATACATTCGCGAAGTTCTGTGAGTTTAAAGCACTAGTTGAGAAGGAGTCGGGGAAGAAGGTGATTGCTCTAAGGAGTGATAACGGTGGTGAATTCATCTCGGCTGAATTCAAGGAGTTCTGCAGCGCAGAAGGGATTCAGAGAGAGCTCATCGTACCCCATAACCCACAGCAGAACGGGGTGGCTGAGCGGAAGAACAGAACGATCGTGGGTGCTGCACGGGCGATGTTGCATGATCAGGGCCTACCCCTTCACTTGTGGGATGAGGCATGCAATACAGCAGTGTATGTGCAGAACCGTTGTCCTCACAAGGTTCTTGGCATGAGTACACCAGAGGAGGCTTATTCTGGCAAGAGGCCCGATATTTCCCATTTGCGGATTTTCGGATCTCCTGTCTACATGCATGTGACGAAGGATGCGAGAAGGAAGCTGGATCCAACTGCTGAAGTTGGAATATTTGTGGGGTACACCGATACACCTCACAACTATCGGGTGTATGTGCCAGACAGTCGCAAGACTGTTGTGCGACGGGATATAAAATTTCAGGAGGAGAAAGCCATGCAGTGTTCGCCTGAGAGGGAGCTACACTTGCATGCAGATGAGGAGCTGTTAGTTCCTAAGGAGGAGCTTCCGGATGTGGATCACCTACATTCATCATATGGATGTGAAGACTGCATTCCTCACGGGATGGAGTTATTGAGGAGGAGGTGTACATAGAGCAGCCTGAAGGTTTTGAGATCTTCAGCAGTGAGTCGCATGTGTGCCGACTCAAGAGAGCACTGTACGGGCTGAAGCAAGCACCTCGTGCTTGGTACACTCCGATAGACAGCTACTTCACCGGGCTTGGATTCTCCAAGAGTGAGGCAGATCCAAACCTGTACCAGATAGTGGTGGAGGGGAAGCTGTTGATCATCGTACTGTATGTAGATGATCTGATTTTGACTGGCGATGAGCAGTTGATACTTTCATGCAAGGAGGATCTTACACGAGAGTTTGAGATGAAGGACTTGGGCATCCTTCATTATTTCCTGGGATTGGAGATTTGGCAGCGCAGTGGAGGACTGTTTGTTTCTCAGGGCAAGTATGCCCGGGAGATTCTGGAGAGGTTCAACATGCAAGGCCGCAAGCCTGTTGACACTCCTCTTCCTGGTGGTTGGAGGAAGGAGGATGCTACTTCAGCGGAGGTAGTGGATGCCACTGTCTATCGACAGTTGGTGGGGTCGCTTATGTATCCGGTCAATACACGACCCGATATATGCTATGCAGTTAACCAGCTTTCGCAAGCTATGGTTAAGCCTACCAAGCTCTTTTGGAAGGCAGGCAAGCATGTATTGCGCTATATTAGAGGCACATTGGGATATGGTCTATGGTACAGACAGGAGGATGGAGCGAAGCTTTCTGGCTTCACTGATGCAGATTGGGCAGGGAGTCCAACGGACCGGAAGAGCACTTCTGGAGGAGTTTTCAACATTGGGTCGACAGCAGTTTCCTGGTACAGCAGGAAGCAGAGATCCGTGGCACTCAGTTCAGCAGAGGCCGAGTACATGGCAGCTAGCTTGGCTGCATGCGAGGCTATTTGGATAAGGAAGATCCTCGCAGGTTTGTTCAGGTTGCATTTGGAGCCTACAGTGATCTACTGTGATAGCCAAAGCTGCATCAAGCTCTCGGCTAATCCAGTATTTCATGATAGGTCCAAACACATCGACATCAGGTACCATCATATCAGAGATTGTGTTCAGCGGAGAATCATGATGCTTTTATATGTTCCCACGGAGGATCAGGATGCCGACATCCTGACGAAGGCCCTCACCAGGAGCAAGTTCGAATTCCACAGAGGTAGGATAGGGATTGCAGATAATCCATATCTTGTTGAGAGGGAGTGTTGAGAATGCATCAAGATGATGGAGCTTAGTGAAATGAAGTCGCCTTCACCAAGTGGGCCCGCAGGCAAATTCTAGCGCAAAGTCTATTTTTAGACTATGTCTATTTTTAGACATATGGAGCATGGTTCGGGGATTCCAGTTTGAGATTCTTGGAGCATTGTTCATGTTGGTAAAAATATATGGGACTCTATTTTTGTGACCTATAGGTCGAAGAGGTCGAAGTCTATTTTTAGACTGCCTCTCCTAAAAATAGGGAAGTCAAATATTATTTACCCTTAATAATATTTGGACTCTAAACAACAATTTACTCTCTTGGAGCACTTCAGTTCGAGCTACAGAAGTGGCTCATGCATCTGACAAAGGAATTACGCTATTCCCAAGGGTTTGATGGCATCATGCATGGTTGACTTCAGTTAGGACTTCAGTGGCAGAAGTTTGGTGGAGTTAATGAGACAGCTAGTGGAGTTGTGTTCGTTTTAATTTAGTTGAACTGGTTGAGATTAGTTTAACTAGCTAATCAACTAGTTATGAGTGGAGTGAATTAAATATTATTTAATTCATTAATTAGTAACTCATTATTCAACTCAAGAACACATCAGTTCACTACAGTGCATGATCAGTTCAGTGGAGACCGGTGAAAGAGGTAGATGAAAGGGTGGAGTTAGCTATTAGTGGCGACATCAGTTGTGCATGAGATTTGCACCACACTTGGAGGATTTGTCCATGACAATTGCGCAGTCAAGCCAAGGAGATTCGAACCTTTGATCTCTATATAGACAGGCCTGGATTGTGCAATAGAGGCAAGGCAATTGGTGGTGAGTTTTGAACCAGTAACCTGTTCAAAACTGAGCTAGATTGTGGGTAACTGTATGAGAAAGTACTGAGTACTTGTGAGGAGTATTGTACTGAGTTTGTTACTTGATTTCTCCATTATAATATACACAATAGCCGCGGGGTTTTCAGCTATAAGCTTTCCCCATACATACTGTGTTAATGTGTATGATGATTTGATGTGTTATCGCTTGATTTTATTTCCGCATGTGTGATGATCTGAGTGGAAGAGATTATGTGTTGCATATGAATTCGAATTGTATGTGATCAGGATAGTCTCGGTGGATAATTAATTATTATTCAGCAAATTTCTACAAAACCCTAATTTCTCCAGCCCTCCTGGCTGTGACCCTTTTGGATAGATCCCTCTATAGCTTGATAGGACTAACTATCAAGTCAAAATCTTGATTTGTGGTTACCTCTGTTGGGATTACTTCCTCAACCTTTGGAATCTGGCGGAGTGATAACACTACGGTTTGGTCACAATTGGCGAAATAAAATTTAGGGTTTTTATTTTAATAAGGAGATTTCCCTCCAATTTAATTCATTCGCTAGTGGAGCTATGGTGAATGTGGAGAGGAGGAGAAGGCCCTAAATATTGCGTCGATCGTAGCAGAAAAACCAACCGTTGGAATCGAGATCTGTCAGTTGCAGGTTGGTGGCCTAACCCTACTCTACTTTTTTAGTGGTTAATTTTTTCAGATTAGGTGCCCGGGGCTCAGGAACAACACTCTTCCCTTCGTCAAGGTCTGCTCGCACTTTCTGGAGCATGTACTATGACCTGGCTCATAGTTTCCAGAGGGGAAAACTACAAGTTCATAGGTACAGATGCTGGAAACTGCAAGTTGGTCTGGGAGTGGGTTCTATCCTAGTTTTCGCTGGGGACCGGGAATTGATGAGTTAGGATGCAGTTTATCTTTCTATGAGCTGAAAAGCATGATGTTTTTATGCAGGTATGGTAGAGCTAAAGATCAACTGGCGAGAGAGGGATTTGGATGTGATTCATACCGAGATCCAGGGGGATCAGGTGGTCTGAGGTGCACTTGCAATGTACGGGGTTATCAAGTTGGTTGAGAACCCATTGATGAGGGTAGGGGAGCCCTTGCTATCTAGGATAGTTAGCTACTGGGATCCAGACAAGGAGGCCTCTATGGTGCAGGGGTAAGGGATCGAGTTGACCATATTGGACATCTACTTCTTGACCAGACTCCTGCCACTAGGGGTGGTGGGAAATATACATCCAATATTACTACGAGGGCGGAACATACCAGAGTTCGTGGAATGCCATTGTAGACTATAATTTCGTGTTAAGGGCATGACCATACCAATCAGTGATCTAGAGAGGTTAGAGACATAGGTTGTCGCCACAGCAGTACTGCAGATCTTGGGCAACTAGGAATTTCATCACATCACTGGGGGGCATATGATGTTAGTTGAGAGTGTTTTGAGTGGGACCTACTATGGTTGGGCCCTGATGATGTTTTCATCGATGAAATGATATTTGTTGCTATGCAAGAAATAAGTGAACCATGACTATGCTTTTTGTACAGTGTTATGCTCGTTCTTCTTCAAGAAGATCCCCACACTTCAGCCTCATGTGCAGATCCAGGATGGGGGCCCACGGGAGCCCAAGATGTGCCGCTGGGGGCAGCTACTGCGGAGAGGAGGAGGCGGCGGACTCAAATGGGTGCTCCAACTCGATTTATTCGCACATTGGGATTAATTCCACTATATATAGACGACTATCCATACAGTGGTATGAACTTTCAGGGGGACCCTAACTTGCCACTTCCGCTAGGTCGAGCATGCGGACCAAATCGTAAGTGAAATTTGTTATATATTATGATGCATTTTAAAGTTTTTAGAATATTTATGTTGTACTGATTCGTTACTTTTGGTATGTAGTTATAGCATTGGTGAAGCCGACAGGGTATATGGGACGACCCACAGCACCAGGGGCTACAGAGTCTAGTGGAGCGAGAGGAAACCAGAGACCTAACTATGAAGCTCTGCTGGAGGATGTCCGCCATAGGTATGAGCTGATGTTGACCAACGTATTTGAGAACGGATGGCACGATCTTGAGGACCAGTACATTGAGGTATGTATAGGGCTACCCTCTTAGTGGCGAGGGGTCATGCGGCGCATGGCGATGGCCGGACAGGAAGTTCAGGATCTGCGGGCTGTTGGAGCCGAGCCATTGGCTTGGGACACTCAATATAGTGATTAGATGTAGGGGCATGTGGTGCCCCCAATTTTTATTTTGTAACATGTTATGGGCATGTCAGATGTATTTAGAGTAGTGGACTCCAAAACATTATGATTTGGTCGATACATATTATGGATATGCATATTTTTATATATAACAAGTATATGGTTCGCCATTTTTTTTGTTATTGTATTGTGTTAAATGCATGTGATAAGTGCCAATCTCGGATATTGTTTTCAATGTTATCTAAATAGTGATTTTGGGCTCTAGGTACATGACTGAATGTAATGGTTTCAAATTCACGCACTAATAACTTCACTCTAAAATATCTTCTAAAAAGGACATGTTTATTCACATAATACATGCCATTCAATTGCATGACATGCAGCAATAAATCTAAACGAACATGAAGATGAAGGATGTGATGATCAAGGGCATCAACTAACAAACCTATCAATGCATCATATTCGACTTGTTATTGGTGGCAGATCCAATGCATACACCGTTGGAGAGGACTAATGAATGCATGGGGGTAAAAATGGCCCAAGATGTTGAGGCTAGATTCCGCAAGAAGTGACTTTCATAGTTGGCATAGACGATATACGGTGTGGATGATGGATCCATTTGAAAGGTGCCACAAGGAAAAAAATGAGAGGATAATGAACAATGCAAGCTACCTAAATACATAACAGAAATAAAACATGCATCTCAATAGGAGATGCTATGGGTAAAATCTCTTAAGGTAGAGTGCATTGCGAGGGTTAGGAAGGAGTTCGCCTTCGAAATCCTCTAGAAGGTATGCCCCCTTGCCCGAGTCCTTACAAATGATGTAAGGTCCTAGCCATAATGAGTCAAACTTCCCATGACCAAGGACATCATGAGCCTAGTCATACATTATAACAATATCACCTTCGTGAAAGGTACGAGGGTGGAATTTTTGGTCATATGATCTTTGGTGCACTTCTTGGCCGCTTAGATGGTTTTCAATGCAACATGACGATCTTCGAAATCACTCACAAGCATGATAAGTCTTTGTTATAAAGGTTGGGTGTCAGGGAGAAGTTCAACGGCTAGGTGAAGGGAGGGGATTTCACACTCGATCGGTAATACTACCTCCTCGCCAAAAACACGGTGGAAAGGAGTAAACCCAATGGCAGTTTTAACAGAATTTCTATAGGCCCAAAAAGCAGGGAAGAGCATAAGGTGCCAATTGGTTTTGTACTTGTTCACCGTCCATTGAAGCATATTTTTGAGGATTTTATTGACCGCTTAAAATTTTCCATTACCTTGGGGATAATAAGAGGATGAATATTAGTGGTCAAAGCCCAACATAGAGGATAGCTAATGCCATATCTCATCTTTGAAATTTTGGCCATGGTCAGAAACCAATTGTTTTGGAACCCCAAATCGAGTGACAACATGGTTAAATAAAAAGAGAGTTGCGGTAGTTGTCGTGTTATTGAACATTGGCATAGCCTCAACCCATTTGGTGAAATAGTCGACCGCCACAATGATATACATGTGGTTACTAGTAGATGGAGGTTGACACTCCATAAATTAAATGGCCCACTTATATAAGGGACCGGCGGATATGATAGGATGGAGGGGAGCAGGTGGAGCTCGCGCCTTTGGGGTGAATAGTTGGCAATTGGAACAATGCTTGATTGCTTCAATGCAATCACCAAAGAGATCAAGCCAAAAATACCTAGCACGCATGACTTTCTTGGTAGCAGCAAAACCAGAGAGGTGGCCACCACAAGCGCCGCTATGGTAGGCATTAAGGACTTGCTCAACTTCAGCGTGCGTGAGACAACGACGGAGGACAGAATCAACACCGTGACGATAGATATCATCACCAATGAGAATATAGTGGGGGGATTGGTGTCGTATACGTCGTCAAGCATCACGATCAAGATGGGGAGCGAAATTTTGGGTTCGCAAGTAGGTGAGGATGTCACCATACCAAGGGTCATCCGAAGTAATGGAAAACAAGTGTTCATCGAGTGAATCATCATTACCCGGCAGATCTTGCGCACCAGTAGGCAATTCAGAAATGTGTTCAGCAAGGGCTAAACCTTTGTTACTCTTGGGTGTGAAAAATTCAAGATCGAATTCTTGAAGTATAACGATCCAATGGGCGTACTTCCCGTTGATGATCCATCGACTCAATATGAAATCCATAGGGTTGGATTTGGTCATGACCTTGGTGTAATGCATTAGGATATAATGATGAAGTTTTTGGACAAAACACAATGGCCAACGCCAAATTTTCTTCATGCGAGTAGGCACAGGGGGGCCCACAAGGTTATCACTGACATAATATATAACATGTTCATTTCCAGTATCATCTTCCTGGATTAGGACCCCAGCGACCGAATGGGTGGATGTTGAGATGTACAGGATGAAATCCCTCTCAAATTTAGGAGGACTAATCAAGGGAGCGGAAGTGAGAGCATGTTCCAGGGCATCAAAAGATTGTTGAGCATAGTCATCCAAAATGAATGTAATGTTAGATTAAAGGAATCTTAGAAACCCACGCGCAGTGGTGGCATATTTAGGGACGAACCGACGAAGGAAGTTGGCTTTTCCTTGAAGGATTTGTAGCTGGCGCAAGGTATGAGGAATGGGAAGCTCAAGAATGGCTTGAAATTTGAGGGGATCAAGCGTTATACCATCTTTGGACACAATCATTAGTGGAGTTTTGAGGTCTAAAATGGGCCTCCTAAGGAAATTATAATATAATAGTGGAAATAATAAAATAATATTTGATTACATCATCAAATTTTACAGGTAAAAAAGAAAAAATTACTTTTTCATTTTATATCCCAAATTGTTTACTCGAATTTCGAGCGGGAGTACTCTTTGGATGAAAAATTTAATTCCTCACCTAAGGAGTACCCATGTTGCATACTTTCATGTAGTACCCATGTTACATACTTTCGATGGATCCTGCTACACGAAAGTATGCAACATGGGTACTCCTTGGATGAGCGATTAAATTTTTCATCCAATAAGTACTCCCACTTGAAATTTGAGTAAAAAATTTGGGAGATAAGTTGAAAATACGACTTGAAAAAGTAGTTTTATTATTTTATTATTTTTTAATATTTTTTCCCTTTTACTTAAAAAATGGTGAATCATCCCCCATGTTTGACATCGTCATCTTGAATCCTATTGGTTCTTATAAAGTTTATTTTTGTTGTACATTTTTCTTTGGAGGCCCATTTTAGACCTCAAAATTCCCCTAATGGAAGCCCAAGAGACAGTCGACGGGAATGCAAAAGGCACACTTCAGTGGATTGAGGCATATATTATATTTGCGACATCAGAGAAATATGGTACACAAATTATGAATGTGTTGCGCCCGATGCCTAGAACGAGTAGTGATGTCGTCAAGGTAGGAAAGGATAATATGAGACAAATCATGGAAACAATATGACATGGCCCACTGGAAGGTGAATTTGGAACTCTTTAGGCCAAACGACATGAACCTATAAGAAAAAGTTCTTCGTGGACTAATGAACACAATTTTTAACTGATCAACACTGCGGATAACAATCTAGTTGTACCCAAAGAAACCATCCATGAAGGATAAAACCTCATGCCTTGCACATTCATCGATGATATGGTCAATAAACAGTGTGGGGAAGTTGTCTTTGGTACAAGCTTTGTTTAGGTCACGAAAGTCATTATAGACACAGATGGTGCCTTGTTTCTTAAGAATGTGAACCGGGTTGGAAACCCAAATGGTGTATTCAATGGGATAGATAAAACCAACATGCTTGAACTTATAGATTTCGTCTTTGATAACCTCTCATCTAGAAGGATTAATGGGTCTGAAATTTTGATGGAAAAGATTGGCATCATGCCATGTATCGATATGGTGTTTGACAATGGCGGGATCAAGTCCGAGCATCTCTAAATAGGACCAAGCGAAAACATCAAGAAATTCCTTGAATATCTTGGTGTAAGCCTCAATTTTTTCTGAGGTGCAATGTGACCTGAAGGTAATGTTTTATTCTACCCTCGGTTTATCATAAATGTTAATTTTAATGGTAGGAGATGTATTGGCCATATTTCCCTCTTTGAAAGCATTTGGTGCAGGAATGGGATTTCTAAACCAATCGACCTCATCGGAGATGAAGTCTTTAGACTCCACAGCATACTGGTCATGGGACTGTTGTGGAAGGAAGTGCACATGATGGTGCATATCATCCTAGGGAAAGTTAGGGGTGGTCATTACTTCCATAATTTCTTCATCAAAATGAAAGATGGGAGGACTGGCAGAAGAAATACCACATAATGCGGCGGGGCTACCTTATGCATCATTATGAGAGATATGATTCACATATGCATCGCTACGTAGGGTAGATGAAGAACTAGTATATGAAACATCTATCGATGTTGAGCCTAGGGTGATCGCCGAAGGAGGTTCAATCGAAACAGAAGGGGATGCCCCAGAGGGGTCTTCCACCATGGATCTCATGGATGACTACAAATAGAGAATAGTGGACGAAGGGTCCGTCATCTCGACATCAGGGGGAGGTGTTGTAACATTATTTGTTTTGATAAGTCAACATGATAGTTTGAAAAATAAAAATAAAATCTAAGTTAGAACATGGATGAAAAAGAAAAAAATAAAAAAATGTTAGGAAAATATTATTTTTATGCACATCCATGTTAAAATTAAATTTTAAAGTAGTTTTCTCTAAAGAAAAAGGAAAAATAAAAAATGTCAAGGAAGCATGAAATAAAAAATGTGTGAATGCTTTAGACGTGTGAGAAATGAAACTATGGCTGCCTGTTTAAATGCATCGGATATCTAAGATATTAAAATTTTAATTTATGATATTAAAACCTTCAAAAGGGGGATTACTCTTCATTTGTTTAAATTTATAGATATAAGCGCTTATTGACTTTATTATAAAGTCACTAAGCGACAAAGGGTCAACTCAGCATAAAGCACCAACATTTTTCAACAGCAGATCTGGAGCTCGCCTCAGATCTGCGGCGAAGATCCACTTCGCGACCCCCCCCCAAGTTTCTCGTTAACACAAGGGGGGGGGTCTGAAATGTGGTTTTAATGGCTGCCCAGATGTGCGACATGGCGGAACCACAGCACTTTGCCTGCACCCCACCCTCCACCAAAACCACAAACCTAGGGTCCCCAGAAATCCTGGGTTTTCATCGCCCGATGACCATTCCTCCCGCACCCGAATAAAGAAGGATTTATTTAATTATTCCTCATGGGGTTTCTTGTTTGAACTAAAAACAACTTAATAAAATATGGTTTATTAAATTATTTCTTATAGTGAAAGCAATTTTACTATGGTAAAATCAGTCTTACATGGTGTACTTCGATCCATCTAATTGTAAATGGTTACATGAGGAATAATTAAATAAATCCTTCTTTTACAACATGCCAACACATCAAATTTTTTAATGTCCAATCAGCAACAACTTCCATCAAAATGGGCCAAGTCATCAACAACTTCCAAGAAAACGGAGACACTCCATCTATATGTCTCCTTCTTCTATTATTCTTTATCCTATTATTGTAAATAAGTTAAGATATTTCAAATTTTTGTGAATTAGTATAAATAACTCTCATTTCGAGTTATTAAGGATTGCACCCTTGGATGAGCAAATTTTTGTAAGAACAAATTGTACAAGTATTTTTTACCATTAATAATACAAGAAGGATTTTGAATTTGTCTCATACAGCTCTGTTTTCTCTGTGAGTTTTTCCAGTTTTCATATATTTTGTTTCTTCATATATTTAATTGTTATCAAGTTAACTAGGTGAGGTTGACTGTGTTTCAGCAATCTTATAATTCCTCCTGAAGTTATTACCAATATAAATAATGATTTACTTAACAGTTTGTTGATGTAAGTCACTTTCATTTATAAATTGTCAGCATCTTAATAATGTTAGATATATTTTTTTGAACTTTTAGACATTGTTTAAAGGTTTTCAAGCTTATGATTTATTGAAGAATTCAGTCTAAATATTTAATAATCATATCTTCTTACATAAGTCCGCTTAATCAATTTACAAAATCTTAATCACTGTGTGAGATAAACAAGCAGCCCTTACTTATAATTACTGATATTATCTACAAGATTTAATCAATAATTGTTTGCTAAAATTTATCTTATATATTGGTCCTCCAAAATTACAAAACACAAACAAAACATTATAGATGCTTTGGCATGATTATTGACCACAATTATCTCAAAGGACAATAGGAGGTTTCACAATGGGTGCAAACATGTCCTCTGGTTCTGCTAAAGCAGGACTCACAAGTTGAGGAGTACGACATACACTACAAGCGGCCTCTATTTGGCAAACAGATTCAAGGGTGTCGTGAAAGTCATTAAGACGGGGACAATGGTGAGAATAGTGACCATAAATATCACAAAAAGAACAAGAGTGGTTTGTGCGCAACGATTTAAGTTTCTTCGTTGAATCGAGTAAGGTAACATGGACTTCTGGGATATCAGATTCAGAAATGTTTCGTTAACCACAGGTTTGAGACGAGGAAGCTCGAGACAATTATGGGTGGCATGCCCCACAACATCACACAAAGTGAAAGGAGGTGACTTTGGAGGCTTAGGAGGAGCAGGAGTTGTTTGAGGGGCCTTGTCCTTAGGTTCCATCTTTTTGGCTTTACCCCCCTCACTAGATGCTTTCGCAACAAGAGTAGATTCCTATTGAGGTGGCTGAGGCACTGAAGCAAAGGAAGGGGTCATAGCGACCGGTTGGACCAAGGTCAAATAATTATATGGTTTGAGCTAACTAGGTAGATTGTTTGTCGGGGGATCAATGTACCAGACTGGGATCCCCAAGGTAAAATTTGGAAGGCTCAACATAGCCATAACAGGCACTGAAAAGACTACAAGAGGAGGAGCCAGAAACGGTATCTGACTGGAAGGGTAATGTCCTAGAGAAAATACTCCCAAATGGTTAAGGTTAGGGGGAACCGTTCTTGGTTGAAAAAGGTTGGAATAGACACTAGCATAAGAAGAAGGTCCTTGAGGAGAAGGTCTCGAAGCCTCCGTCAAATGACCACCAATAGGTTGTGGAGGTGTAGGTTGCTGGCTAGTCGAACCAGACCGCTTGTGGCTAGCCCGAGACACTTGCATCATGCAAACATTTGACGAGCTGGGGTCAGTGATAAGAGGGGGATGACCAGCAAATGAACCAAGTAAGGTGGAATCTTTATAGACTTCTGGTGAAACACTAGTGAGAGGTGCGACTTATTGTTTATCGGCCATCAAAGATATGATAGACTCAAGGGAGGTCTAAGACTTCGATTCGTAATATTTCAACTGATCGAGGGTGACGATATTTCCATTGTGAGGATATCACATCTTATGGTGAACTACAGATGCGATAGCAGACATCGCATAGGTATAGCTATGACCCAATAGGATATTGTAATCCAAGGGGGCGTCAATGAATTCCATGTCAACACAAACAATCTTTCCCGCAAGAGTGATAGGACAATTGTGGAACATGCCAAGGGGATGAGAAGGGTGGTTGTCCCAAGCACGCAAAGTGGTGGTCGATGGGGCTAAGTTGGGTGATCTGCATTTATTCCAAATAGAATCGAACATCAGACAGGTGGATGCGCCCTCGTCAATGATACAACACAAAGCATTGGCATTACGAATCTTGACGGATATTTGGAAGGCAACAGATGAAGGTAAGGGGGGATGTTCTGATTTTTCAACATCAAAGACGATCAAATGATCATCTGAAGGATCCACAACACCCAAAGCAGATAGTATAGATTTTCGTTGAGATGGGAAAGACTGTAGGACTTCCAGCGTTGACATGGCAACAGGAGATTGTGCCAAGTCATCTATTATGTTGTAGGTGTGGGCGGCTTTGGCGGAAGAAACATTTCAGCATAATGGCCCTTTGAGGATCTTGTGAATGGCCTATGCCTGAGGTTGAGGGATATTTAAGGGAGCATTGGGTGTCAAAATGGACTCTGTAGAAACTTTGGTTTAGGACTCGGTTGTAGACGTAGCATGTGGCTTGTCATATTGGCGCGAACGAGTCTGAAGGTTGACATCAGTGTTATTGACCTCTTCAGAATTACTCATGAGAATCTGGTACTCAAGGGTACCAGATTGTGAAGGTTGAGGGGTTGCCTGACCTTGAGGGGGTTGGGCAACTACATACCCTTGTTGAGGGAAATGATCAGTGAACACAGTCAATTAGCTGGTACAGTATTTGGAGGAACCGGAGCGATCGCTTGTTTTCCTCTAGATGTTGCTTGTGCTTCCCACAAATAGTGCATCTGGGGTAAAAAGGGGAAATCATGAGTATAATTTCCATGGACACTACAAAAAGAACAAGGCTTGTTCTTATAAAGAGGCCTTTTCTGCTTGGGATGATCTCTATGTTGCTAGTTTTTAGTGTTAGGCGGGTACCATTGGGGTGCGTTCGGTTGATTACTTTGGTGCCCTTGGTTACCATACACTGGTTGGTTCTAGTTTCATTTTCCTTTATCATTTTTCTTCGAACTAGGAGGATTAGTCACACTCTATTGTGCATACAACTGACCCTAAGGGGGAGGTGGCTGTTGTGGTAGAGGTTAAGAAGGCACGAGAGGCTAGGGTGTTGATGCTGGAGGGGCTAGAGCATCGAGCTATGGATAAGGGTAGAAAGGAGTTTGAGCAACATTGGGGTAAACAGGTTTGATGTAGTTGGGTAAATGTGTAAGGCATGCTTTGACCCAGATACATGTTGCTGGGAGGGGGATAAGTGCTAGAGGAGTTGGTCCCTCCCCGAGGAAAACCATAATCCATGGAAGAATGAGTATACAGATGTGAAATATATCCAACGATACCGTCGATAGCATGAGATGCCCCCGGTGCGTTGGCACCACCAGGTCTAGGAAGATCCGGTAAAATGGTATAAACATAACCAAATTGGGCGTAGATCAAGTCATATTTCAATGTGACTTGGAGAGCTTCTTCCTTGGACTGAGGAAAGTGAGACACGACATCTTTACCAATAGAAGGAAAAAGTGTTCTGAGAAACCAATCCATATAGACACGATCGTCGAATGTAGGAGCTCGACACAATCTCCTCCTTCTATGCCATTCTTGGACATGGTCAGAAAGGTAGGTAGCAGAATTTTGACGGAAAGCGGTCAATAATTCGATACCGGTATCATAGCGGAGAGGTAATTGGAAGTAGGACAAAAATTCTTTGGCAAGAGTCGCAAAAGTGGAATGAGAGGCAGCGACCTAGTTGGCATACCACTTTGCAGCTTCTCCAATGAGCATACCTTGGAATAACTGAAGGCAGATGGAGTCATCGGTGATAGAATTGGATGAACATGACATGTGAAAGGAGCAGACGTGATTAGTAGGGTCCTCTCCAGTGTTTCCTTCAAACTTAGGAATTTCTGAAGGAAGGTTAGTTGGAATAGCAGGCCAACTTGGATTATGGAGTATATGGTCGTTGATTAACTGGCTGAAATCAGGAAGGCTTAAACCTACCATAAAAGGTAGCAAAGGAGTAGCCAGAATGGTTCCCGTAGCGGCTCCAGCATTAGGGTCGGGGCCACCACCAGCTTTGAGGACCAACACCTACATTGGCGCCTAACATGATGATGGTATGAGGTGGAGGGGAACCAGGTTCATAATCAGAGGAAGAACCCGATGAACCAGAATCAGAGTCGGTATGGGGACTCGGCGAGGACTAACTCGGATTCTATGCGATGGAATAAGTCTTCCTAATGGAAACTGAGGGTGAAGGCCTTGGAGTCTCAGAGATAAACGCCTTGGGCGCGCAATTATGGCAAGTCACAGATTACAAAGGCTCAGTGTGGTAGATATATTAATTACGATGTTTATGTCTTGGCTTGGTGGTGTTAACCAAGAGCTCTCCACTTTAGGTGTGCATGTGTGCAAACTGTGTGTTAATTTTAATTAAGCCTACACAGTTGAATAAAGAATAATAATAATTGTTGAAGTACTGTAAATAAAACTGAAACGATAGTAAAATAAAAAGCTACAGATACATAAATTCAACCCAAAAGAAGGCTTCCCAAATAACTAGTCTAAAAGGCAGGTGGAATTGACTCAGAACATAAAATATGGCCAAAAGATCTAAGGTCTAAGGGATAGGGATCTAATGACTTAGATCTGCTAGAAAAGCTGCATAAAACAACAATAAACTAAAGGGGAAAACTGCTGCAAAATGGGAAGCGTAACGTTAAAACCCTAAGGGAAAGACCAAATAAAAATCAGAGGGGGATTTGAATGGAATAAAAACCGATCAAAATGGGACTTGAAAGAAGGATAGATCACACCCTAAACAATGGCTAAAAGCGCTGCAAAATCTCAGACTACCTACTTAGCTAAACCCCTCCTAGAAAGGTGGAAGTGTATTGAAACCCTAAGGGGCTTGGTTCTACTTCAATGAGATAAACTGAGCATATCCAAGCCTAAGACGAGTTGAGAAAGAGGTCATACAACCTTAAACAGTGCTTGCGGCAAACCTTGACTGTCACAAAAAAAATTCAAAAAAAATTGGAGCTCGCAGGTACTGACCTGTAAATTGTGTAAATCGTAGTTTCTAGGCTGGCAGCTACGAGTTTAGGCAAAAATCGCAGGTTCTAGGCTAAAAAGTGTGAGTTCAAGATCCAGGATCTTCATGCAGTAGGTTGTGGAAAAAAATTTCGTCTCTGGCGCAACTGATACCTGTTACCTACGGAAAACACCCTAAAACACACGAAAGTTAGAATTTTTATTGTTTTAGGTCATAAAAATTTTAAAAGAAACATCAAGAGGATGAAAACAACTAATGAAAACCCCTAGTTACTGAAGTTGTTGGTCATGGAGGGATTTAAATAAACCATAGTTGATTCGTCAATTGTTAGCGTAAATTCTTAACACAAGTGTACATAAAGTGCTCACTTTAGCTACGCGTGACAAACAACCCTAACAACAAATATGGCTGCTTAACTTCTTTAGATTTGTAAGTGATAGTTAAAACAAATGCTTCTAGGAACCCGATCTATGTAGTAAAAGTAGTTAAATAATGAAACAAATAAGAAATGCTCCATACATCCAACGGACAAGACAAGATATAAAGAATTTTATATGTATTATAACACCTAGGAAGAGAACAAAGAATGAAGTTACCAATCCCCCTCAATGGGATGGGTTCTTGGTTGTCCTTAATGCTTTAGATCCAAAAGTTTCTCTCTGTTAATGGTGTAGAAAACCCGAAATATGTTGAACTCTATGGGAGCTCAAGAAGCAAATAAAGTAGTAGTAGCAATGAGTATGATCAAAGCGCGACAATGAAAGTGATAAAAGTGAATAATGAATGGAAAACCCTCATATTTATAACAAAATATTGAGTTATCCTCGATAATGGCGAATAATAAAATAGTATTAACCAAGATCTAGATCTAACTGCTTGGAATATTTTATTATATTTTGTTGGAGGGAAAAGGTATTTAAATTGGTTAAATACCTTTATTTAGAAATAATAAACAAATAAATGATTTATTTATCATTTCAAGAATGGGGTTAAGGAATAATTAACAAATAATGATTTGTTTAGTTATTTCTAGGTGATTTAGTCAAATTTAACAAGGAATAATAACTAGATAATGGTTTAATTAATTATTCCTAGAGAAAAATAAGTAAAATAATTATTTATCTAATTATTTCTCATAATTGGGTTAAATATTACCAGGAATATTATTTAAACAATGGTTTAATTAATTATTCCTAGAGGAAAATCAAATAAATAAGGATTTATTTAATTATTCCTCATGGGGTTTCTTGTTTGAACCGGAAACAACTTAATAAAATATGGTTTATTAAATTATTTATTATAGTGAAAGAAATTTCACTATGGTAAAATTGGTCTTACATGGTGTACTTCGATCCATCTAATTATAAATTGTTAGATGACCAAAAATTAGTGTAACACATGTGATCTATAATTCTGGTTTATGATGGTTACATGTGATCTATGGTTTTGATTATGATGGTTGCATTTTGAGCTAACCGGATGTGATATGTGTATACATGATGATTTGATCAAACAACTAGTTTGACTTGTTGTGACATGAAGTGAACAACATTTCAAGTGTACCTTATTGACGGGCCACTGATGAAGTATGATGTGAATTTATTTCAATTTATTTTGAATCTAATGGAAGTTATGTGCTTGGTATAGGAGATCTTGAAAATTTCTAGTTGGGTGGATTGAAATTGATTGCAAGAATTAGTAGCAACAAGAAAAGAAATTGGAATAGCCAATAGTACGTTGGTCAAGCATTCAGGGGTAGGGGCAATTATGGGACACTAGTACCCAACAGTGTCCATTGATTCCCATGAAAATGATATGACATGTATGATGGTTTGAGGAAGGGATATGCCTTGGTTTTTGGACCTTCTGATGCGAGGAAACCTTGCCAAGGGATGGAATGCCCGTGAAAGGGGATGTTAGGGAACTTCAAAGGTGGGTGACTGCATGGAAGGGGGTTACCGGATTTCTTGAGAGACCGTGTAGCAGATAAGGGAAGGTCGGGGAATATTATTTTTTTGGTCATTAGCATTTCCAGATGGAATCAGATGCACATTGGGAGTGTGCCTTGGAACAATGAGTCGATAATTGTTCACTGGGAGGAAAAGTGGCACAGGATTGTAGCGTTTTTTTTTTTATCAACAAATATAGGCCTCCTTCTATTAAATATTTAGATATTTAGATACAGTGATCTGTCGGCACTCCGGAATCTAGACCATGTGTCCAAAATTACAAAAACGTCTCTGCCCATATCGGGAAACTGGAAGAAATTCTAGTCTGATGGCCCCTAACAAAGGTAGTATAGCCAAAAATCCCGCTTGTAACTAGCTAGCTACTAAGAATGCGAACTATAGGCATTACATGGCTGAAATCACACATATAACTGATCATAACAAAAAAATGGGGCCAAGGCACCTGATCAATCCCGGTCCTAGTCCTCCCCTCCCGGATTTTCCGCCTCTTGCTTGGTCTCATCTTCCTCTTCTTCTCCATCCCCTGATCATCCAACAGGAGTGCATTGTCAGGCTGCATAATGTTGAGGTATCCAACTATAAGCCTGGTGTCCTACAGTTTTCCGAGGCTTATGTCCAATGCTTGCCTAATGCTGCTAATGTTTTCCTTGACTGCTTGCCCAATTCTCCTCCTCTCTCGAATCATATGGTCGAGGAGGATCCTTGACACCTAGACTGAGTGCACCTAGAATACCCTCCCACACTCTCGACACAGAGACTTAACTAGGTCCGCCTCCATTTTTGAAATGGTGCAGGCATCCTCGTCGTCGTTCTCAGCGAAGAACAGAGCCTCCTAGTCTAGTCTGCCTCCCCATTTCTCTGGATAAGAAGAATGTGCAGTTGTTCTGCCCCTAGACATGTCTCCTCTCCCACTCCGTGTTCCCCAAACCATGCTGTGATGGCCCAAAAATGGGCGGCCTGCCATCCTCTCTTCCATATGTGAGCGTCGACGGATCTCCTCCACAGCCTCCAGTGTCACTCCACCGCCTTTATGTCTAACCACTCCGTTGCACTAGACTTCAACAATGTCGCCCCTACCCATTAACGACTATATAAACCCTTCCCGGTCTTCACAATATCCTGTGTTTCCTTCCCTCCACCTTGCCGCAATAATACCTTCACGCACGCGTGGACTGAGATAGAGGTGGTTCCTCCCCCCCTTAGGATCCTGCATCCCTAACGCCTCAACCTCCATTTTTCTGTCCTTCCTATTATTGATTTCTATCACCAATGATCCTTCCCTCGCTTAAACTGTCACCCCTAGGCATGCCTGCAGCCACATCATCGTTTTCATGCATCCGCTACGTGCTCAACCCTGTGGTAAGAGTGTGGCACCCCTCTTGCCTTCTATGGGACATGGTCACCCACATCCACGGGCACAGGTTTGTAGCCTTAGACACTGGATGCATGGTTGATTTGGGCAGTGGATTCTAGACTTCCTGGGAAGGATCTGAATCCTCGTATTACTTTTAGGGTGGTGTCAGCCTCTGGATTCTCTTATTGCAAATACATGCATCATATTATTTTATTTGTTGGTTGAGAAAATGTTCATGTGTATATGTGTGATATTGTAAATACTGGAGGTCGCGGACCAGCCTCAGGGGCAATGGAACATAGAAGAACATAATGAACAGGTACACTACAACTATTATCACCTGCCTTATATGGACATTCATGATGGGAACAACTAGTCATCTTTTTTGTTTTATATCTCAGACATACTGGACCTGATACCGCTATTGTTTTATTTTGTATTTATTTTAATGTATATAACTCGCAATCACTATGAAGGATAATATTGAATCCCCCTCTAATATCCCATGTTAATTAATATATTGATGTGACCATTGTCACAATATTGATGCATATGCATAAAGCATCTACAACATGTGATTTTCAACTATATAATGAAAATTGTGATTTTTCCTTGGCGAAAAAAAGATATTGTAAATACTGTATAGAGCTGGATTTATAATGCTCCATAGACAATATGATTATTTGTTGGTTGAAGCAAATGTGCATAAGTATATATTTGTTTCTATTGTAAATATTGTGATGAGTTGTGTTGTAAAGCTCCAATACACGGTATGATTGTCATGTTTTCGGCAGTGGTCATTGTAAACACTGCAACGAGCCGAGTTATAAAACTCCATGGGCAGTATGTTTTGTTTTCCAACGGTCTTGCTAGTTGTAAGTGTCATTGAACACTGAGGACGGTGTTCCCCAAGGGGGGGGGTTTTGTAACAATCCTGATAAAAAATCGATGTAATAAAAGCTAATAAAGGAAAAATAAGATCATGATCATGGGACACGTATTCCAAGCTGAATGTTGGGAAAAACATCCTAGTGTGGGTGTTCATTTGGTTTATTATGGCTTAAATAAGTTGGCAAAGGCAATGTAGAAGGCATTAAATTGACAAGAGGCATTAATTGAGATTTTATTTATGAAAATAATGGAAATTAGGATAAAAGGGAGGTGAAAGGTCACAGGTTGCATGTGAGGAGGAAATTGAAGAAAAAATAGAGGAAAATGAAGAAATTAGAGGCCTCATTGATAAAAAAGGCTTATGAGGATCAATTGGTAACCTTTTGTCAGTTTTAGCTTGGATCTCTCTCTTTATTCTCTCTCTCATACTCTTGCACACTAGATTTTTCTTGGAGCACTCTAGCATTGGATCAAGAAAAGCAAAGGAAAGACAAAGAAGACAAAGGGAAGCAAAGATAAAGCAAGGAAGAGTAGGATCAAGCGGCTACAACAGAATTACTTGCAGGTATTGAGTTGCATGTATGATTTCCTTCCTATTTTTGGCATGCATGGTACATGAATGTGTGTATTCAGTTCCCTTTTTGTCATTGGCATGGGTTTTGTTGGGTGTGAGAGTGGTTTTCAACCTTTCCTTGCCATTTCTGGATATCCATGGTGTGATGATCATCTCTTGTATTTTGGTTGAGTTGGATTTTCATATGGTATCAAAACTGAGTGGGGTGGTCTCAGGAAAAATCACAAGGCTAATCCCTTGTTCGATAATGGTGGGATACATGGTAAAACCTAGTTGTGAACACCTCGTTGGGCCTAAGAATTGATGCAGGGGCATTAGGCTCAGAACAACTTTTGTACATAAATAAACATAAGGGGGGTCTCATGTTTTGTTTCCCCTATGTAATTATTCATAATTGGGTTATTTTAGTTAATTTTAGAGAAAATGTAACTGCCTGAATGATTAGTGGGCATAGGAAGTGATAGTCCGTTTCAGTCTGTCAGAGCGTTAGTCTAATTTGTAACTGAAGGAAATTGAAGAGTTTTGAGCGTTAGAGGAGTTGAGTCGATTCGGGATTTTGTATAAAAATAAAACTCTGTGACAGAGTCGATAGAGACCTTCATAGAGAACTGCATAGGCTGCATAGGACTGTAGAATAGAGGAGAAGGGCCATCGAAGATCTAGCCAGTATTTTGTAAGTAACTTCACTGTATAAAGGAGGAATTGATTCAGTATTATTGTGCATTTGTCGAGTTAAATCATGTGTGAATGTATATACGTTTTCTTGATGAAGGATAATGGATTCTAGTGTAATTGAAGTTCGAATCCATAAGTAAGGATATGAGCAGAGTGATATAACTCTGTACAATCTGTAATAGGAATCTCTGTGTAGATAGACGGAATTGGAATCCTATGTATGATTGAGTTCTGGTGATGCTCTGTTCTGAATAGAAACCCAGTGATTAGTTACATAGACTGTGTAGAAGACTGTCTGAGGCCGAAAGGATAATTCCGTTCATTTAGGTGTGTTGAACTCTGGCTACGGGCATGTGCTAAGTATTCATTCCTCATTATGGCAGGGGTTCGGTGGAATTTGGGCGAGATCCCATATCAAAGGATGATGGCGTAGGACTGTGGAGCATGACCCTGGCGGGGCCTGAATCATAAATTGAAGTGAAGATTGATCGAAGTTTTGCGTGTAAGATTCAGTTGGGAAGTTGGTTGAACCTTGCGAAGGAGCGTTCAACTCGTAAGTCTGGAGTAGAATGAATTGTGGTTAAAGGGCGAAGGTGGAACCTGAGCGTGAAGGAGTAGAGCGGAACCTGGAGCATCGAAGAAGATGGAACCTTGCAGGGGTGAACAGTAACGACGGTTTGGAGCGAACTGACAGTTTGATCGCACTGCCTTCGTAGGGTAAGCAGTATCTAGGAAATTAGCGCGATCCCATAGACTGGGTGACGCATGTCCCTGAGCTGTTTTGGAAACCTGCCCTCATCGCTCATTATCGTTCGTGCAAGTAACTCGCACGATATCCATTGGATCATATGGAGCAACGCGATGTGCTCTCTGCCGTCGGATGTGGAAGGCGACATAGCGCCAAGGTATGTTGTGTTATTGTTAACGAATAAATGAGTGGGCCCGAATATTGTACACATATGAATGGTAAGCGTTGAGCATTGTATATCGAGTTGTTGTGATTATATGCATTGTATTATTATGGTTTGAACCATTGCAAATATTATTCGTACAAGATTTAATTATTAAGAGTGTAGGCCATATAAATACGTTTGTGAAGTCAGCTCCCTATGAAATATATGGGGATTATGAATTGGTTGAACATTAGAAGCACAGAAGGGTTGAGCACATAACATAAGGGGCTTGGAATTAATATCTCAAATCTCAGAGATTTGAGATATTAACACTCTCAGATTTAAGTGTTTAATTTTCCAGCGTAGAATAAAGGAATGTTGTGAGATTGCCCCGATTGGGAAGATGATTGGGCATGAAATTTTGAATGCAATTGTACACACAGCTTTGATGAAAAGTTGAGTAAAATGGGAATGTGGGTTTTACCCCGCCATCAAGTGGTATCAGAGCTAGAATTTAATTAGCTCTCTGAAAATTTTATTTTGACATGCACATGTACTGAACAGGAAATAAAAGTTGAAGTTTAAATCTGTTTAACAGAGTTGCAGATTTGATTAAGTATGCAGTGAAGGTTGATAGCCTAGATGTGCAGAATCTGGAGGTGAAGAAAAAAGGAGTCCTGAATATTGCAGCAGATAGATGCAGTTCAGGTGAGAAAAGAAACAAGATCATTCAAGGATCTTGAGAGGTAAGATGATGAGCCTTATTTGAACTCTGGTTGGAAGATATTGTTTGCAGAATACAGGGTGCAAGCAAGTGAGGAAATAATCTCAGCAGAAGCAAATCACAAGCTTGAAAGCGGTGATAGAATAATCCAACAAGGGATTCTGAGTAAGAAAAGGTGTGGAAGAACCTGGAAGATTCCCAACTGAGGTTGGATGAAAGAAGAAAAGATTTGTTGTTGAGAGAAGTTGCAGAGTGAAGCCTAGAGAGCATAAGAGAGTGCTCAGAAGGTTCTAGAGAGAGTGAACTGGTACTTTCCAAAAGCCGGATCCGGAGGAAGGGATTGGTGAGGTAAGTGCAGCAAGAGAGCTTGTTGTTGCAGAGGCTTAGTGCAGCTTGTGAGTGAAGAACTCCTAGAGAAGAAAATGGCTACTGAGAGCCATATCAGATACTGTGGAGATTGAAGAGGTTCTGAGAGAAGCCACATCAGAAGAGTGAGGGAAGATGCCAAAGCAATGGCATAGGGAAGAGACTCCCTGATGAAGAGTATTGGAAAGAGATGGTTCAGATCTGTAGGCAGTTTATTGAACTGGAGAGGATGATAAAGGAAAACTAGAGAGTTGGGTGGCTCATGAAGAATTAGGTAAAGTGGCAGAGGCCAGAAAGGAAGAAAGAGCAAATGATAAATGCTCAGAAGAAGAAGGAAATACTCAGAGTGATTGAGTATCTGGAGAAGGACTTGGAGACTAAAGCTTCAAGTGGAACCAAGGGGTCCAAGAGCCTTACATCTAACATATTTTGTATGTTTGCAGGAACAGCAAGTGAAAGAGAACAAACTGCTAATGTTGTCACTGAGGAAGAAAATGGAGCAGCTACATGTTTTGAAGATGTCCATGCACAGTTGGAGAAAGGTTCTGCTTCCCAACATAATAGAAGCGGAGGAGATTTAGTTTATGATGATGGCCAGAAGCTGGAGGCTGACCAGCTTGGAGAATTTGAAGAAGAGAAGACTATTGAAGAATCTCTGAAGAGCATAGAAGACTTGGAGCAGCAGGAAGATTTGATGATCAAATCATCAATTGAGACCATGAGGTCTTGTGTTTTTACAACTGACAAGTTGTGTGTGAATGCAGGTGTTGATGGAGAGAGTTCATATGATGGAACTGTGACAAGTGAAGCTGACTGTTGCCAAGCAAGATATGATGAGTATCTTTCAGATGAAGAACATATTGAACTATTGCAGCAGAAGGAATTCATTAATTCCTTGTTTTATAGAAGGGATTTCCTCAAGGAGGACATGACGGTTGTGTTTGATGATAATGAGTTTTTCATTAATGATGATAATGACAATTTTCTTCTATTGAATGGCCAAGTAAAGGGTGATGGATAGATAGCTGAAATGGGAAATCAGAATTCTATTCTGATGAAGGCTGAGGAGATAGTGACAGCGGAGGATGGTAAAGATTGTGAAGATATTTTCTTGGAGGAGATGCCAAGATTGTGGCATGAATTAAGTGTTCTAGAGCAGAGGAAAAAACCACAAAGAGAAGGTGTTCAGATGTTAAGGACAAAGATGATTGGAGATGAGAGAGTTCATTTTTATGAACTAGAGCTGAAAGACATCCTTGCAGAGGATGTTGTAGAAGGGAGACTAGTTGACAGTCTCAAGAAATGTTTGAAGATTTGGAATCAGCATTCTGATGTGCTGATGGGGAAGAAAAGAATTGTAGGACAGCATACTGAGATGCTGACAGAAGAAGGAAAGGCTCTAAGGCCTTGTGGATTTTGTTTTAACAATTGCTTTGTGAATGCAGATTCTGTTGATGCTAAAGGAGAATTGACCGCATGGGGCAGTCAATTGAAAGAGGAGAAGAATTCTATGGGAATGTTTGATCCATGGAATGGAGGAATTAATTTGATAGAGAGTGTGCTAGATCAGCAGAATCCTGAACAAAAGAGGGAGCCTCAATCTCAAGGTTGGAGATTGCAGCATGATGAGATACAGAGGAATAGAACCAGGAAGGATTTTCTGAGTCTTGGGACAGACTTAGAACTGCCGAAAGAGAGATTGGTGATTGAGTCATCAATTAAGACCATTGGGTCTTGTGAATTGAAATTTGACAATTTGGATGTGTTGACAGGCAAAGCAGAAACCAATCCATCTTTTAAAGTTGTTATGGAAGGTGATGGACTGTTGCGGAAGGAGGAAGGTGAGGCTATCATGCCTCCTGTGAATGAACTTGTTGTTTCTACAGATGACAAAGAAAAGGAGCTATTGCAGAATGAAGATGAGCAGCTGGAAGAAGATGATACAATCATGTCTCATGGGCAGAAGTTGGTTGCTATTGGTAGCAGAGAAGAATTGGCTTGTTCGAATAGCCAAGAGAAGATTGGAGAGAAGGCTGTATGGCAGACTATTGGGGCTGCTACAGCAATGGAGAATCAGATTTTTGCTCTGACAAAAGATGAAAATGCAAGGCTGGAAGGCTTGAAGTAAATCAAGAAGAAGGAATGCAATTGCTGAAGATTGCCCAGGAAGAAGAAGGACATACTGAGTTCAATTTATAGTATGCTAGACAGGCACAAAACAAGTGGCTGGAATATTTACTGAAGACATTTAGAAAAGAAGGTGAAATTCTAGAGCAACAACTGATTGGAGTGTTGCTGGACAGAATGTTGAAGCAACAAGCTGAAGAGTTGCCAGCAGAGGAGAAAAAAATTTACTGTTGCAAAGAGGGTATGGATGATTGGGTGGCAGCTAGGGCAACAGTAAGGACTAAAGAAATAAGAATGTAGCAAACAGAATTAAGAGTATGGCAGTCAGAGGAAAGATTAGACAGAGAAATAGCATTGATAAGAAAACTGATGCAGAAGATGCCTCAGAAAAGGACAGCAGCAAGGAAGCAGAGAATTAGCAACAGTAAGAAGAAGACAGTCACAGACTGTGAGGGCATAGCAAGTGCAAGGATGCAGACCAAGATATGGAAGCCAGGAGGAATGCGAAAGAAGAACGCTGCAACGGATGGTCAGTTGCAGAACAAAGTATGGGATCCAGGCAGATAACAATGAAGGCACATGATCAGGAGATCATGAATTATTTTAACCTGGGGAGTCTGATGCAAGGGCATTAGGCTCAGAACAACTTTTGTACATAAATAAACATAAGGGGGGTCTCATGTTTTGTTTCCCCTATGTAATTATTCATAATTGGGTTATTTTAGTTAATTTTAGAGAAAATGTAACTGCCCGAATGATTAGTGGGCATAGGAAGTGATAGTCCATTTCAGTTTGTCAGAGCGTTAGTCTAATTTGTAACTAAAGGAAATTGAAGAGTTTTGAGTGTTAGAGGAGTTGAGTCGATTCATGATTTTGTATAAAAATAAGCCTCTGTGACAGAGTCGATAGAGACCTGCATAGAGAACTGCATAGGCTGCATAGGACTGTAGAATAGAGGAGAAGGGCCGAGCAATCGAAGATCTGGCCAGTATTTTGTAAGTAACTTTACTGTAGAAAGGAGGAATTGATTCAGTATTATTGTGCATTTGTCGAGTTAAATCATGTGTGAATGTATATACGTTTTATTGATGAAGGATAATGGATTCCATTGTAATTGAAGTTCTAATCCATAAGTAAGGATATGAGTAGAGTGATATAACTCTGTACAATCTATAATAGGAATCTCTGTGTAGATAGACAGAATTGGAATCCTGTGTATGATTGAGTTCTGGTGATGCTTTGTTCTGAATAGAAACCCCGTGATTAGTTACATAAACTGTGTAGAAGACCATCCGAGGCCGAAAGGATAATTCCGTTCATTTATGTGTGTTGAACTCTGGCTACGGGCCTGTGCTAAGTATTGATTCCTCATTAAGGCAGGGGTTTGGTGGAATTTGGGCGAGATCCCATATCAAAGGATGATGGCGTAGGACTGTGGAGCATGACCCTGGAGGGGCCTGCATCGTCAATTAAAGTGAAGATTGATCAGAGTTCTGCGTGTAAGATTCAGTTGGGAAGTTGGTCGAACCTTGCGAAGGAGCGTTCATCTCGTAAGTCTGGAGTAGAATGAATCGTGGTTAAAGGGCGAAAGCGGAACTTGAGCGTGAAGGAGTAGAGCAGAACCTGGTGCGTCGAAGAAGATGGAACCTTGCAGGGGTGAACAGTAACGACGGTTTTGAGCAAACCGACAGTTTGATCTCACCGCCTTCATAGGGTAAGCAGTATCTAGGAAATTAGCGCGATCCCATAGACTGGGTGACGCGTGTCCCTGAGTTGTTTTGGAAACCCGCCCTCATCGCGCATTATCGTTCGTGCAAGTAACTCGCGCGATATCCGTTGGATCATATGGAGCAATGCGACGTGCTCTCCGCCGTCGGATGTGGAAGGCGACATAGCGCCAAGGTATGTTGCGTTATTGTTAATGAATAAATGAGTGGGCCCAAATACTGTACACATATAATTGGTAAGCGTTGAGCACTATATATCGAGTTGTTGTGATTATATGCATTGTATTATTATGGTTTGAACCATTGCAAAGATTATTCGTACAAGATTTAATTATTAAGAGTGTAGGCCATATAAATACGTTTGTGAAGTCAGTGCCCTATGAAATATATGGGGATTATGAATTGGTTGAACATTAGAAGCACAGAAGGGTTGAGCGCATAACATAAGGGGCTTGGAATTAATATCTCAAATCTCAGAGATTTGAGATACTAACACTCTCAAATTTAAGTGTTTAATTTTCCAGCGTAGAATAAAGGAATGTTGTGAGATTGCCCGGATTGGGAAGATGATTGGGCATGAAATTTTGAATGCAATTGTACACACAGCTTTGATGAAAAGTTGAGTAAAATGGGAATGTGGGTTTTACCCCGCCATCATGAATCCTCGACTGATGAATGGAGGGATACACGGTAAAGCCTAGAGGTGAATAGTGAATACCATTGTTGGGCCTAGGAATCCCTTGACTGGTAATAGTGGGATACACGATAAAGTTTAGAGGTGTATTCTCTCGTTAGGCCTAGGAATCCCTTGATCGGTTATGGCAAGATATACGGTAAATCCTAAAGTAGAGATGGACAAATTCCTCATAGTTTAGGTAGAGAGATCCATAGGCATCCATGCTTGTTTAGGGCATAATGATCCCTTGAATGGTATATGGCAGGATTGCTGTAAAACTTGTATTGTATACTTATTGTTTGGGCCTAGGAATCCCTTGGTGGATTGCGGTAAAACCTTAGGAAGCCTTGATTGGTTTTGTTGTGAGTTTGACATTGGTGCTTGGAATGTGGCACGAGGGTGATTAGTTGAAAGAAATATTTGGTTCAACCCAATCTATGGTCGGGTGGTACGTGTTAGTCCCTGACCTAGTTGCAGTTTGCATATATTAATAAGAATTGTTTTCCTCTTCTGTATAATGGGTAAATGTACTTGTTATTATGTGATATTAATGGTTGTTCTACCATTTTTATTTTGTTGGTTATATGTTGTTTATAAGCATGGTTTTATGACAAATCTTAGTCATGGCTCTCATTATGTTTTGTTTAGTAAATGAATGAAAAATGAATGTATGACCCAATAGATGGTAATGCAACTAATATGAGAGAACATCAATCCTTCTTGGTGAACCTCAAATAAGTATGAACTCCCTATGCTCAAATGTGTTTATATGACCTGTAGATTACATGTTCATGATGTGTTTGACAGAATTTCTATCATGGCTAGGCCTTGTCAAGTCAGGTCCTTATTCATGTTTTGTAATAGAGGCCTTGTCATCATGTTATTTATTATTTTTTGAAGTTTTATGAAGTTATGGGCAGAAATTTGAGTCCTGGTCTTGAAAAAGTGGCTCAAAATCTGGGGTTGCCGGCACAGAACTACCTGAAAAATTCTACAGTCACATGGATGCAGGCTTGTGCATGCGACTGGAGGGTTTCAGCCACACGAAGTGCTTGTAATCAGTGTGACTGGGGCTCTAGTTCATTCAAACAAAAATTTGTCTCAGGGGTCGAACACTTGGAAGGGTTGGTTAGCTCCTAAAGGTTCTGTAGCATCTAAGGAAGGCCAGGTTGGTCTTGTCTTGTCAGTTCCACTTCCTTAACTGTACTTGGGGAGTTGAATCATATCATAGTAACTCTTCGTCACATGTTTACCTCGGTGGATCGGTTAGCTTGGGTAAATCTTCGAATGTTTTTCCTACTGCTTCATGGGTGCAGGAATACATTCTAACAAATTTCTTGCACAAGAGGACGTGGAAACAAAAAAAATCTATAAATTGCTAGAAGACAACCCATGGGGTGCAAGAGAGAGCTCAGGACCAAAATGATTTCATCTATGATCTTTCCTACTTCTTGTTACCAGCGGGGAAGATCATTGATTTTTAAGCACATCTGAATAGGAATTCTTCTTAGCCACCTTACCAGCTTCTTCATTTTTCAATGTAGGAGGAAAATTTGGAGAAAAAAAATTCACCGCAAAAGTTTCCTTTGGAGAGTCCTGATCTGGGCCATCTTCATCTTTCGAATCAGGTGGTGCCTTTGGAATATGAGAAGAGACCTAATCTAGTAGTAGTGAATTCGCTTGGACCTCGAGAATCTTTCGTTTTTCCTTTGGAACATTCAAGACTTCAAAACTATTGGTAGAAAGGGGTTGATGCGAGGATTCAACCTTACAAGTATGTTGCTTCCTATTTCCTATTTCCATATGTCTTATGTTTCCTTTTAACTAGATCGAATTCTTTCTTATTTTCCCCTTGCTCTCATTTAGGAAGAGGTCATAGAATCAGAGAGCTCCGAGAGACTAAAGCTTTTGGATTGCGGTAAAACTTGTATTGTATATTTATTGTTTGGGCCTAGGAATCCCTTGGTGGATTGTGGTAAAACCTGATGAAGCCTTGATTGGTTTTGTTGTGAGTCTGACATTGGTGCTTGGAATATGGCATGAGGGTAATTGGTTGAAAGAAAGATTTGGTTCAACTCAACCTATGGTCGGGTGGTACGTGGAATTCCCTAACCTAGTTGCAGTTTGCATATATTAATAAGAACTATTTTCCTCTTCTGTATAATGGGTGAATGTACTTGTTATTATGTGATATTAATGGTTGTTCTACCATTTTTATTCTATTGGTTATATGTTGGTTATAAGCATGGTTTTATGACAAATCTTAGTCATGGCTCTCATAATGTTTTGTTTACTAAATGAATGTATGACCCAATAGATGGTAATGCAACTAATATGAGAGAACATCAGTCCTTCTTGGCGAATCTCAAATAAGTATGAAGTCCCTATGCTCATATGTGTTTATATGACTTGTAGATTACATGTCCATGATGTGTTTGACAGAATGTCTATCATGGCTAGGCCTTGTCAGGTCAGGTCCTTATTCATGTTTTGTAATAGAGGCCTTGCCATCATGTTATTTATTATTTTTGGAAGTTTTATGAAGTTATGGGCAGAGATTTGAGTCCTGGTATTGAAAAAGTGGCTCAGAATATGGGGTTGTTGTTACAGAACTACCTGAAAAATTATGTAGTCACATGGATGCAGGCTTGTGCATGCGACTGGAGGGTTTCAGCCACACGGAGTGCTTGTAATCAGTGTGACTGGGGTTCTAGTTCATTCAAACAACAATTTTTCTCAGGGGTCGGACACCTGGAAGGGTTGGTTGGCTCCTGAAGGTTCTGTAGCATCTGAGGAAGGCCAGATTGGTCTTGTCTTGTCAGTTCCACTTCCTTAACTGTACTTGGGGAGTTGAATCATATCATAGTAACTCTTCGTCACATGTTTACCTCAGTGGACCAGTTAGCTTGGGTAAATGTGGGAGGAGGATATTACAAGAATAGGGGGTAAATGTACAAAACTAAATCTTCGAATTATTTCCCTACTGCTTCATGGGTGCAGGAATATATTCTAACAAATTTCTTGCACAAGAGAACGTGGAAACAAAAAAATTATATAAATTGCTAGAAGATGACCCATGGGCTGCAAGAGAGAGCTAAGGACCAAAATGATTTCATCTATGATCTTTCCTACTTCTTGTTACCAGTGGGGAGGATCATTGATTTTTAAGCACATTTGAATAGGAATTCTTCTTAGCCACATTACCATCTTCTTAATTTTTCAATGTAGGAGGAAAATTTGGAGAAAAATTATTCACCGCAAAAGTTTCCTTTGGAGAGTCCTGATCTGGGCCATCTTCATCTTTTGAATCAGGTGGTGCCTTTGGAATAGGAGAAAAGACCTAATCTGGTAGTAGTGAATTCGCTTGGACCTCGAGAATCTTTCCTTTTTTCCTTTGGAACATTCAAGACTTCAAAACTATTGGTAGAAAGAGGTTGATGTGAGGATTCAACCTTATAAGTATGTTGCTTCCTATTTCCTATTTCCATATGTCTTATGTTTCTTTTAACTAGATCGAATTCTTGCTTATTTTCCGCTTACTCTCATTTAGGAAGAGGTGATAGAATCAGAGAACTCTGAGAGACTAAAGCTTTTGGAAAGATTTTCACAAAGTGTCCATACTCATCACATATAATGCACTTAAAAGTAACCTATTCATAATCTAGAGCCTGGAGGTGGGACCAACCATCTAGATTTATCCAAATCGCCTCATGGAGGCCTTTTGAGAAATCCATTTCCACACAAATTCTAGCACATGAAAAATTGTTCTGAAGTTCCTTGTCATTGGTAATAAATCAACCTAGTTTATCTCCTATGTCTTTAAAAATGTCTTTACACTATCAAAGAAAAGGGAGAAGGCAATATGATCCACGTAGGTGTAGATGGAATTTCCATCGTGGGATTAAATTTCATAAACCAATGAGTGAGGAACAAACCTCTAATACCCATGAAATTAAGGACCCAAGTTGTAGATTTGTTCTCTATCTTTCTAGTTTTCAAAAAGAAATGTGTGATTACCATTTCCACAGTAACAAATGCCTAAGGGTTCATGATTTGCCCAATTAACATAAACCCAAAATACAATGGTTTATAACTTGGCCACAGACTAGTAAACTTTCCCAATAACCATTTTTCCTTCATAGTTTCCACAATTGGTTTTGTTGAGGGAGAAAACCTCAGATCCAAAGAAGGGATTGATTCTACCTTCTTCATGAATTTGTTTGGGGCACTCATTTTGCATGCATTGAACACATCAAAAACAATAAATCCCTCAAAATTTGTCCACGAGCAATGCTATAGAACCAACCGACTGCATTAAGCCTTCTTGCTACCAGTCGCACAACCTAAAAATACCCCTGATCGCACAACATAATCCCCCAAAGGAATTATTGTTCTCCAATTGTTATGCTCATGTAATTCTTCTCTCTATAGAAATCCCAAATCCATCGCTTACACCTATTCAAAACCCTATGCCCTTGACTACTCCTACTTCCCAACTTCACTCTTTGGTTAGACCACGTGTTGATGTTGTGAATGCCATAGGGAACGAGCTAAAACTAGTGAATGAATGTGAATAACATAAACAAGTTTACATAGAGTAGAGCAATGTTGAGGGAGGTGGCTAGGGAAACCCTGGCCACAACATCATAGGTCGTAGCTCCATCCTAAATCTTTTTATGTAACAAAAATATTGACATTTTACCATAGATACTTTGGTGAGTTTCTTAAAGTTCCTAAATATTTTCCTATATTAGACAAAAAAATGACTATTTTACCAAGAACACTTGTATAAGATTAGTTTAAACACTAGCCACAAGCCCTAATTTTCACAACATATATTTCCAAAAGGATTTTATTACAAGTATTGTACTATGTCTCATTAGGCTATCAAAAATTTCACTATTTGAAACTTATTTGCAAAAACATTATAGCAATAATACCAAGATGGCTTGTTTGAAAAATCCAAACCTAATGATCATATGCTTAGATACCAAATGTTATGTATCAAATACTTAAGATTGCACAATTAATTGTCGTACATATCATGTACAGTGAATGCAAGCATGAAGCACAACTACAAGATAGATAACATAAAAAATTACAAAAATAACTCATTCTCCTTCAAATTCCTGAATACATTCATAATCAATTACATGATCTTTATATATATCTATTCACACATGTACATGTGGCGTCTTTATTAGGCTAACCACTATAATTACATTTACCCCATTACATTTAGATTTAACACCATATATTCCCCCTTTGAGGTCATATCATATACATTTAACCCATGTATGGGGGAATATATCATATACATTTGACCCATGTATGCCTCCCTTGGGGTCATATCAACCCTAGTGTTGGAAATAGACCTGTAAAAAAAACCTCCACAAAAACCTCCAATCACTTACACTTGTTTGTTGTAGTAAATATCCACTAAAACCTATTGAAGAACTTTCCCTTTAGTTGGTGGAGGATTTTTTTGGGTAATTTTTCCCAATCTTTTAAAAGTCTTTGTTAATATCTTGACTAATTGGTGTTTTCCTTGTAGTAAGTCAACAAACATATGGTTAGCTTGTAATAACCTATTTTTGAAATTTCTTGGCCTTTGTAAGGAGAATTAGTCAGTAGAAGAAGTATTAAAGTGCAAATCTTTGGAACAGTGAGGAGAGATAAACATTGAAAGTTGGAAATAATGGCACTAGTAGAAAATCAAGGACTTAAAAGAAATATGTTCATAGATTAGAGAATGAATAGAAATTGTATATCTCCAATATGTAACCATTTTTAAGTATAAAGAAAATAAAATCAAAAGCTATTTTGGTTAGTTTTTCCAAATGGCTTTCCAAAATAAAATCTGTATTATTATTGTGTTTATAATTACTTTCTTTGACATTGTTTTATGCTTTTAGTTACAGCTCGCAAATATGATACAAATCAATTTAAGTAGCAAATAAAGATCACCCATTTCTCTTCTATGAAATTAGTTAAAATCCATGGTGGTAAATCAACTCAGACATTGATTACAAATGAAGGAATTGTATCTCTTTCGACTTGCATGGATAGTCCACAATTTGGGGAATTTTTTTTAAAAGAGCAAATGCACAGTTAAACAGTACTTTCCTGACTTTCCTGACAATTATTGTAACGGAAATAAAATAGTGCGTGATGTGCCTTGGTTGGCAGTATGAGCCTTTCTAATAGTTTTCTTTGACGTAGATTTTTTCGTTTGGAACAATTTCCCTTTGTTTCTAATGACCTTATCTTGTAGTTTTGTCAAAAATAAATTGTTCCCTCCACTTCTGCTCCCATGCTCAATCCACTTGAATGGATAAATATTTTCTTTTGGGTTTTCGGTTTTGAATACAATATCGCACATTCTTCTTCAAAATTCCCATGCCCATTAGCTTCTTTGCAAAATTTGTTTGGAAGTTTATTTATTAGATTTTGTTCTTTTTCTTTAACTTGCCTTTCTTTAGATTATTGAGTTTAGCCACTTTGTTCAAGTTGTTCAGACTTGCTCCGAGAAAAGGAAAAATATCATTGCATGTTTTCTTTGTATTTCAAATATACGTGCCCTTTCTATAAGCTTTGTCAATGGATCTTACAGTTCAACACTACATCCTTTTCATCTTCCAGAAGGTACAGTAAAATTTAACAAGATAACATTTATCATTTTGACATTAGAACTTAATGTAAATTTACATTGAGTGTTTGTACTTGACAAGATAGAACCTGTTCTGCGTTACTTGTTTAAACTCTTCCTAACAGAGTCTGGAAAGTTTTCCATAATAGGGCAGGGCATTTGTTGTCAGCTTCAAACTCTTCCTAACATGGGAAGGAAAGTTTTCCATAACAAACTTATCTTCAATTGACTGAAAATAAGTAGTATGGATTTAATAACCATTGTTCCAATCAATCAAAGCGTTCCATAACAGGACATGGAATTTCTTGTCATCTTTCAACTCTCTCTAATGTAGGATGGAAAGTTTTCAATCACAGGGCAATAAATTTCTTGTCTTCTTCAGTTGAGAGAGATATGTAATACGTGTTTAATAATCACTCTCCCTACCGACCAAAGTTTCCCATAACAAGGCAGGGCATTTCTTGTCATCTTCAAACTCTCCCTAACCTAAGATGGAAAGTTTCCCATAACAAGGCAGGGCATTCTTGTCATCTTCAAACTCTTCCTAACCTAAGATGGAAAGTTTTCCATAACCAGGCAGGGGATTTTTGGTCATCTTCAATTGAGTAACAGACATTAAATATGGGTCTAACAACCACTGTCCTAACAAACCAAACCATTTTTTCGTTAATGATCAATCAACTATATTATTTAACCTGATGTTTTTGGCAACCATTTTCCCCTCGAATGGATTAACATCCAATAGATCTCCCCACCTTAAACCAAACATCTTTGTTGTCCATTGAACACGAACAATAATGGATGTCATTGCCAACAGTTTGAAATTTATTCATGTTCTTTTCTCACACAACCACGTAGCATTATTTCTGTGAAAGTTATACGACTTTTCATAGATCTTAAAACAATCAACGGCATACAAGCCAAAGTTTTATTAGCGTTCCAGATTGCTAGAACTTCATGAATACAGAATGCAGCCGTAGTTCATTATTGAATTTGTGACCACCAATTTACAATATTTCCTGTGTTCAGAAAATATGAAGCTTGCCACAATGAATGAATGATATTTACAGGTCAGAACGATTGAGTTATGGACAGATTCACCAATTTATTTATTATACAGTTTTATCCAAGCATGTGAAAAGAAATCGGTAACGGCTACAATTTTGAGCAACTAATTCCAATAATCAGCCTTCATGTTTCTCAACAACATCCAGCTTACAAATAGGACATAGCTTTGAGTAGTTGAGAAGCCATTCTGACCCACACAGGTGATGGAAAGAATGGGCACAAGGCAATGACATGATTGTATCCTCACTTTCATATTCACATTGGCATATGGCGCACATTCTGCACAAGGAGCACAAAAAATTAGTGATTATCAGTATCTTAGACATGATTATTGCCAATTGGTAATTAACAGGTGAAAATAAAAATATGCACAATATTTACTAGGAAACCAAGAAAACAACCATCACCCATGGTGTGAGTATGAGTTCAAAGAGTTCCAAATAAAAATAGTTTCACTTGTGTTATCTGCTTTCACCTAAATTCAAATGTCAATGTTGGTTCTTGTGTTTTTCCTACATGTCGTACCACTAGCCAAGTTATACATACAATTTCTTTCTATTAGGCTTTCCGGGGAAAATTTCAGGACAATAATCATGATTTATACCATAGAAAACAGCAATGAAACTTACTCGGCTGGTTCAACCAATTCCAGTGAAGCTTTATTTCCCATAAATGCATTCACCGATAACGAGTTTACAACAGCTGCTGGAGCAACGCACATTACATCTTCCAGCTGTGTGAGACTCTGCCACATCAACAAAATAATCAGATAACTATGGAGATGTATAATAATTTCCAATTTAAAACAGTCTATGCACATCACTAACATTTGTAGATATGCTAAAAAATTATTAATGACGCACTAGACACGATTAAGAAATAGAAAAGCTTAACAATGTATTCAAACCCAATGAAGCCCGATGCCCATCAAGGGGATGGGAAATTGAGGCACTTCATAAGAAAACATGGCTTAGAGTTTTGTATATTCCCAATCTCCTTGTCATATATGCACTTTCTGGCGCATTAATAATCAATAAATACACTTCTATTGACATTTAATTGAATAGGCAGGATCTTGAAATCTATTACTTTACATCTCTTACTGACTTCATAGGTTTCCTTTTGCATTCCCAAAAGTATATGGCTACGACATGACATATTAAAGTGCCTACAAATAAACATAAAGAATGTAGAAAACAATAACCTGATTAGCCTAACAGGTTAGCTCAATAGGTTATAGCGAAATGCCCAGGCTAGTTCTGTGTTGGAATCCTTTTGGAAAGAAGATGAATCCAGACACAAAGAATCCCCTCTTGGATATCCATGGCATACTAGTTTATGACTGACAGATATTCTGTAGGGTTGAAGTCCTTTCAGGTGAGACATACTAATCTATTAGGACACGTTATTACTAAGAATAAATTCATCAAGGTGAGAATGCAGGGCTGCCATCCACACTGTGGAGAAGCATCCTTTGGATTTCTTATAAAGAAAGGGTAAAAAGAAAAAAAGATCAACATGGTTTGGTCATAAAAGGCCATACCTCGTATGACAGATCCGAACCATACTCCTGTCCACTGTGATTCATATTATGACCTGAACTTCCATCACCGGATTGCGCTAATGAGAGTGAAACAGCTGAAATTGTTCAGGTGTATCAGAATTTAACATATAAAGCCTCAATTATAAAAGCTGAGAGATATATGAAGAACAAAGAAAAATAAAAAGAAGCTTCAGTTGCTTTCTTCGTTGCATGCAAGTAAACTTACCCAGAGCAATTTCAATCTCGTAATGGTCAGAATTAGAACCCCAAGAACGGCCTTCTGCATTGAAGGTGGACGAATGCAGATTGTCGTCAATGTAGTCGTCGACCTCCAAATGTAATTGATCAAGATGGGCAGCATTTTGGCGGTTTTTCTTTCGACGGTTACGCCTTCTGACAGACCTTGTGGGAGCCTGCAAGCTCGTATAAACTTCTGCATCTTCCTCATCTTCATCTTCGGCTACATCATGATTAGGAGTATTAAGCCATCTCCCCCACCTTTCTTGTTCAATTCGTCTCTGCTCGGCTGCAGCCCTTCGTCTACGCCCTGCTTGAATTCCAAGCCCAAGCCAACTATAATATATCAGTCAATCCATAATCATGAAACAGACCTGTAACTGAACAAAATGAATTCAAGCCCAAGCCAGCTATAATATATCAGTCAATTCATAATCATGAAACAGACCTGTAACTGAACAAAACGAATTCAAGCCCAAGCCAGCTATAATATATCAGTCAATCCATAATCATGAAACAGACCTGTAACTGAACAAAACAAATCCCATAAATAGCAGACAAACCTTTTCCAGATTTCTCGTTCCTTGAATTCCCGTTTGCCTGATTGCTAATGCTGTCTGATACTAAAAAAACAAATGGAACGAGTATGTTATTGCTGCAACCCATTAATTTCATATGATAAGCATGCAAGGTAAAAAACGTACCAGGTCTTGTCTCCATACTCCTCACAACAACACTACCGACTTCGTTGATTGAAATAAAAAGAGTGTAGTCCAAAGTGGTTTATGTAATGGGTTCTGCCCAGCAATTTCAGAATTCCCAAACCTTGGATGACACGTTTCCTTCTGGTCTTCCTCACAACAACACTACCGACTTTGTTGATTGAAATAAAAAGAGTGTAGTCCAAAGTGGTTTATGTCATGGGTTCTGCTCAGCAATTTCAGAATTCCCAAACCTTGGATGACACGTTTCCTTCTGGTCTTTCTACAATGCCTCAACAATTCAAAGGCGGGCCAAGGCTTTAAAATAAGATGTACAACTCGTGCTACATCCTTGTAACGTAAGTTCTATTTTGATTCGGATCCAGCGCAAAGATTCGGATAAAATAATGAGGGGTACTAACGTGCAGTTAAGTAACAGAATATTACCTCAGAGTTTCCGCATATGCTTGCGTGGGCATAGGGAATTTCCTTGTGCATGCGTGTTGGCATCCATTATAATTACCCACAAACCCATGGGGCGTGTCGTTTCTAGGCAACGTTTTAGCCCGGACTCCGGCAAAGATTTCATCAGAATCATGTTTACAGTTGTTAAATTTAAGTATTTTGAGTGCCCTAAGGGATTTTGGTAATGCTGAATCCATTTCCAATCTCAAAAATGGATTTCAAACATTGCAAGTACCTGATTTCTTGAATTTAAGTTACCCGGATTCCGGCAAAAAACTGCCGTCCGGGCTAAAACGTTGCCTGGGTAGACTACTCCCAAACCCATGTGCCCACACATGAAGCCTAGTAAGTTGTAACCTTGTCCTTTACATAAGTTTGGATCTGGCGGCGTATTGCCCCTTTCTACTCCATTCGTTTTTTCGACGCCATTTCCCATATTACTTTAAAATTTGGAAGTGACCAACATGTATTTTATTGAAATTGGTAGTTGTTTCTTGTGAGGTGCATTAAAATTTTCATATTTTTGGCACCGTCTCCCTTTTGACAACTACATCACATGCACCTAATCCACATAATATAATTGTAAAAGGTAAACCAACTCCTTCAAATCATTTGTCTCTCGCCCCTTTTTAAATATTAATGATTTTTAATTTGTCTCTCATTCCTTTTTAAATGTTAATGGTTTTTAAAAATAGCATTGAGCGATCATTTAATGGTTCGTTGGTATTTTCAATGCAAATTCTAGTATTTTATTTCTAGCATTGAGCGATCATTTAATGGTTCGTTAGTATTTTCAATGCAAATTCTAGTATTTTATTTCTAGTTATTACTTATATTTAAATTATGATTCATGATAACAAGATACATGGTTTCTATTAAAATTTAGGAAAGATACATGGTTTTTATTTAAAATAATTCAATAAATAAATAAAGGATTTTTTAGGTGATTTTTTTTTTAATTTAATTAAAAATTTGTTGAAAGTTATAATTTATTTTGGGTGATGAAGTATGAAAATTTTTATAAAAGTTTTGGTTAATTTCAAGATTATTTATACTATTTAAATTTTTGAAAAATGAGTAAATTGAGATATAACTTTACTTTACCATAAACAAATAAATCTAAGTGAAATTTTAAATTGTGATTTATTAATTTATTCAACAAATAAGCAACAAGTCTTTCATTTAACACATTTGAAAATGCAACTTATCATATGACTAAAACACTTCGTGTTAGGTTATATATGCACATTCATATATTAACTCTCCAACGAGTTGCATGTCATTCATAGCTCCTTTCATTTTCACATTGCAATTAAATAATCATTCTAATTCTAATTCTAATTCTAATTTTAATTCTAATTGATTCTATGTTTTTGATCTGTTTTTATAATTAAGTCTAGCATGGTTTATTACTTGCTTCATAACAATTAATTGTCATATGTGTTGGAAATACTGATAGGGGATGAACTAATATTTCTTATCAATTAGTATGCTTTTAACTTCATATAGCATTAATTGTTATTAGCATCAAATAAATAAAAACATTCATCAACGCCATTCAATAATGCACAATATTAAAGCCAGTAGACAAATATTTTTAGGTGGAAACTGCTCTGGGACAAAAACCATTGAATGCTTCTTAATATTTGTCTTTCAACAAAGCATACATCAATGTTTTTAGCTCCAACTGAAGGAGGCGTCAACCCCCTAATTTTCAAGCTCCAATGTTGTGGTTTACATGCTCCAACATGAAGGATGCTCCAACACCCTATTTACTAACTGCAACTGGACAAACACTCCAATGCCTTGTGTAGGCTCCAACATGTCCTAGCACCACCCTGCTACCCTGATCAGTCGTCGGATCATGTTTCACAATTTTCATATTGGATCCACCTATTCTCAAAATCAATACAAATTAAACTGCAATAGAATAACTTGTAATACACTTTGACAATCAATTATGCTTCTTCTCAATCCTAAAATCCACTTCTGCATCAAACCATCAAACCCTAACTTTCAATATCCACACAAATCTGCCTTTGCTCAACCTCATTTGATGTCAAGAGTCTTGGTGTCACATATCTTCCCATTGTTGCTGCCACACCCTAGGCACTATCACAAAGTTGCTTAATAACATACTTGTCTTACTGTCATAGCAACATATAGGTCACCAAGACCACTATCAAACATCATAGGAAATTACCATCAAAATAATGCCATTACACTATCACAACAAGGGTTGTTTCCATAATAGTTCATTTCCACTTAAGGGTTACTTTCATATAAACAATGTGTTGTGGTCATACTATCACTAGTTATTATTGTCAATTTATATATCAATGTCAATTGTGAAGTTGTCAGAACCAAAAAACAACATTTCATCAAGTTGCCAAACTTAGTGATACTAACTCAAGCAATTGTCCTCATAGTGCTCTGCTCAAAGAAGGAATAGGTAACACATAAAGGTTATGTTGATACAATCATAGGGCATATTGTCGTAAAACATGTTGCTACAGTATAACTACTCCATTTACTACTCAAATAGATCATTGTAACGTCATTGTTATGTATGAAAGATAGATGTCATATCAAAATCAAGATCATTGATTCACTGTTGAAGGTCACAGTTTAATTGCCAACAAGGTCATAATTTCACTGTCAACAAGATGATTGTTTTTCTGTCAACAAGGTCATTGTAGCCAACCTTTGATAGTTTCCCAAGCTTCTGAAGATACAACCATAATTATTATTAGCAACCAAACCCTAGTAATAAAAAAATCTCATCAAATTGCCCAAAGCCTCAATAACTTCTCATATATTATTTTACCATTCAAACATGACTCTGATATTTAGAGTCTTGACCTATAATGAAAATCATGCAAGGCCCTTGGTGGAAACAATTTATATGAAACTATAGCAAGTCATATCATCCAAAACATACTCTTCATCAACCAGAATGTAAAAAACTTATTAGTTCATCTTTAGATTGAGTCTTGTCTAAATATGATGTCGAGCCCTTTCTTTAAGACAGAATATGCCTACACTAGATCAGATGTGATATTTTTCTAAATTGTGCCACAAAATACTACCTCGGACCTTCCAATGCATAAGATAACTATGCATAATGATGTAGGTATCTCTATCCTCATGCCACAAGGTAGAAGATACCCATTGTTCAAGCAATTTGCTACAATGAGAATAACTTACAAGAGTACTAGTTAGGACTTAATAATTTTTATTAGCCATAGTTTTGGCCTATATGAAATTTCAGATATTGAAGGTAGACAAGATCCACACCGATATACCCTTACTTTCAAGACATTGTCACGTAGAATGTTGCTCCAAGGATAAAGACAAACAACTTTGGAAAGTCAACATACTTCCATACTTATCCACATTTCTTAAGTTATCAAATGTTTGGTTCTTCACAACAATTAAAACGTGAAATAATTCGGACTTCAAGGGTTAAATGAAGGCCACAGTTGATTGAGCAATAAGACGTTTAAGAAAATTTTGTTTGGATTTTGTTCTAGGCCACAACAATAATGCTAATTTTTTGTGCCTGTGTCAAAAGAAATATTGATCAAACTTGCTTCACTAGATATATAGACTGGTGATCGAACCAATTATGATGCCTTATCCATGGGTCTAAACTACTCATGATTTATTTCCCTAACACAAAGTTTAGAGGTTGTAAAAACTCAGATATGTATGCTCAGAAGGGCTGCGAAGGGGCTTCAAACAACATGCAGAGAAAAGCCTTCTTTTGTGCATAGAATCGATGCCTCATGAAGGCTCAAACCATAGAAAGATAGTCACAAAAAAAAATTGGCCTTCCTCCTAGAAATAGACCAATGAATCCATAAAATCCAACTTCAAAAATAAACCCTCTCATATGATATTTCTATGTCTCCATAGGGGCCAAAGAATATCAGAGTTATACAACAAAAGATAAACCTTAAATTTTCTTATGTTCGAGGTGTAATTTGATGCCCTTATATAATCTTTGGAGTGCCTCCAAAGTTGTAGCATAAATCCACTTTTGGAGGGACTAGAAGGACTTATTTGAATTTCAAATACAACTAGAGCCAAAATTCTCCTCCAATGTGGACCACAAATTGAATTTCAAATTTAAACTCAAAAGCCCCTTTCTAGCTATTGAAACCCTCCATGGGGATGTATTATCATAATATTAGTGGATTTCCACATCATCAATTTCTAGGGCCTTCAAAAAAAATAATACATCCACATCATTCAACCAATAATTTATTGCCTGATCATCACACTTTAGGGGTTTTTCCCACAAGCTTTAACCAAGGATATATGTCAAACTATGAGGGCTCTCAGGGCATGCAACATACCACCAGAATTGGCTTGAAGAGGAGAATCTAATGACAATGATCTTGATATCAAATTCACTAATATTGATCCTCAGAAACCTCAACAAAAGTGGGGCTAATAGGGTTTCCAACCATCCTTCCATTAGAGATTCCAACTAATGTAATCCAGAAAAATATCAAGAGCATTCAACAAAAAATGTTAACACTAATGGAAACATCATTCAATAATCTCTCCCTTTTTCATTGATGGCAACACATGCTCATTTTGTGAGTACAACTCCCCCTTACTTCATGTCTAGATCTTCTTCTCTTGATTTCTCTCCTCCTTTGACATCAATGGTAAAGGATGATTCCCCCTAACAAACTTCCTACTTATGTAACCTTCCTATGCTCCCCTTGACAAAAATCCTTCCTTAGTCTTCCTTCATGATAGCTATATGCAATAAACAACCTATTTCCCCTTGAAACACTATGCTTCATACATATTTCCACAATTTATTCTACATGTCAATATGGATAAACTTTTCCCACCAAAACTGCTACTCCACTAAAACTTCCCATAAATTTCTTCATATATACCAATGTCAATCTATCAAAATGATAGGCATTCAAAAGAACAACTGCTACTACATAGAATCCCCTTTTTCAATGTTTACATGGAGTCAACATGTTGAATTCTTCATAATAATGTGTGAACTAGCTCTCCAACTAGATCATCTTAAACTTAAATATCTTCCATTGGAGATACATCATGCCATTTTTCCTTTACAAAACCTAAAAGCATTATTGTTGATACTTTCTCATTTGCTTGGTCTTCTTACAAATTTTTTCTTCTCCAGACTTTCATGTACCTAATTTTATAGTTTTCCATGGAAGAGTCCATCTTGTACCTACAATCATGAGCTATATGCCCATAGTTATGAAATTTGTAACATTCAATGTTGGGCCTGAATGATCGAGCAAGTGACATATACTTTCTGCTAGAAAAGTCATTTTGAAACCCATATTGTGATCCTTCAAACATGCTTCTAGGGTTTTTATTCCATTGATAATGTATTATTATCAGCTCTGCGATACATCCTACAATCCATAGCCATATGCCCAAAGTTAGAACATGAAGAACAATGACAATTAAACATGTTATTGTACCTAGATTTGATGTCCTTTCTGAAGTCATTCTTCCTTGGAGGTGGTACAAACCTTTGTTAACCTTGTCCTTGATTGATTTAGCATTATTTCTTTGAGATGTAACATTTCCAATCCTCCTTGGTCATTCATTTCGATATGGCCTTTGAGGGAACTTTCTATTACTCTTCTCAACAATCTTGTTCTACAGGGACTTAGAGCTTGTGCTTGTAGAAATTATACAATAATCATGTATATCATGGATTCAATTCGATATAAAAATGTACTAAAGTTAAATATTGAATCGCTTCTACGAATCAATTACGGAATTAAAAACACAATAGCCAATCACATGAAGCAAAGAAGAATCAATCAAACCACAACACAGATAATTTCCCAAGGAAAGCTTGCTGCTCTAAAACCCCACTATCTTCTATTGTATATTCAACATGGATACATGAAACAATTACATAAAACTCTTCTTACAAGAGCCCTCTTGTACTCATCTAATTGTCTTACACTGTCTCAAATAAAACTGACCAATACTTAGCCAATTTACTGCCTCCAGACAGCCTGCCTTGCTTGCACAATTTGTGTGGAATGCAATCCCTATTCCATAGGAATTTTGGCCTTCCTAAAATGCGCAAGGGTCATGGGCAATCAAATGGGTGTTTGGTTGCATGGGTGCAACCCAGTAATCCTACAACTAATATTCAACTTCCCTTTCACCTAGATCTCAACTGGGTCTCCACTGGAACTGACATGCATGCAACTAATAATAGTAAATCCTCAGTTGCATGTGAGATCACTGACTGTGGATTAAATAATATTTAATTCACTTAATCTATCACTAGTGTATCAAACAGTTACAACTAGCACAATTGAGTTAAACTGATTACAACCTGCATTAACTAATGCACCACTGCACTTTGAACTCTGTTACAACTAGAATTACTCTACATATCACACCAACTACCCTCAACTTGAAATTCATGAGCTAACTAAGTTTATCACACTCAGTTAAATATTACAAGTTATTTTGAGATTATATTACATTTTATTGCCCATCTTAATTAAGTGATAACTAAAATAGACATGCACCAAATTTAGCCCACACTAGTGTAGGTGCTGCTAAGACCTGTGGTCCCACACTAGTGTAGGTGTTGCTTGGACCTCCTGGTCCCACACTAGCTTGAGTGCTGAAATTTCTTGTTGAACTTCAACACTCCCTCTCAACAAGAAAGGGATTATCCTTTACCCCGATCCTGCCTCTATGGTATTCAAATTTTCTCCTGGTGAGTGCCTTCGTCAGAATATCTGCATTCTGATCTTCCGTGGGAATGTACTAAAGTAACATTATCCGCCTCTGCACACAATCTCTGAGATAGTGGTAAAAAATATTTATGTACTTGGACCGATCATGAAACACAAGATTAATCGAGATTTTAATGCAACTCTAATTATCACAATGTATCGTTGTTGGATCCATCTGAGAACCAAACAAACCAACCAAGATCTTTCTCATCTAGATAGCCTCACATGCAACTTGACTTGCTACCATGTACTCTTCTTATGCTGAACTGAGTGACACATATTGTTGCTTCCTTCTATATCAATAAACTGTTGTTGATCCTATACTGAAGATCCCTCCTAATGTGCTCTTTCTGTTTGATGTATTGCCTGCCCAATATGCATCTATGAAGCCTTGAAGCTTCACTCCCTCTCTCTGTTTGTACCATAATCAATACTTTGATGTGTCCCTCGAGTATCTCAAGACATGCTTACTCGCCTTCCAAAAGAGCTTGGCAGGCTTAACCATAGCTTGACTCAGTTGGTTAACTGCATAGCAAATGTCTGGTCTGGTGTTCACTAGATACATCAATGAACCAACTAACTACCTGTAGATAGTAGTATCCACTACCTCTCCAGAAGTAGCACCCTCTTCCCTCCAATTTCCTAGAAGAGCAATGTCCATGGGTTTGCAACTCTCCATGTGAAACTTACCCAGTATCTCTTTGGTGTACTTGCCTTGAGAAACAAAAATATCACCATGTTGCTGCCATATTTCCAAACCAAGGAAATAATGAAGGAGTCCTATGTCCTTCAATTCGAACTCCCTTGCAAGATATTCCTTGCATGAGTGTACCAGTTGCTCATCACTAGTCAAAATTAGATCATCAACATAAAGAACAATAATCAATAGCTTACCCTCAACCAAAATCTGGTATAGGTTTGCATCAGCTTCACTTTTGGTGAAGCCCAGTCTGGTGAAATAGTTGTCTATTCGAGTGTACCAAGCACGAGGTGCTTGTTGTAGCCCATACAGTGCTCTCTTGATTCGACACACATGTGACTCACTGTCAAAGATCTCAAAACCTTTTGGATGCTCTATGTGCACTTCTTCCTCAATGAATCCATTGAGAAATGGAGTTTTCACATCCATCTGATGAATGCGTCAGCCCATCTGCGTTGAGAGTCAAAGGATGGATATAATGGAACAGTACCTTGCAACATGTGCAAAGGTCTCATCATAATCAATCGCCTCAATCTGTGAGAATCCCCGAGCCACAAATCTAGCATCGTATTTCTCCACACTCCCATCAACAGCTTGTTTTACCTTGTAGATCTAACCACTAATTTTTCGACCGGTCTTGGGACAATCTCCCATGCACTGTTCTTGACATGGAGTCATACTCCTCCACCATTGCATCAACTCAAATTGGTTGCTGCATTTCCTCCTAAAAGGGAGATGGTTCAGTCACAATACATTTTCTCATAAGAGCTATGTATCCAGTAAACCTGTCTAGAGACTATCTCTGTTTGCGCTGTGAAGTAGGGGCTCCTACATTCTCCGCAGCATCAAGTCTCAATCTATCAACTTCTGTGGTGCGCCTTCTACCATTTCTGATGGATGGCTTTGCATGATTTTTTTCTGCCACTCCATGATCCTCTTTATGTGGTTGCTCCACATCTTGAGGCTCATCCTTGGGAACCAAGATTTCCTCCTCTACATGCAAATCCAGCTGCCTCTTAAGCAGGGAAAATTTTAGGGGCAAATTTTAAGGGGTTTTAAATTTTGATAGGATGAATTTTTTTATATAAACCCATTTTCTATAGTTTTATAAAGTTAGCCCTATAATTATTTTAAAATAATTAATTATTAAATATTAGCCCATCAAAATAAATTCCCATAAAACTGAAAAAAAAATGGAATTCGCTCTCGATTTTCTTTGCTTGGAGAAGATTTCAATGGCATTCGCTCCCGATTTTCTTTGTTTGGAGCATATTTCAATGGCATTCGCCTGGATTTACTGGGTCGGAGGGAGGGGTTGGAGTGATTCACCCCATTTTTTCACTGGTTGGGGCTTGGAAGTTGGAGGTGCAACAAATATTTCGCCGGATTTACTGGGTCATAGAGGTGGTTGGGGCTTGGAAGTTATATGCAAACCTAGCAGATCGATGGAGGTGGAAACTTACAAGATCTAGACGCATTGACCGATGACAGGCTTAGTTGCATGCATTGACGAGGACAACGGGTTCCGGGAGACGGTAGCTGGATTTAGAGTACCAAGGTCCAAGTCTCAAGATATTCCATTTCCCCGGTGCCATGGAGCTAAACCTGCGCCGCGAGGAGGAGTTTGGGCAGTGGTGTTGGCCCTTGGGTTGCAACTGTAATTATATTTTTTTTATAAATTTGCTGAGTCCTAATGCTTCAAGTGTGATGTGATTTCTTTGGCTAGTCTAACAACGCTCTGTAACTGGTGATTGCTTCAAATTTCAACGAGTCTAAATGCGGTGAATGTGGGTGCTCTGTGCTAGTCAGTGGTGAATGCTGAAGAATACACAAGAAGTTTCAGAGGTTCAATGTGAAGAGTGCAAATTTTCCCTTGATGTGGTTTAAATTTAGTGGGATTTCAATTGATCTCTTATATGCAAGGCTTTCTCTGAGAACAATTCCGGAAGTAAGTGTGATCTTCAGGTTTTGAAATTAATATATTGGTCAAAAAGTGTTGGCTTTATCTTTATAGGACGACTTACAAAATTTTAGTGAGACTTCTCGCTTTGAGATTGATTCCTTTCCCCAAAAGGATAGGGTGCGGGAGTCAGCTTGAGTTTCCTACTAATTATAAACTTCCTCTCCTTTCTGTTGAACCCCAAAATGGTCAGCAGCCCTGATTGCCAAGTATTGCAATCTGCTTCATTTAATTCTGCAATTATGCCCTCTACGAAAATTTGGCATGTTTAACCCAAACTGTTAGAACTTGACTCTCTCCATTCATCAGTTCACACTCTCTTTCACTAATACATGGGTCTCCCACTACCTAGTTCCTTGACATTTTGTAAATGGCATGTACAATCTGGCAATGATGGCAGTTATACAATTGCAGTTAGACAATCCCAATGACATAGTTGATATCCTCAAACAGTGATGTTAGTGATGTTGATGTTGTGGATGATATTACTTGATGCTTCATGATGGGTGTTCTTTCTCACTTTCACATAATCTTGTTATAGACTCTACTTGATGCTTTTGTTGCTATGGTCGTGTTAGGCATTAATTAATTGTCTTCAATGTTCAATGTGTGAAGAGTGCAAATGTTCCCTTGATGCGATTTAAATTCAATGGGATTCCAATTGATCTCTTATATGCAAGGATTTCTCTAAGAAAAATTCCGGAAGTAAGTGTGATCTTCAAGTTTTGAAATTAATATATTGGTCAAAAAGTGTTGGCTTTATCTTTACAGGACAGCTTACAAAATTTTAGTGAGACTTCTCTCTTTAAGATTGATTCCTTTCCCCAAAAGGATAGGGTGCAGGAGTCAGCTTGAGTTTCCTACTGATTATAAATTTCCTCTCCTTTCTATTGAACCCCAAAATCGTCAACATCCCTGATTGCCAAGTATTGCAATCTGCTTCATTTAATTATGCAATTATGTCCTCTATGAAAATTTGGCATGTTTAACCCAAACTGTTAGAACTCGACTCTCTCCATTCATCATTTCACGCTCTCCTTCACTAACACATGGGTCTCCCACTACCTAGTTCCTTGAAATTTTGTAAATGGCATGTACAATCTGGCAATGATGGCAGTTATACAATTGCAGTTTGACAGTCCCAATGACATAGTTGATATCCTCACAGAGTGATGTTAGTGATGTTGATGTTGTGGATGATATTACTTGATGCTTCATGATGGGTGTTATTTCTTACTTTCACATAATCTTGTTATAGCCTCTGCTTGATGCTTTTGTTGCTATGGTCGTGTCAAGCATTAACTAATTGTCTTCAATGTTCAATATGTGAAGAGTGAAAATATTCCCTTGATGTGGTTTAAATTTAGTGGGATTTCAATTGATCTCTTATATGCAAGGCTTTCTCTGAGAAAAATTCCAGAACTAAGTGTGATCTTTAGGTTTTGAAGTCAATATATTGGTCAAAAAGTGTTGGCTTTATCTTTACAGGACGACTTACAAAATTTTAGTGAGACTTCTCTCTTTGAGATTGATTCCTTTCCCCAAAAGGATAGGGTGTGGGAGTCATCTTGAGTTTCCTCTTGATTATAAATTTCCTCTCCTTTCTGTTGAACCCCAAAAATGGTCAGCAGCCCTGATTGCCAAGTATTGCAATCTGCTTCATTTAATTCTGCAATTATGCCCTCTACGAAAATTTGGCATGTTTAACCCAAATTGTTAGAACTTGACTCTCTCCATTCATCAGTTCACGCTCTCCTTCACTAATACATGGGTCTCCCACTACCTAGTTCCTTGACATTTTGTAAATGGCATGTACAATCTGGAAATGATGGCAGTTATACAATTGCAGTTTGACAGTCCCGATGACATAGTTGATATCCTCACACAGTGATGTTAGTGATGTTGATGTTGTGGATGATATTGCTTGATGCTTCATGATGGGTGTTCTTTCTCACTTTCAGATAATCTTGTTATAGCCTCTGCTTGATGCTTTTTTTGCTATGGTCGTGTCAGGCATTAATTAATTGTCTTAAATGTTCAATGTGTGAAGAGTGCAAATGTTCCCTTGATGCGGTTTAAATTCAGTGGGATTTCAATTGATCTCTTATATGCAAGGCTTTCTCTGAGAACAATTCCGAAAGTAAGTGTGATCTTCAGGTTTGAAGTTAATATATTGGTCAAAAAGTATTGGATTTATCTTTAGGACGGCTTCAAAGAATTGTTGAGGATGGATACAAATAGGTCGAATCTTTGGTGATTGCTTCAAAGTTCGGCGAGTCTAACGGTGCGGTGAATGCGGGTGCTCTGTGCTAGTCGGTGGTGAATGTAAAGTTTTTAAAGTTTCGAGGAGGTTGCATGTGTGAAGCGTGCAAATGTTCCCTTGATGTGGTTTAAATTCAGTCGGATTTCAATTGATCTATTATATGCAAGGCTTTCTCTGAGAACAATTCTGGAAGTAAGTGTGATCTTCAGGTTTTGAAATTAATATATGATATTATTGTCTTTCTTTTTTGTGAATATTACATTGCACATTTTCATGTTCATGATAACTTCCCTTCCGGATGATAGAAAAGGTGGACCATGGAGTAAAGGTGTTGTAGGTTGTAGAGTAACATGAAATTTTACAATATGGGTTTGGTCATTTATAATCTTCTCAACAATGTCTGTTGTTTCTCTAATGTTAATAAGTTCAAAAAGAGAATCTCAATGCACAATTGAGGAATTTTCATATGATACAAGGAAGTTGGAACTAACTCACAAACCTGGCGCTGTTAAATCATAGAAATTTTATTTGCACTCGTCTTTCATTCTCTCATGAACCGAGTGAAATTTCTTGGGGAATTTCTAATCAACAAGTTCTAGGAGTTTGTGTCAAATTTGGGTAGACTCGTAAAGTGATTAGCTTGTGGCTGCTATAAACTCTTTTTGTCAACCCATGGATACATGGCTTAAATTTTCACTTGATTTGCAGTTTCCAATGATTTGACACTAAGAATCATTGGCCGACTTCTTTTCTTCTTTTTTGCCCCTTTCCCTTAGATGGTCATGCATGGGAGGGGAAGTTCCAGTGAATGTATGATTTGTGGTGTGCATTTATCTGTTGGTTAAATTTTTGGTAACATCCCATGACTGTTATTTCAATGGAAGTTGGTTAAATAACAAACAATAAGTGCTAATTAGGAGTTTTGAATGTTTTATACAATAACTAATTTTGTTTTATAGGATCCCAAATGTGCTTTTTTGGGCCTGAAACTTTACATGGCACCCCTGTGTTTACAAATCATGGAAAACATTTGAATCTTTTTAGGTTTTTTCCAAGCCATACTGGACGTGTTTCACTACCTAAAACATTTCCATATATTGAAATACAGGTGGTTGAATTTCCTACAATTTAGGTTACATAAAACACAAATTTTGGTCAATTTTTGTTAATGCATTGAACCCTGGCCAAATTTATCAAATCATGTTGTGACATGAGGGAAGAGCTTGTTGGTTGGTCCCGTACATGTTGGCCCAGGACCTAGGTTGGTCCCGTACATGTTGGTTTACAAGGGGCTTTGATACCAATAACAATTATAAAAAGCTGCAAATAATGTTTTGAAATTTTGATATGATAGCAGTCCATGACTCCATGCTCATGAAATTGGACAACATACCATATTCATATTATATTTTTTGAGTGTTTCTTCCAGCTTTAGAATGCAAAATAAACTGGTCATTGAATGCAAGAGTAGAAATCCCAGGGTAACTCTGCCATGCATGCAGGAATCTCACCCAAGCTAGTATGCCACAAGTAAGATTAGAGCTCCCAGAATGAATACGCATTGCAAGCCTAGATAAATGCACCCTACCAAAAATAAGATGATGTTGTCTACAAATCAACTTGTCCACATGAGAGACTCTTCCATAGGTGTGCCCTCTTTCCATTAAATGCCAAGTGCTCTACCACCAGAAGGAGAACATGCTTGGAGCAACACGGTAAATTAACAGTTTGGTGTCAGGCATGCTCTATCCCCTTAAGGTGCCTATTATGATGGACGTATCATGATTTACCCCGCAATTTGAGGTGGTTGCATTGCTTTCTTACATCTTTTCTCCTATTTTTCTATGTAAACATGTGTTTTAGGGTGTAGAGCAACCATTCTTTAACAATAAGTTGACTTGGAGAGAAGTGAAAGTTGGTTATGCAATCGGTTAGTGTTGCATTCTTCTATGTTTGGGTCAAGGAAAGGAGTTTCATAGATCTTGGATTTCTAGGCATTTAAAATTGTATTGAGTTGCATTAGGGGCTTGGATTTTATGTTGCGTATGTATAGGGGATGGGTTTTCCTGAGGTCAACAATGGATGCCCCCTTGTGTCATTACGCCTTAGACATATCATTTTGGTTTTACATTTTCGTCTTTCCGATGATTATTGCATGGATGGAAATTTTGATATATATTCATGCCATTGGTACACATTTAAGTTAAGTGGAAAGTTGTATAACTATTGGATTGATATTATAAGAAAGAGGGGGAGGGGTCTGTTCCATGTTGAAGTGTTGATATCCAAATTGCTTCTTTATTTATTTTTAAAAAGAGCTCCAGAGCTCACAAGAAGGATCAGAAAATGAGCAATTTTTTTAACGTTGAAAGAATATGTGTCATTTTTTTTCATACAAAATGTTGAGTTCCTCAAGGGTCATGTGGAAGGAGATGAAAAATAAGTCAAGGTATTTTTAGATCCTTAATTTTATAGTTGAGAACCCAACTCATGGATGAAGAAGTAGAATGCAAGATTTTGTTACTATATGTAAGGAGATGTACCTTAATGTCAAGGGTTGTATGGTTAAGTAATATGGAAAAATTTGACTTGGGAATAAACTTGTGGGGGTCAACAACTTTGAAATTCAGCAACTCGGGAAAACAATGGAAATGACTTGGCAAAAAATGGCTAAGCATTAAAAAATGTAAAATATTTCATTTTTTCATTTAAAATTATGTATAAACTGGCAACAATATATAATAAAATTTCCATACCATATGAAAAGAAGATACATATATAAAAGGTGTAATATGCCAAATGATCTAGTATCTACTATCAATGCCTCTGCTCCTTTAGTGGGCATATATATTGGGTCATCCTCTAGTAGTGGAAGGTTCTATGGTTGGAGTCAAACATAGTGGTGGGTACTGAGTCTAGTACAGGACTTTGTCCATCCTATAGTGGCTGGTTAAGGACATCCTCTACTTCCAGCCACTCTTGCTCATACTTGACATCTACCCAAGCAGGGAAATCCATGAAAGATTTATTGGCACTGATTATATACTCCAGTGTTTGTTTTGAAATTGTGATTTTTTCAGAACTCAAAAAAACTTGTGATTTGTTTGGGTTATTTCTTGGGATGGGAAAATCAGAAAAAATAAATATATTCCAATATTTTGGCAAAATTTTCCGCGTTACTATAGAGAATATAATATTCATTGACATTGAGATGCAGGGAAAGAATTATACATTGGGAAAAATGTGCAACCTGTTTTGCTTTAGAAGCTTATACCAGTTTTCCCATCATATTTGACATAGAAAAATAAATATTTCACTAGAATTAACAAGGAGAAACTAATCCAGAAAGGGAAAAAATTGAAGTAGACGGATGATTGCTTTGTCAAACAAAATAATGATTTATTCTCAATTTTGACATGGTCAAGTCTGGATGGAACGGATGATTGCCCATAGCAATTGTAGCCAAAGTGTGTCTATGCTGGAAAAAACAACTTGAGCCTGTGTCTAAGATAGTTGAAAACTGCTAAAAAATAGACCTATTTGATTGTGCAACCCCTAATATCTGGGTGGGTAGAAGAACATTTTAGACTGATGATTGTTGAACTGAAAAATATTTTCATCCCAAGGGAAGGTGGGCTAAGATTTTCTCCAGAGAGGCATCTACAACAACTACGTAATTGACATAAATTAGTCCAGGAGTGTGCAAGTGTTCAAGTTCGAGTCTTCGAAGTTCCTCGTCTATACAGTGAAATGTCTCAAACCAATGTAGGTTGTCCTTTGATGTATATGAGACCCAACTAGGAGCATGCATTTTAGAAAGGTAGGATAAGCTCAAAATGCAAATAATATAACTCTTGCTATAGATACAATTAATTCATTGTCAAGTGCTTTCTTCGTTATAAGAGGATAACAAACTCCTATAGGTAGCACTATGCCATTATAGTGAACAAGGAAGGGTAGATGTGATATCCTTATCTGAGGCCCTTAGTGGCCTTGAAGATTCAAGAAAGACATTGTCCTCCTATTGACCAAAGTTTTAATTCAGGGTCCTATGTAGGCCTTGGCCCACAAAATGAAGTTCTTAGCAAAGCCAAATTTCTTCATAGCTGAGAATAAGAAATTATACCTCACTCTATCCAAGGCATTCATCATATTGAGTTTTATGACTCATGTACTTCTTTCTAGTTGGGTGGCTACTGTGAGCAGCTTCCTGAACTCTTATGCTATTTTCACAGATAAGTCTGCCCTGAACAAAGCAAGTTTGTTTCTTTGCGATAATACATTGCATCAATGGTTTAAATCTATAAAATGTAGTCTTACCTAGAGTATTTTAGTTTCTGATGTTAGGGATGAGGGTGAAGTAGAAGGAATTTATTTCTTCTTTAAATCTGCATTGCTTACTTTATTCTTCCACATAACTTAAGAGGTCCCTATTGATATATTTCCATGCTTACTAAAAATGTGTTTAGAACTTTTCTGGACTCTGGACTAGGGACTTTGTTAAGTTTCATATTCCATACCGTTTCTTGGACTTCCTTGCTTGATATGGGTCCTAGGAGTTTCTCATTATCCAATTCTTGTAAAATACATGGATCTTGTCCAAAATTTCCTCCCGAGCACTCCCAGTATCTACTCTTATTCTGAAAATAGGTTCCTAAAGTGAGATAAGGCTGCTACTTTGATTTCATTAAACCATATGTTTTCAATCTGTCTAAGAGTTACCTCAGAGATGAAATTTTAAATTCTTCTTGAGTGTTCTTGGTAATGGAAAAATTTAATGCTCCTGTTCCCTGCTTTCAGCCACAGGCTCCTTGATTTCAATCTCCAGATTTCTTCTTCAATGATCTGAGCTTTGAATATTTTAGCACTTACTTCCTTTTCCCCTTGCCTGCGTCTATTCAGAGAGCCCTTATTCTTCAATTTGGGACTTGACCTCTTCAAGGATTCTCGTCTTTCTGGAATGGGACGATCTTCCTTGTGGGATTTAGCCCATTCTTTCATTTCAATTTTAATCTCTTTATTTTTTTCTCCCAGATGTAGGAGGCAAAGCCATGAACTGGGAGAGATCCGGAATTTCTCACCATTTCTTTAAATTCTGGCTGTGAGAACCATACAGGGCTATATTTTAAATAACCTGGACCAAGTGCTTGAGAGTTTGATACTAAGAGCATAATCGTCTTGTGATTGGATAGTGCAATTGGGATAATTACAGAATTTATAATTACTCAGAGAAAAAGGAGCTTTATAAAAGAAACCTATCAAGTCTTTCCACAATGAACCCTGGCCCTAGCTTTGTATTGCTCCAATTGAATTTTCCATTAAAAAGGTCCTATTCTGAAATTAGGTCTTCAATGGCCCTAATGGTTAAGAACATGTTGGCTTTTTTTTCCATTTCACTTATTAAACCTATAGAAAGGGTCCATTCTATTGATTAAACAAGTGTAAAGATACCATTCCATTGATTTACCCTGCAAAGGTTCCATTCCGCTGATCAAACCCATTAGATGATTTAACGCTTGCAATTTCTTTTGCCCGTGCTTGTTCCATGCATGTAAACCCAAATCATTGGCCCACCTAGAAATGTGGCCCACTTGGTGTCTTAGTGTAAGAACACTCTTAAAAATCCTTAGCTCCTCTTCAAGCTCATGAAATATTACTTGCAATGATTCCAAATTGTTTTGACAATTGTTCATCTAGGCAAATTAAGGGAATTTGCACCTATGATTAAATCATAAATCATTAGGGACTTGGATGTTGTGTATATGTGAAGTTGTTTCTATCATATGCTTGACAACTACCTCATAAGGAGCTTCTCCTTCATTTGTCCTTGGAAGCCATTTAGTCGCTAAAACCGTCCTTGGAGCATGGCTGTTAATTAGCCCAAGTCCTCCATCTTCTCTATGGAGGGTGTAAATGTCACTAGTAACTGACTAGTTGCCTTCCTCCTCACTTTTATCATGGAAAATGATAGAGGATATGTTTCAAATTCTTATAACCAATTCATCAAGGGAAAGATAAGTAAAAGAATCACTAGTAACTGACTAGCTTCCTTCCTCACTTTTATCATGGAAAATGATAGAGGATATGTTCAACTTCTTATAACCAATTCTTTACAACTTAAGGGAGAGGTTTTTTTGCAAAGGATGATTAAATTTATTGTAATATTTTGTTGTTTTGTTTAAAGCTTTCAAGTGTTCATTAGGTGATTTGGAGATATTAATTAATTTAGTGGAAATTTTTATATATTTTACATTGAATGATGTTCTTTGTTTTATAGATGATGACTCATGATGTTATTGTTTTGTGTATAATGATTTATTTTTTCTTTTGGGCTTGGGCAATGGCACAACATTTTAATAAAAAATTGCATAATGGTTTTTGTGAACATTACACTTATTTTACTTTGAAAGCTACTTACAAATCTAGTAATTCTCAACTCTTGGAAACTATTGATGCAGGTTTCTAGATCGATTTGAAATTTTACTTCTGGAATATTCAATGAGATGTCAAAAGCTAATCCTGGGAAGAAACTATCAAGGAAAATTGATGTATTATCATACTTTAAAAAATCTCAATCCAAGAATACACATTCTCTTCATGCTTCAAGCTCCTTTGAACAATCTGTTACTGAGAGAGATGTTAACTCTTGTGAAAATGCATCTAATATCCATATGATGGATGAAATAATAGGTTCCTCAAGTGATCAAGGTGAGATAAATGCGGTTTCAACAAAAATTAGTGATGAAAATGTTAAAGATATTTCCTTGGAAGGTGACACAAACCATTCACGGAAAAGGAAAAAAGGCCGGTGGACCGTAGGGAGAAAATTCCAAGATGATTGGGTCTCAAGTTTTCCATTTATTGAATAAATATCTCCTACAAATGAGGATTTATGAGAAGTTAAATGTATTCCGTGTAGTTGGAAAAGTCGCAAGGTAGTGAAATTTCAGATGAAGCTAGATACAATACAAAAGCATGTAGGAAAGGTTTATGAAAAGAAAATTGTAAATGGTAAAGAGAAATCTATTGTTAGATGGAAATATTTGGAGGAATTTCGACATATCCAATGTGTGGAAGAATACAAAAATTATTTAATAAGTAAGAAGAAACTTGAGGCAGGTGGAGGAACCATCATATATCAATTTGAAAAGACAATGCAAATAAGTTTGTTATCCAAGACGATACAATTGAGCACTGTATTTCACATCTTATGTAAAGGTTGTCCTATGACAGATTATCCAGATCACATGAAATTTCTATCTTTTCTTCACGTGCCAAACATTCCATCTTCTCATTGGTCCATAACTAGTGGTTGGGAATGGGCAAGATATCTAGCTCAAGTATAGAATTATGATTTGAAACGGGAGATTGCAAATGCTAGGTTTTTGGCATTGTCTTTGGATGAGGTTACGGCTATTGATAATACTTCATGGATCTGCATGAGCGTTTATATGGTTAATGACCACATTAGGCATTCCTATCTACTTGGGATTAAAAAGATGAAAGAGACTTCTACAACTGGAAATATTTATGAACTTGTTCTTAATACTTTGAAGGAAAGTGGTATGGATCATTTAATGATTGCAAAAAAGTTGGTATGTGTTGGAGCAGATGGAGCATCGGTAATGCAAGGACAAAGGAATGGTCTTTGTGTTAGACTACAACTATCAGCTTCACCATATATGCTTAATATTCATTGTATGGCTCATAGGATGAATCTTGCATTTAAAATCGTAAGCAAGTTTCCATCAGTTTCAAAAGTTGAAGATATTGTACGTGAGACTCATGCATACTTTTCTTGTAGTCCCAAATGATATTTATAGTTTCAACAATTTGCAGATGGTGTTACGGATGGAAAAAAACTACTGAAAGATGTTGATACAAGATGGATCTCATTAAATGGACCAGCTCAAAGACTATTTAGTAAGTTCAAATCTTTGGTAGGGTTGATGTATGAAAATCACTACAATGTAGACAAATATCAAGATCTTCTTTTTCAACTAACTGATATAGAAACATTATTGACATTGGCTAGAATTCTTCCTATGCTACATGAAATGAATGTCCTCGTGAAAATGCCTTAGAATCGCACAATGTATATTTCCGAATACACAAATGCGAGAAAGTCAGCGTGCCTTGCATTGGATAATTTGTATATGATGCCGGACTCTTTTACTCGTCCAGAGTTTATAAGTTGGACTAAGATCATCAATATAGAAAATACTGAAAAAATTTTAATGTTTGATGAAAAAGGGATACTATGTATCGCAGTGCGTGGGTATATGGTCCCCTTTCATTATATTAGTAAGACGAGACGAATCACCAAAGATTGCCCCGTGTCAAGAGACCAATTTGATAATATTGTGATCTCATTGAGACAAAATTTGATAGAAATTGCAAGATCACTATCATCAGAGATAAGAGAATGATTTTCTCAAGATGAATTGTTGGAGGCCATGTGTGTTGTATACCCTCAATATTGGAACAATTGTCAATGTCCAAGAAATTTAAAAGTCGGTTTTCAAAAGAGATTAAAATGTTTAGTAGACCACTTTTGCAAGAAAGTCTCGATACATGGAGAACAGATTGAAGGTATTTTAGATTCATCAAAATTGTATCAACAAGGTGGACGCTTTTCTGAAACAATGTGGAAGCAATATCCTTTTTTGGAGAATCCTAATGAAAACTGTGCTATAACAAGATTATGAAATACTTTAAGTGCTAGCCAATACCTGCAAGAAAACATATCAGAATATTTCAAATTAGCAGATTTGTGTTAAACCATGATTTTGGGATCAGTGGAGGATGAGAGAATGTTTAGTGCACTATCATTCTTGAAGTCAAAGTTGAGGAAAAAGCTTGATAAACATGTGGATACATGTTTAAGATTATATGTAACAAAGTATGACGTTAACAATTTTCCATATGAAAGAGAGCTAGCGCTTTGGCGATAAGATTGTGATAGAAGGGGAGAAAACATTATAACAAATTTATCTAATGAACTTGATACAGAACATAATGTTTTGGAGGCTCATAATGACAAAACATCTGGAGAAGATCATGTTCACAATGTAGAAAATGATGACCAAGATGAGAACTGGGAAATTGAAATACCCTAGGACTCTTATTTTGGTATACATGTTCTGTTGATCATGCAAGATTACTATATGTCAAATTCAGGTAAAAATGGATTCTATATTTTGTACTTTTCATTGTAACATTGCAGCTACATTTCTCTCATGCATGTTATTTTAAGATTGATGTTTCATATTTAATCCTTACATTGTTTTTTTTCTTATTTGTGACAAGAAATGAAGCTGGATTTGATGATTCCGGGACCTATTTCTTTTCACATAGATAGTGTCTGACTAGTATTAAAAGATAAATAACTAATTTAACAAGACTAATGCAAAGCATCAATGGGCTCATTCAAGTACATGAAACTACCTTGATGTCTTGCTCTGACATCTTGGAAAATTTTAATGGTATATATGTTGCTTGTGTTTGGGGAATTTTTTTGAGTTTCGAGTTTTATATTTTCTTGGAAAATAATTATTGATATTTGGAAAATGTGTGATTTTATATTGGTATTGGAAACGAAGCTAGTTTTGATCTTTGATTGGAAATGAAGTCGGATTTGATGAAGTTGGGACCTATTTCTTTTCACATAGATAGTGTCCTAGTATTAAATAATAAATAACTAATTTAAGAAGTCTAACGCTAAGCAACAATGGGCTTATTCAAGTACATGAAATTGTGTTGATGTCTAGCTTTGATATCTTTGAAAATTTTAGTGGTTTGTTTGTTGCTTGTTTAGAGGATTTTTTTGAGTTTGAAATTTTTGGTTTGTTTTGGTCAGATATTTTTAGTCCCTTGAATGCTTATGGGTCTCATATCATGCATATATCAATAGATCTAGTTTTATTATTATAATCATTATTGTTTTCTTTATATATTTGGTGGTTTGAGGAAAGATATTTTATTTCCTTTCACTTTGTGGCATGATTTCGACAACTTCACCTTTTAGAATATAGTAAAATATTTTTCTTATTATAGATTTTTCTTGGAAAAGAATTATTGATATTTGGAAAGGGAAATAAGCCCTGGGTAGCTAAGCGAAGAGAAAAATTGTCTATGTACTAGGTTCCTATGCATTCATCGTAGGAGACCTATTTGCATGAGACAGACGTTCCTTTTATGCAATTACACTTTTAATGCCAAGGCGGAGCTGAGTTCCCTAACCTAGGAAGAACAGTGGCAGTTGATCATAATGCTAAGGAGATTAGAATGTTGGTTTCACAAACAGCTGACCATGCCACCAATTTTGGTGGAACCAAAGGAACCACATCAGCTTATTATGGTTCTTTCGAGATTGCTGAGGGTGAAACCGAGGCTTTTTTGGGAAGCATGGAAGGTAGTTGTGGTTGCCTAGCATTTAGTAGCAAGGTATTCTTATGTTGATTGCAGATTCCTAGAAAATATTGAAATCTAATGGTTACAAGAGGGTCAATTGTTTGACCTTTCTAGTGGCAGTCAGATTCCTAGATATTCCTGGAATCTGCAATCCTCATAAGTTCAGGAATTAGTACAATAGCATGTGTTTAGTTTTAAGAGGTAACATGTTTAAATCCAAAAGCATTGAATACCCCTTCCTAAATTCACATATGTATTCCTTAATAGATTTTAATATTCATAATTCAACTACCTCTTTATTATTGTAATTAACTACAGGGAGACTTTTTTGGGCAGTTTGATTGTCTACTAGGTGTTCTATGTAAATGACTGATTTTATTAATGTCTTTTGTGTGCAGAAGTTCTTGATACAAAATGTGCACTCTCTTTAGGAATACAAAGGGCATGTAGACAATTTTATTTGCTATCTTCTGCCTGGAACAGCCTATTCACATGCTCAATATACTCTAGGTGATCTCTTAGATTTTACTGGCATTGAAATATAGTACACTTGCTCTCTCTTCTTCTAAATTTAACACTATATGTTGTTGTGTAAGCAGGAGGTATTCTTTACACATTGCAGGATACTAATTTGCAATACATTACATATTCTTCCTTCTTGCTCTTGACATATGCAAAATACTTGAGCTCCTCCAAATAAGTAGTAACTTTTGGTGGGACAGTGACAGTCACTCCTCACAGGCTAAGAGCACTTGAAAAATGCCAGGTATAGATTCATAATAGCCCAATGCTTAATTTTCCTATTATTTCAAAAAGTTATTAATGTATGCAGGATCTAAATCAATTTTGTGTTGATGAAGGTTGATTACATACTGGGAGATAATCCTATGAGGATGTCATACATGGTTGGATATGGTTGCCTCTATCCAAAACTTATTCATCACAGAGCCTCTTCTCTGCCCTCTAAGGCCAATCATCCTCAACCCATTCCCTGCAAAGAAGGATTCCAATCTCTGTACAACAGTGCACCCAATCCCGACATCTTGGTGGGAGTTGTGGTGGTAGGCCCAGACAACATGGATAGGTTTACTGATGTGAAAAACAATTATGATCAATCTGAACCTTCCACCTACATTAATGGACCCTTAGCGGGTTCCCTTGCTTATTTGGCCCAGAGACTAATGTTATACATCTGAAATTTCTTCGTGCCAGAGATTTCAGGGTGAATGATAAATTCATCATGTTTCAGAATAGTGTGGCATGGAGGAAGGCATTTGGAGCTGACAGTATAGTTGAAGAGGATCTGAAATTTGATGAGAATCTAAATTCAGTGGCCTTCATGCATTGTTATGATAAAGTGGGCCACCCTGTGTGATACATTGCTTATGGGATTTTTTTAGACAAGGAGCTCTACCAGAAGATCTTTGGAGACGATGAGAAGCTGAAGAATTTTCTTAGATGAAGGGCCCAAATTCTGGAGAAGGGCATCAAGCTCCTTGATTTCAAGCCTGGTGGTGTCAATGCCATGATTCAAATCACAGATCTTAAGAATATGTGGAAGAGAGAATTGAGAGCTACATCAAACAAAATTCTTGCACTTTTTCAAGATAACTACCCAGAGATGGTAGCAAGAAAGGTCTGAACTGCTCAAAACACAAATATTTTTGCCTTTTCCGAGCTTGCCTAGAAAAATCTATCTGAATGACTATAAATGATCAGAAGGATGATGTCAGATGTCCTCGTAGATCTGGTGTTTTGAGAATTTTGGCACACCAAAAATTGGAATTTCTGACGCATCTCTAGATATATATATATATATATATATATACACTTAACAGGAATAAGTAATCCAAGATACCTCTGCCTAGATATGATCCTGTGATTTGAAATGGAAGCATGACAGATATTTGCCCTGGATTCCTCTTCTAATGGTTATTTTGATCGTTGATCAGTTTTGGGCACCCTGATCCGTGATTTGACACAAATATGACCGACTTTGTTGATGAATCGAGTATAACCCATGACAATGTCATCATCCCTATAAGATCTTAAGACAGACACATTTGAGGAATGAAATCTTTCGATTTCATTAAATATCTTAGTTCACACCTGAATTTTGATCAACCTACAATGGCATGTTTATTGTTTTGATATCCTACCTTGAATGATTGGTTATGATTGTACTGGAGCATACCTCTGATCAGTTTAAGTAGTGACCTAAGTGAAGACATGTGTTACTTTCACTTGGAATATTTAAGTTGAAGAAGTGAAAGGGCATGAGAATTAACATCTCATCATTTCCACAGTAGTTGTGTTGTCAAGCAGTCTCACTATATACGATAGCTTTATCTTGTCGCAGCAGTAATCCTCAAGGTTCATCATTGCCCTGCAGCAGTTGCTTAAGACTATCATTGCAGTGTTTTGATACAACACCCTTGTGACAATAACCTTTTCTATGAAAATAATTTTATAGTGTTCATGATAGTCCTCCTGTGGGCCTAACTGAAGTATACCTGCAGTGATTAAGTTCTAAAAATCATATAGTTTCACTAAGCACAAAGATCTTCTAGAGTTTGCTGGCATGATACTATAGTCATTAACACTGTCTTGAATGAGTGGTTTTCAGAACAAGGCCAACAACCTGAAGGGATCCTAAAAGGCATCAAAAAGCCTAAAACTTGTGGTATACTGTTGATAGAAAGAAGCTTCAAGGCATCATCACACTTAAGGTATATTTCTCATTGACACATGCAAAACAGAGAATAGTAGGCAGGTTGCTTTAGATGCATTTGATCAATGTATGATACTAGCTGATATAACTTGACCAGAGACTTTAAGTTTGTTTGAATAGAGACATTAGAGGCACCACTGAGAGTGATGATAACAATAATCAATAAGATAGTAACTTTTATTTACTCTGGATGCTATGTTATCCACATATGCTAATAATTAGTAGCAAGATATTTTATTCAAACTTTATTTCTTTCTGTTTATTATGATCAAACTATATCCTTACATCTTCCATAAATTGGAGTTATGATACGATTTTAAATTCTTCATTTTACACAATTAATTGTGTTACAGAGATTTTTTATTGACCTCCTTTATTACTGATTTAAATCTTTTGTGTCTTTTGGGTGATATAGAAATGGAGCCATGTTGTATATATAATAAATCTGTATCAGAAAACTCAATTACAAGTTGCTAATGCATACATGCCAATGATTATACACATGATCTTTTAACCCAAAAAAATCCTCTTACATAAAAGTTTGCTACTTTGTCTTTTGTTTCTTGTTCTTACATAATATACCTCTGTGAACTCCCTAGGACATAATTATTTTCCTACCTCCTATGGAAGATGCTCAATGTTTATGTTTCTGACCCACGTGCCCCTTCTTCTTTCTCCATCCTATTTGCCTTTGCAAACTCTCATGTTCCTTTTCAACAACTCTCTCTGTTTTTCTCTGTTGTCCAATTCGTTGGATATTTGATTAGGTTTAGTTATTTCTATAGTACTTGATGGATCTCGTGAGAATTAATAATATATTTTGGTGGATTATAAATTTGTAATTTATTATTTAGTGAATATTTTATTTGGTCATCTCGTAGTTAGCCCTCCTGTTTTGCTTTACACTAAGAAAATTTATGGAATGTATACTAGCCATACCTCCTCTATTTGGGAGGTTTCAGGTTCAGCACTAACTTATTATGTTAAAGAGGAGTGTGGTTTCTTTTGGTTCATCTCCTCCATTAATATCACTTGGCTATGCTTAGAATTTTACCTTATAAACCATTCTGTAAGTACTCTTTGGCCACTTCCTATAAGCAGGAATCTTTCTTTGCAATATGATATCATGTACAAGTTTAGTTTGCATACTAGATATCTCCTCAACTGCTAGAACTATTCTACATCTTCATCCACATCTGACATTGATGGTTCAAAGACTTCAACTTTTCATCATTCAATATGGAAAGGATGTTCATTTATAATGGGAGGTACAAGTTGAATGAATGCTTCTAATCCATTGTAAAATCTTGAATGGGCCATAGTGACAACGTTTCAACTTTTTCCCTTGTCCTTGGAATCTCTCTTTGCTTAAACGTAGCCACATAAAATCTTCAACCTGGAAATTTTTAATAGTGATAATTTTCCAAGGACAACTATATGGGGAAACCTGGTGGATGCTTCCTTGCATAACTAGATAGCATTCGTTGTAAACTTGTTGGTATAGATTAGTGCACTTCACTAGGGGATTCAAACTAGGCCCCCACCCACATAGAACTAGTAAAATGCCCAACAATATTAGCAACAACGAGTTGAGTTATCTCTTTCGACTAAATTATGAGTAGTTATAGTATAATCATGCCTTGATTTATATATTGTTTGAACTTTTTGGAGTTGTTCTTGTATCTTCTTATGGATTTTTTGTATTCTTTCGATCAATTTGGATGCTTTGCTTAAAGTATTGTCTGCTCTGTGTTGCATCAATACATTTGTTAGAACAATGTCAAAAGGAGTTTGAGTTAGAAAACCTAAATTTGTTTGAGAAAAGGACTAATTGGTTGAGCAATAAATTTATCTATTTTAACAATGTTGAATATAGTGTAGGTATGCATCCTATGTTTTTGGGCTTTTTTTATTATACAATAATAAGATTTTGTACCATTGTCCTATTTACAACTTTAGTTTGTGCATTCGTCTATGGATAATGAATTGGTCTATTGTAACAATGTTGAATTTAGTGTAGATACACATCTTATATTTTTGGGCTTTTACGATCATATTTTAATAAGAGTTAGTATCATTCTCTTATTCACAATTTTATTTTGTGCATTGGTTTGTGGATAAAATGTTGTAGGCCTCTTCAACTTGGTTTCCATATTTTCCCAAAGCATGGTCCAAAACTTAAGGAATCAAAATGCAGATCTAGCTAATCTAAATGAATTCAAACTTTCTTTTAGAATGTGTGTTTATTTTTTGACTAGGAAATATTCTTACATGGGATTAACTCCTTCAGGAGGCATCGGACAGGTATTCATAGTGGTTGATCATACTTTATTTGTGAAAAAGTAGGAAATTCACCCAATTTCGAGCAGGTATTCATATCTAAATAACACATAATGTTTACCATTTCTAACATGGCCTTCACTACAAGTCCAATGAGTTTATGTTGTAATATATGTAGAATATCATTGTCATTTTCTCCTCCCTTTGCAAGGATCAAGTTTCCTCGTCCGTGATTAATTAATCACCCTGTTTTGTAGCTTCAGGTCCAGGTTTGTCTCAACATTCTCTTTATAAAATGATATACCATCCCTCTACAGGACTGTGCCTCCAAAGGCGATCATTACTTGGGTTAGACATTACACTTGGCCCCTGTACAGAAGATGAGTCATGGAATTATACTCCCCAAGGCAATATCGTCCTCAAAGGAACTATTTTATGCGTGGAAGCTATTGGACTAGGAAAGGCAGCGAGGCTGGGTATGTTCTGTATGGGTGACAATACCCAATGGAGCATGATGTCTAATTATAAATTGCATTTATATACAAAGGTAGAAGACATAACTACAGTGTGTCTTGATGGTTCATCCATGCTATCTGTTGTAACTAACAAATGCAATTGTTTGAGGCGGGATTCTAGTTGTGATCCATCAAGTCAGTGGTTCAAGATCATCACCACAACCAAATCATTGTCACTTGTTTCCGGTATATAATAATATCAACGACAGTAGTGCGGATACTATAACATAACAGAACCCTCAATGTTAAAGGAAATAATTGTATAATAACACATCACAAACCAACTGTTTTCTTTTCATTGAGTTTGCCTCCCCAAAATTGTAAGTGACCATGATCCATCCTCAAATGTAAATGCCCAAAAAAAAAAAAAATCGGAGGGAGGTATCAATCTTCAAAAGAATGGACTTGATGAAATGCTATTGGATCTTTTGACTTTATACAGTATAGGAACTCTGAAGGGTATCCTTATCCTTCTTCTTGTAGCTAGTACACTTGGGTGTTAGTTTGCTCGTAATATTATGGCAGGTTCCATTAACTTACATGAGAATGCATCTTCCACTCAGTACTTGTCTTTGAAGTTAATGTGTGTTTTTTTCAATATGCAGGCTTGGGGTGTTAGACATATCACGTTAATTGGCCATGATCATGTGGCTATGTTGAATCCTCTGTGCTAGTGTTTATATACTCATGATGATTTTCTAAATGGATGTCAACTAAAAGGTAATGCAACAACATAGAATTTGAAGCACATTTTTCTTGGTGTGGTAGTTTCTATATCCTTTAGTGGCTTGATTTCTTTGTTAATTATTTTGAGAGGCATGTGACTATATTTTGCTAAATTGTTTTGGTAAAAACCTTACTAAGCAGGAAGAAGAGGGTGTTTCTATGACCATTCCAATTCTTGCACATTTTGTGACAATAAACGAACTATAAAATATTATGAAGGATTGTATGCAGCTTAAATATTTGATTGACATCCATGATTTCATTTTCTTGCTGACCAATACAAGAGAAATTCATTGGCCTCCAACACTTCTATGTGCTAATGCTAACAAGGTGGGATGAAATTGATTCAAAATATCTACTGAAAAACTCTAAAATATGCTTGCTACATGTCATATGGCATGATTTTTCACCTGTGATATTCATTTCAATGGATGGTTTTGGACTATTGCAACAGGGTACATATTTAAATTTGATGGATTAACATATTGGTGCACACAAGGAGAGAGGAATATCACTAATATGGATGGTATGCATTCTCAGATGCATGCATACTGAACTGAAGGGTACACCTCCCTAATTCTATTATTGGCAGCATGCACAGGAATTTTGGGACTTAATGTGCAGGTTTCAAGGAGGAATATCTTTTTAAAATAAGAAAAAATCATTGCAACGAGGATGAATTCTAGGAGTTCTGATCTCTGCCATTGCAGATTCAGAATCTAAAAGACTTATAAATGCCTGAAAATTTGGAATGAGTAAAGCTTGGGCACTTGGTCATCTTCCTCATGTATTTTCCATTGTTGGTGAATGCTTACATCTCTATTTTTCAGCCTAGTCAAGTTAATTTTGTAACATGGTGTGGGCCTTTGTCCCCTGGTTTCACGAAGATTACTATGAATTTTCCTAATGGTCCTTGACCACAAATATTGGTAAGGTAAGAAATTTCCTCTGATTAGGTTTAAACAATAAGAGTAGGGTTGTGTCTAGGCATATGTTGTAGGGTTCAAAATAGTGTTACGTAGTGAGATTCATCTAACATAGATGCCTCACTAGAATTCTCTATCTCTTATTTGACTTCAAGACCCAATGGAAAACACCTATTGTTGGATCCTTCCCAAATATTATTACTATTTTCCTTGTTTATTTTACTTGTTGGCATAGTTCATTCTCAACGATTTATTTATAGATCATAGGCATGTGATACAGATACCCCTTTTTTATTGGGAACAAAAAACCAAAAGTGAGAGGATTTCAAGAGGTGATAGTTCTTTTTCTGTGAAACATGCACCCAAGGCTTATTTTAGGTGTCAAAACATTCAATGAAAATAATTGTGCAGTCAACATCTCCAATGATCTAAGGAAGTGTACCACATAAGCATCAAGATAAGGTCTATAAATTCCCATAAGAAATATATCTTGAGTGTGAATATCCATCATGGCATAACCAAGGGTTATTAACATATTATACACCCCACATCAGATGAAGAGCCCCCAAGCATGATTTATACACTTTTTCCTTGCACCTAGAAAATGACAGGCTAGAGTTTTAGATCTTCAACCCACCTTCTCCTTTTACTTTTATGCTTTCTTTCTAAAATAAAAAACACTTTTTATGGGAAATCCACACTAAATTTCCTTTTAAGGAGGGCCTTATCATACCCAAATGGTCACAATACACACCAATATTGGTGTTGTATTCCTGTACTTGTAGTATTCTTATACTACTAGGTACAAAGTATGAAATATACTAGTACTTGCTTGATGTGCTCTGGGTTTGGGTTTACATACCCATGATGCATACGTTTGTGGCCATCTTGTTTAATATATATACTACATATGAAGTTCTACAGATGTTCAAATTTCTAAAATTCTACCAATTGTGGCGTGAGTATTCTACCACCATAGGTATATGAAAGTTCAAAACAAAACTTCCTAAATTTTTCATTCACTTCCATCCGCGCCTAAAACCTATAAACAATATTTTATCTCAATGTTATAATATTACTCCATATTTTCATAATTAATAAAAATATTTCATCATACTTTTAGTTCCAAATCCACCTTATTAGCAGCTTGTAATGAATGGCACTATTCAACATCAACTACAGGTTAGCACAAGCCCCCTTTCATAAAACAAAAATATATATGCTTGCAGTTATTGGTGAAGGTCAATGTGTGATATTTGAGGTTGTTTTCACTTGATGTCTTGTATCCTCAAGCCTTAATTAATATCGAAACATATATTGATTCACACAGAAACAAGAATTGGCCAAATGTAGGTGTTCCTTTCTTTTTGGTTCACATAATCTCTGATGTTGTTGTTAGACTATGACTATTAAGAGATTGTGAAGCATCCCAACGAGAAGGTTGGAAGGTGAGTTCATGGAATAATTTTTTGTAGCAATATCCTTGAGGAAGCTATAAAATTATTTTAAAAATACTAACATAGTTGTGCTACTAATAATTTTTTGTGTATATATCTAACACATGTTATTTAAGTAGAATAAATTTATGATGACAGTTTGTAAAATAAGAACAATTAAATATTCTTTGAATTTCATTGAAAGGAAAAGTATTTGCTTGATTAGAAAATGGAAATGCAAAACATATCTTTGTGTTTAGTTTCCTCATATTCTTTACTTGAATTTGAAAACTATATGACTTGGTAGGTGCTTCTTGGTTTTTATGACTCGTGCCACCTTCCAACCAATCCTGGTTGGCCACTTCACAACTTTATTCCATTTTCTGTGGTGAGGTGGGGCCTATAAAAGGCCATAGTTCTATGATACATAGAGAAAGGAGGTAGTGGAGATTTGAAATAATGTCTTGTTGTTGATATATTGGTTTCTACTCCACCAGGTAGGCAAAACACAAAGGGAATCAACATTACTCATAAAATAAATAAATCATCTCATGTTTGCTTATTATCAAGTTTTTCCCATTCCTCAACTAAGTTGTCAAAGTTTGGATATGTCAAGGTTAGAGTAATTGCAAGCTCATTCATAATGTAGTTGGATGGGAATTGAATAGACATGGCAAGATGGGACCTACATTTATTAATCTTGCAATCTATATGGATCCAAAGAGGTTAGTTTGAGTAGCTTACTTATATCAATAAGATAAATGATATGTTAATTACCTTATAGGTGACACTACTTCCAGGTTGGCTATATCAGTAAGAGTTCTAAATTTGAAACTTATTATATGGTGTGCTCTACCATATCTAGACTTGAAATTATTTTCATCTACAAAATGCCTTCTTCTTGGAGCTAGTACACTTGGGTGTCAGGTTGCTTGTAATATTATGGTAGGTGCCATTAATTTATATGAGAATGCATGTTACAGTCACTACTTGTCTTTGAAGGTAATGTGTTTTTTTTTTCAATATGTAGGCTTGGGGTGTTAGAAATATTACGTTAATTTACCATGATCATGTGGATATGTCGAATCCTCTATTCCAAAATTTATATACTCATGATGATTGTTTGAATGGAGGTCAACTAAAAGGAAATGCAGCAATAGAGAATTTGCAATGCATTTTTCTTGGTATGGTAGTTTTTATATCCTTTACTGGCTTGATTTATTTTTTCCTTATTTTGAGATCCACATGACTGTATTTTGCTAAACTTTTTTGGTTCAAACCTTACTCAGCATGAACCAGAGGGTGTTTCTATAACCATTCCAATGCTTGGAAATTTTTTGACAAGAGATGAACTATCGAATATTAGGAAGGATTGTATGTAGCTTAAAGATTTGATTCACATCCATGATGTCATTTTCTTATCGACTAGTACAAGAGAAATTAATTGACTTCAAACACTTCTATGTGTTGATGCTAACAAGGTGGGATGAAATTGATTCAAAATATCTACAAGACACCCAATATTTTTTTCTTGTTAAGACCATCTAAGCATTGTGCTTTCTGATTATCTCTGATAGCAGATTCCCATCTTGTATAAAATCCATATTATTTGTAGGTGAAGTGAAAATAGAGATATTTTTTAAGGTATGTACTGAGTTGAGTGATACCATGTTAGAAAGGATTAAGAAAATATTTTTATAATTCTAGGTTGCAACAATTTGTTTAATGAATATAGGAAACATTGTGTAGTTGTGATGAGCTCATATAAGTATATTTTGCGATCTATAGAAGCTTCACTCTCATATAAGTTGAATTAGATAAATATGTAGATGTATTAACAACAATAAAACCCACTTGTAGAAACATTTCTACTAAAAGGCTCCATACCACTACGTTAACAATATTACAGAGAAAAAGCTACCAATAGACTCCAGGGTTCCCAATATATTTTCCTTTCCCATTATGTATGGTAATGTAATGTTATTAATGTCTATGAATGACCAAACAAATTATGTAAATGGGACTAAAAAATACCATCCAATAGTCACATACTGTGGGAGTGCCAAAGCAACTCCTAGAAGCTAAAAGGAGATTTGGGAGCAACACTATAACTAAGACTCGGGACTGAAAAATAACTCAATTTCCACTGGATTAAACCATGAAACCACTGATTTCTTGCTAAGCCAACAATACCATAGAACCATGACCCTTCCCATATTAGTGGTTTCATGGTGCATGGCTCATGGGTTCCAGATTAAATCAATGAAACCACAGCTTTATTGCTAATCCATCATTACCATAGAGCCATGAACCTTCCCATATGTCTCTTATGACTTCAAAGATTCAAAAGGAAAAATAAATAAAATTTGGAGCATGGAATAAAACCTTACATGCTTCAACCCATTTAAAAAATTGGTCTTTTAGTTCATTTGTTGAAACTCAAGATCGACTACCTATTAAATCTCCAAATCAAATGGTTGTCCATATATTCTTTTTTATTTTCTGCTATCTCTCCTATCATGAAATCCAGAATTGTAATATTCTTTTCCTTATCACACCCTTTTGATACTATATAGGACTAGAACTTCCATTTTTGTTCCCAAGCCACCATGTGCAGGGGCATCTTTAACAAAAGGATCAAGTCTCCTTTCATTCCCACTTTTTCTAAAGGCTCGATGACCTACTAGATATCCTTGATGAGACTTGGAAATCACTCTGAGTCCCAAAAAACCCATATTTCCAGCCTTTTAGGGTAGCAACGAACCTTCACACATGGACTTGGCAACCCTTTCTTTGTTCTAATATTTTTTCTTGTTCCATCTCAGATTTAACCTATTATATATTAAAGTTGGCATTGATGTGGATAATAGTTTTCCATTTGGATTAATTTTTTCACACTAACATCATTGTTTGATCATTTGGATAATTTTTTCATATTGTAATTCCTCATTTCTTGTTGAATTATATTTTTATTGTTATTTTTTGCAATGAACTAATTACTATGAATGTGTAGGATAAGTCAATATTTAGTGTGCATCACTATTAGTTGATATAATCATAAAGACCCTGTTCATATATGATGACTGACCATATCAAGTTGTTGTGGAGGATTCCATATCGAAAGCACTAAGAGAACTTGCATTTGTAAAAACATTTTCTGCTCCACTTGTTAGAAGGTCATTTAATTTTTAGACGGTCATGTCTTGATGTAGGGGCATAATTTAATTTTTTTATTTTATCTTGGTAATTTCTAGAGAATTAAATTTGTTAGATTGAACAGTGATGTGTGTCCAATAAATGTCTTTATTTCCAGGTGGAGCTCGAGATCATCCGAAG
>CM076575.1:1281487322-1281647631 GCA_034641835.2 Pinus albicaulis | reverse complement strand
GCAAGCAAATAGGACACAAAGTTCAGCATGGATCAATGCTAGTTTCAGAATGGCAGGTTGGTATGGCGAGAAAACTTGGTCGGGAATCGACACAAGTACATGGCTCATTCGACAAGAATTAGCCAAGAGGACAGTTGGCAAGGTGAACCTTATTTTCAGTTTCCTTTGAAGGTAGACCATTTAGGAACAGTATGATTTCTGCAAATTTTAGTTGTTGTTCAACAAATTTCAAAAATTTGCATCATGACATAGTCAAGGTTAGCAACAGTCGGTCAACAGATTCAAGGAAGAATTTATCTTTTTATGAGAAGCTCAATTTGATGAAATCAGGGAGATTTTAGTGGTTTAAGGTTGGAAGAGTGGAGAATCAGTCTCCTCATCTTCAATTTCTGTAATTCAGAGAGCTTTTTGGGTCCAAAAGCTTCCCATTGGGGAGGTGTGATCAGGAGATAATGTCCAAGTTTAATAATTGCTCAAAAATGAAAGTGTTCAAAAATGGTTGTAGTCTGAATGAATGAAAGGTCTCATCGCTGTGATTCTGGCACCATGAACGGGACTCAAAACTGAGCTCGTATGAGAAAGTTACTGAGGTTTGAAATCGTCTAGTGACCTCCAAAACATGAGTTTTTGACTATGATTTTGTCATTTTCTAAAAAAAAATTATTATGGCAAAAAAATGATTTTTTATAAGGTTTTTGGGCCTTTCAGTGGGTGCCATGTGGCCTACCTGGAGGCTTCCACGTGGCCCCAGGCCATTGGTTTAAAATTTTTTATGAAAATTTGAGGGTATGGGTCTTGAACCCTCGATCCGACTACCCGAGTAGGGCGACCCGACCGACCCATCTATGGTGTTCAGTTGAAATGTCGGGTAGGCGTGAACGTGAAGTCGGTTCGACATGTTGAACGGGTGGAGAGTTGGGGACAAGCCATTAGGAGCCAGCCCCTTCCGCATATAACCTCACAGCTATGACCCGTGGGCTTAAATGATTGAACGGGCGGAAAAAAAATTAAGGCTAGCCCCTTAGGGCTAGCCCTGACCCCATACCCCGACGGCGTGACCATGTCATTTAACCATGGCCTAAAGATCTAACTGCAGAGTGGTAGACGGATTAAAAACTATGACATGTGCCAACTCATTTCAACATTAAATACCAGGTTGGGGGACATATGAACATGCGGTTTCTTCGGCGGTTAGGCGGGAGCGGTCACATGCCCATCCGCCAAAAATTTAATACAACTGCAGTTTAATTTGACGGTTTCGGTTGGTGGACCTACATTTTTAGCATTTTGGCCATAATTTTCGAGTTTAACTGGAGTTCCTCCAGTTTTGGAGAAGGTTTTCTAGTGCCGCTAGGCAAAATCTTGTTTGGGTCATAACTTTCTCAATTTTCGACCAAATGAGATGAAATTTTAGTCAATTTTGGCTTTCTTCAGCATTCTAGAGAGTTTGGGATAGATTGCAGAGCAAAAAAAGGTGTTCTTCAGCCATTTTTTCTTCAGGGAAGAGGAAAGAGCCATCAGGGCCATCAGGGAGATGGAGTTGTATTGGGTTGTACTTCACTATTTAAGGTGAAACAAAAGCCATTTTTAGCTTATTTCTATCTTCTGAAGTCAAATTCACAACTTTTTTTTCCTTTTTAGGCATATTTTTCACTATTTAACCATTTTTAGAAAATTAATAGAGTAAGGACATGCCATTGGGGAGCCTTGGACCAACAGATGTAGCCCAAGAGGGGTGAACTGCCTCATCATTTTTCCTGTGTTATGAAATGGTGAAGTTTGCTTGCTGTGTATTTCTGCTGTGATATATTAAAAAATAAATTTAATTAATAAATCCTCACACATAAAAATCAGAAACATTACCAAACTACTTTGTTTAACCTGCAAGTCATGGAGAACACTTTGCACATTAAATTATATGGAAATGGATACTTTGCATAGCATTACAATTAGTTCCATTTTCAAATTTCCAAGCAGCATCTCTGTGACTGTCTTCGATCCTTTATGCTCCAATCCTTGTTGTGTCTCACACAACACTTTTAGCTTATTTTTCGACAGGTTTGGGATAGGCATTGGCCTCGGCTTCCCATGGCTTCATTCTAGCTACAATTGGTTTGCTCAGCTTCTGCGCAGCTCATTGACCTGCTCCTGTAGAGTTTACCCTCTTGGAGATGGGTAAGCCAACACTGCACTCAATGCTAAGGTATTTTTAGTGACCTTAATCTGATCCGATTGTTTAAGCTTTTCCACTTGACCTATATCTTCTATACACAAAGTTTCCTCTGTGGTGGGGATCTTCATCAAAGCACTGCTCCAAAATACATTCTGCCTTGTAGTATAAGACCCGATGCATTAATGGAAGCTTCAGCAGCTGCTACACACTTCTCCTGGACTTCTAACGGAGTGGAATCTGCAATTGCATCTTGACTCCAAACGATTTTCATACGAATTTCCATGCCCTTCGTCAAATTTAGCTTTGGAGTCCTTAATTTCTATGGCAATCTTGGCCACTTTCTCCTCAGCTGCTGTTGTAACCTAAATCTGTAGCTCTAGCATAAATACCTTGTATGCTAAATTCGTTTGGATCCTTGGTAGGCTTCTTAGACTCTAGCTACCAGGGTGGAATATACGAAGGCAACCTAGAGATAGGTTCGACTTCCTTGTTTCATCGATTTCCTTCATTGCTATGTCTTCTTCATTGGATTCGATCTCCACAAACTTCTTACGATAATCTTTTCCCCCGTTACTCTATTTTTCCTTCAGGATTTTATTCTGGGGTGATGATCTCAACACTGGTTTCTTAGACTTCAAGGACATAGGTGCACTTGTAGTGGTTTGCTTCCTGGGTGACCTCGGTCCCATGGAAATTGTTGGCAGTGTAGCCATCATTATGAATCTCAAGCCCCTGTGGAGAAATTCCTTCTCAATATCCTCATATATTTTCTCTGACATGCAGTAGTTCACTCAACACTCTCTTAGAAAACATATCACACTTTGAATTATTAGCACACAAAGTGTTCGAATGGGGAGAAGAATCCATTATTTATAGACAAATTCAAATCAAACTCCATAATCGCCTTTAGATTCTCCTCATAAATGTTGATTTGGCGGCAGATCCACTTGGATATACCCGTTAAATGCATCCTTACCTCTCCTTTTAACAACCAAGTCGTTTTCCAATCAACTCTTACTATTCCAACGATCACATTTTGGATGAAATCCGCTATACTCACCCCTTTGGGGTAGTCTCGCCTCCCATGGCGCAGTACCCTCCAGCTACATCTGCTTTCGTGCTATCATTTAATACTTCTACTTCAATGGAGCCACCATCCAACAAATTCAGTGATAGTGCTTTGCGCCTGTTCACATAGGCACCTGCAGATCTCCTCTCCCAACACAAAATTATTGACCAGGTCTTTCCAAGTGGATTTTTTACAACATTCTTGGGTTTGGTCCAACTGCACAACCCAATCAATTTGTACCAAAGTACTCAACTCCTTAGTAATTCATAATACCCCTGCCTTAACTTCTTGAAGAGACTCATTAATACACTCCCATCCATCAACGGAAATGTAAGTTAACAATAATCCTTCCATCATCTCATCCTAATCCGTAGTGGCATGGTTCAAATCTGTTTCAAGGTACCACTGCTCAGGTGTCATTTCTAAGAAATGAAAGAACATGTGCACCCACTCTGGTTGAGGTTTTGTTCCCCAAGTTGCGTTCCAGTGAGATAACTACTCGTGATGATATTTTTGACCATCATACTTCTCCACGATCTTCGTGTTTAACGGACCAAACCGAAGCCTTATCAACTTGCAAAACTCCTTCCATCATCCTAAAATTTCTCTATGTGTGCCCCACCATCGGGCTGGAGTGGACCTCAGTGAAAATTCCAAAGCTTCGTATCTCTAATCCTCAGGCACCTTTTGCTCAAATTCTTCCATAAAAAAGACAACTTTCCCTGTTCCATCATAAAAAGGCAAGTCACACACTTCTAATTTGAAATAATGCAGAGGTTTGGTAACCCTGTTACATCGCTTAGTAGTTACTTCATGCAATTGATTCTGCCAATGCTCCAACTCTTCATCAGAATCTAAAACACATGAACTATCACATTCCCAACATATTCTGCCATCCGCAGTAGGATTAATCTAGTCTTCATCCTGCGCTATAAGCTTATAGATCTGGTCAATATCAACATCCCCATACTCATGTTGGACAGGTTCTGTATATCGTTCACCTTCAGAAGGGTCTAATATTACAACAACTCAGGTACCATATTTTTCAAACACCATCTGCCTACTCTTCAGGTTGATTATAACATTCATGTTGTAAGCCCAATCAATTCCCAACAATGCAGGATAAGGATTACTATCATCAATGATCTCGATGACTTCGAAGTGGAATAATACACCGGCTCCATCAATATCTATGTGGATTTCCTGCAACCGCCCCATGGGAATGATCTTCTGCTGATTTTCCATCCTAAGTTGAATTTATGACCATTGCAGCTTAGGCCTGCCCATTCGTTCCCATGTATGTTTTGGAAAAACATTGGCATCTAATCCTAGATCTAGAATGACTTGATCCATCTCATAATCTCCAATTTGCACAATCAACTTCATATCTCGACCGGTTCCCTTCTTGGCTTTGTACACTTTTTTAAAATGTGCTGTTCCAAGTGTGACTTCTCCTTGCCAACGCAATTATCTATCAGTTCCTGTAACCCTTCTACAACCTTTTGGTTCCTTAGAAATTTCATACACCTCAGCAAGAAGGATGCCAAGATAGACTGATCAGCTTCATTGACCTAAGTGTTCTCTTCAGGATGATTCCCCGGCGGAAATAGTTGTCTTTGTGCGGTAGATGTCAAAGATTTATGAGTCATAAATGTATTCTTTTCTTCCATGAATGTATCTTTCCTGTGCTAGAAATTAAAACCAACACTCTTGTCTTCAGCTTTCCTTACCCATGTCTATGTCACAATCCTCTTTCCTTCTATGCGGTCTTCTCTAGTATGCACACCGTTGCACGTTACTATGTTAATGCTTGAACCTTCCTGGTGCAGTTCAAATCTCATCCTTTTTATGTTATGAGCTAGCTGCTGGTTGCGCTTCTCCTACATTTTAGATAACAGAATGGGAAAATCCTCAATTTCATAATCAAATTCTTGACAATACTTACAGGAAGCCACAGTGGGATTCTGAAAATCCCTAGAAAAATTTCCAGGCTGTCCGCAGTTGTAACATATGATCTGTCCTCGTCCACGACCAATGCCTCCTCCTCGGCCTTGGAAACCTCGTTGCGCAGTTGGCGAACCTGAAGCTTCACACCCTTCTACTTGAATTTAGTATGCATCAGGACTGTGTTTTGCATCTTTAGATCATAGCTCTTACAATGTTGTTCATCGTGTCCCACCAAACTGCAGAAATTGTAGAAAAATTGCTTCAACGATCTGATAAAATTTTGCAATATGTGACAATATTCCATGCAATGTTGGCCTGCAACTTCGCATATTCTACACCATACATGGGGCCCTACACTTGATCCAGGCTTCAACAGACTTGATATCCCAGTACCCAAATAGTCTCTATAAACATGGCACTACTCTTTATAGTGATCCTCTAATTTGCACTTGATACACCATACTTCTGACCTTATATCAAACCTTGCCTCCTTTCCATTCTTTAAATCTTGGAGCTCCATGTGCAAGCTTTCCAACTAACTTTGAATATGTTTCACTCCGTTGCTTGTATTAGCTACAAGCGAAGCTTCAAGCTTAATCGCAATCTCTAGTGCTTCAGCCTGAGTTTCAATATTCTGTTGTGAAAATGACAACCTGAGATGAGGAAAAAACGAAACAATGGACCATTCACTATGTTTTTCATCTAGGATCTTGAAACTAATCCGGTTCAATACTGTCTTAAATATATGATCTACTGGGCCACATGACCTCAGTAGCCAGCTGCTTAATTTCTTTGATCTCTGTGATACACTGGGACTGCGACTTTAGTTTCTTGAATTCAACATTGAGCACGATCTCCGTCTCAACCAATGTAGCATCTTCATTCATCGTAACATATTTCATGTAACGGGACAAAACTCTATCTTGCAGCATTGTAACCACCTACGCTTTCTTCATATTTTCATCTGCAATGTTCTGCGAAATCCATATTGCTTCTACAACAAACCAAAATTGTTTAGAATCATCTGATCCCTTGAACACAAGAATCTTTGGTGGTTGGACCATGGTGAATGGAGGTGGAGGAATGGAATGGATTGGGGTGATGATGGGGGTGGAAGGTTGGGGAATCTCCGCAATGCTTTTTTGACTTTCATATCTCAGCGATAGACTTATTGGGGTAGCAGTGTTGCTTTCTTATTCTTCAGACCCAAAAAGCGGACTATATTAATTTTCAACGTAAGTACCCCAATTTTTTTGAATCGTTTACCGCTTTGCGTAGCACCAGGTTCTTTTTCTATGAAGATCAATATGAGCACATCTGTAATACACCCTTTTCACACAATAACATTTTAATCCATAAGTTCAGTGAATTCAGGTACTTACCTCTAGGGCCTTTGAAGAACTTGCGCTCTTATTCGCTATAAGACACAAAATTATCAATCACGAACTCAGTGATAAACCCTCCAAGGGATACTATCGATCCAATAATTAACAACCCTCACGATCTCGTTTTCAGTGTTTTTCAGCTTCTCAATCAGATATGGGGTCCACACAATAGGCTTATTATTGAAGTAACCTATTTGCACAACTAGTATTGATATCCACCCATACAAATCACTAGTAAACGATGCGAAATATATCTCGTATTGATCTGTATAGATATACTTTTGGAACCAATCTTCAGCAGAGATGCACAGACTTCTGTTTTCTTGCACAACAAACTCGCGTTCTTTTAGATCTACCCAATATTCAATCTCCTGCTTAGACAGATGCCACATCTAGCTATCCCTCAGTCATATCCACGTCCCAACAACAAAACCATTTGTTGGCTTGATGGGGCATAGACACAGGTTCAAATGTGGTTGTGCGAACCAAAAAAGCCCGCTATTATCGGCCCTTTCGACAATGATCTTCTTGCGTAGACCGAAGTCTCACCCAAGGAAATATAGGGGGATGGTAGAATGAAGTTTCTGCATCTAGAGGGACAGTGGACTGTGGCTTTAGAAATTTTTCCTTCTTAAGAGAGCTTCACATGTCAGATCTATCTATAATACAAGCGTTGTTCAACACATATGTTTAAATCACTAGAAGACTATGCGATTATTCATGCATAAAACACGGTAAACAACCATAAACATAACTATGATATTCAATTATAGATCACAACCCTTACTTGGCATAGATACTCATAAAAAATAGGTAAAGCAAAACATATCAATAGAAATGCAGATCTATCTCAACAGTTCTTTCATTAATATCCAGATACTTCTCATACATTAGTTCCACCCTGCGTACTCAACTGTAGGGGTCTACACACACAACTGCAAACTTCTTAAGGTCTCCACGCACTTAGTTGTAGGAGCCTTTCCTCTAAACCAAAACCATATACTTTGACTCAATACAGTCTTACATCCAAATCCATTTCATCCGTTCTATCATCCCTTTTCTTAGACTTCTATCTAGACTCCTTATATAGAGTTTGCATTTAGAATACCATGGTCCAAAACCATGGGCATAGTTCAACGTTCACAAAATAATCCCATCCCATTACATAATAAGGGGATTTGAACCACCCTAAAGCCCCTAAGAGTCAAAAATGGACTCCACACTGTGTGCTTCGCTCCTAGATTTGTGGAGTCTTCTCTAACTTCCTTCATCGAGGGGATCTGATGTCCAACAAAGCGTTGTGTTGGTCATGCTTTTGTTAATTGCTTATGTGTTTCTTATACCTATGGTGTATGTGTTTGTTGCATCCGTGTTGTGTTGGCCATGGTGGTAGTGATGTCTCCATGGAAGGACTGATGGTGTTGTTTTCAACATGTTTTCATGTGTATATGATTGATTGTGTGTTGTTTATGCTTATGTATTATCCGTGCACACTTTCTTACATATTGTTACATGTTATGTATGCAATGCATGTTTATTCTAGGCTACATATTGGCCATGCTTGTGTATTGTCTATGTATGCTTGCTTGTGTGATGTTATATGTTTAACATGAATTGGTTGTTCATGCTTGGTTACATGTTGCTTATGCTTGTGTATGGTATGTGCATGTGATTGTGTGCGATCAAGTTTGCATTGGTATGGTTGAGGTTTTCATGCATTAGGTCATGGAGTGTACTTAGTATGGTTATGCATCTATGACTGGACTCCAACTAGAATGATGATTATTCACTAATATACCATGTGTTACAAGTTTATATGTTGTTATGTTTATGTATATACATGTATTATGCGAATTGGTTGATCTTGCAGGAAGTATCCTCCCCAAATTACACTAAGGTACGTAGGTTTATTGTTATTTGGTTTAGCTGACATATTATGCCTTGTAGGAGAAAGATCAACATGGATAAAAAGATGGTATACTATAAGGAATCTCCTTATGAGTAATATGAGAAGAATGGTGGGAAATATTCTGATTTGGCAGACATATTGAGAATACTAAAGGAAGAAATAAGGAGTTGTAAGGAAGACAATGAAAGGATCATACACGCAAAAGAGAAATTAGTAGAGGTGAATGCAATACTTCTTCAAAGCATGTCAGAATTATAGCAACAATGGATACTGCGGATCAACCATGGACAGGAGAACAAAACTAATGGGGCATATGGTAGTAGGTATCCTAGAAAACAAAGGTCAGACAGAGCTGACACAATGAGGGGTAGCACGTTGTCGGAAACTTCGGATAGGAGGGGTCATGAGAACAGGTACCATTCTAGTTCCAATTTGGATAGACATCATGATCGCCATCGATATCATCCTTACAGGAAGAATGATAGGGGGTAATTTCTGGATGAATTTAAGAAAGCAAAGCCACCTACTTTCGATGGGGACTTTAAGAAACAAAAAGAGGGAGAAGCTTGGATACTCGGGATGAAGAAGTTCTTTGAGTTGCATGAGTACTCATATAACATGAAGGCTAGGATTTCTATCTTCAGTTTGAGAGGTAAAGCATACATCTGGTGGGAAGATGTGAAGTAGGGTAGACACATCAAGACAAAGACTTGAGTTGGCACGAGTTCAAAATACTTTTCAGGAAGAAGTAATTGTCAGAGAGGTATTACGACAACAAGGAAACATATTTTTATGAGTTAATGATGGGATCAAAGCCATATGAGGAGTGCATGACAAATTTATTGGAGCTATTGAGGTATGTACCATATCTTGAGGATGAGAAGGCCAAAGCTCAATGATTTTTCAGTGCTTTTCCATTAGCATTCAGAGATCAGATTGAGTATGACGAGCCTCATACACTTAAGGAAGTCACAGGGAAGTTGAAGCATTGCTATGAATAGTCAAAGTGAAAGAATGAATCTCAAAAATGATGTAAAGGTAAAGGTGAATGGAAGCCTAAGAGAGCAAGACCTCAGAATGCAGATAAGAAAGAGATTGTGGCACCTTAGAAGAATTTTAATGCAAATAGACAGGGACATGGATCACAACAGCAACATAGATCACAACAACAACATGGAGGTAATGGTACAGGATGGTTAGAGTGTTGGACATGCAATGAGGATCACCTTAGGAGGGATTTCTCGCAGCACCAGGGTGGCAAGCCTAAGATATATATTACACAGGAGGCATAGAATGTTTGGGATGTTGGACAAAGCATTCCTCGTATTTATGCAGTTGTGGACAATAGGAAGGAAAAGAAATATACATCTATCATTGAGATGGGTGGTAAGATTTGTGATCAATTTATTTATATTTTTATTGACCATGGATATGATTATAGCTATGTTAATCCTGACTTGGTGGATAAATGTGGTTTGAGTAAGGAAATGCATACAAAATATTGATTAGTGCAGTTGGCCATAGGTATGAAGAAAAGAGTACACAATTGGGTAATATCTTTTGAATTTGAGTTAAATGGTATGCCTACAGTAATGCACTTGAACATATTTCCATTAGGTTCATACAATATGCTATTGGTTATGGATTGGTTATACCTTCACAGGACCAAGGTAGATTGCTATGAAAAATATATTGAATTCTTGGATGACAATGGGGAACCAAGAGTCTTACAGGGAAAGAAGAAAGCCACAAAAGTTACAATGGTGACACCCATGCATACCAAGCAAATTCATAGGAAAGAGTGTGTGATATTTGTATTTCATATCTCTAGTGACAAAGGTAAGGAGGTAAAGGATGTAGATGTTTTGAGCATGTATCTAGTTTTGCAACAGTTTTAGGATGTGTTTCCAGCATAGATTTCAGAGATTCCACCGCACATGGAGGTACACTTTTCTATTGAGTTGATGCCAGGGGAATCTCTAGCATCAAATGCACCTTACAAGATGAGCACACCCAAGTTGTTAGAGTTAAATTTTTAGCTGAAACAAATGCTTTAAAAGGGATACATTAGTAAAAGTGTATCGCCATGGGGCGCACTAGTGTTGTTTATGAAGAATAAGGGTGGCACTATCAGATTGTGTATTGACTATAGGCAGCTGAAAAAAGTGACCATCAAGAACAGGTACCCATTACCAAGGATTGATGATTTGTTTTATCAACTGAGGGGAGCAGCAGTGTTCTCTAAGATCAACTTGAAATCGAGATATCATCAGGTACACATCAAAGAGCATGACATATACCAGACTGCATTCATGACTAGGTACAGGCATTATGAGTTGTAGTTACATTCACTTTGAATAATTCCTTAGCTACATTTATGTGTTTGATGAACAATATGTTTCATCCTTATTTGGACAAGTTTTTGATTGTGTTCATTGATGACATATTGGTGTATTCTAAAAATGAGGAAGAGCATGCCGAGAATTTGGTAGTAGTGTTGAGGTTGTTGAGAGAGCATCAGTTGTATGCTAAGCTCAACAAATGAAATTTCTTCTAGACTGAGGTACACTACTTGGGACATGTTGTCTCCAAGGAGGGAATTGCAGTAGATCCATAAAAGATAAGGGCCATCATGGAGTGGGTAGCTCCCAATGATGTAGACAAGGTGAGATCATTAATGGGATTGAAAGGTTATTACAGGAGGTTCATTAGGAAATTCTCATAGATTTCTTAACCTATTACATCATTGTAGAGGAAATGTAAGAATTTTTATTGGACAAAAGAGTGTGAGGATAGTTTTGAGGAGCTTAAGCAGTTGTTGACACATTCTCCAATGTTAAAGATTGCAGTTTTAGACAAGGATTTTTTAGTGTGTACAAATGCTTGCAAGAGAGGACTTGGTCGAGTCCTTATACATGATGGACAAGTGGTATGCTATGAGTCACGAAAACTAAATAAGCATGAGTAGAACTTTCCAACACATGACCTCAAGCTAGAAATGATCATTCATGCGCTAAAGATGTGGAGGCACTATCTTCTTGGCAGAAGGTTTATATTGATGAGTGATCATATTGGGTTGAGGTACTTGTTTGACCAACCAAATATGAATTCCAGACAATCTAGATGGTTGGCCACGATCAGTGAGTTTTACTTCGCGATTAGGTACATCAAGGGAAAGGAGAACAAGGTCACATATGCTCTTAGTGGTTGGGTACATGTAAATCACATAGCAGCTATGAGATCCTATGTGAAAAACTTACATGATAGGATCTTGTAGGCAGGTCAACAATATCACAGGTATATGTATATTGTGCATAGGTAGCCCCAGAGTATATGTAGAGGTAGTGGCACAAGTACAGGTACATGTGTTGGTATAATTATATGCATAGGCGTTGGTACAGGTACATGTACAGGTTGTGGTAAAGGTACATGTACAACTACAATTACACGTGTACATGATTTATACTACCGTCTCATTGCAAATGGATTTTTTAGATTTAGAGACATGATATATGTACCAAACAACAATGAGATCAGAAGGTGATCTTGAAGGAGTTTAATGCGAAACCATATTCAGGTCACCTAGGCTACCAGAAAACATTAACTGCAGTGGAGAGATTCTACTACTGGCCGAATCTAAAGAAGGATGTGGTTTACTATGTTGATCAGCGGTTGTCATTGATGTCAACCCAAGCAGCACCAGGGGCTAACCCAATATTGCATGGGAATTTTGACCTATCCAATTAATATATTCTGGGTCAATAATGTTTTTGATGGTTTCTACTTGTCGACATGTTTCCGTTGATATATGGCACGCCATGTAATTCTTCACGGTTTGAGAGATATTCATGTTTGAAGTTTGTACCCGAGTTAGTGGGCTAAAACCCCATGGGGTTGGGGCATGGGTCATTGAAAAGTCATAATTAATATTTTTTAAGCTCATAAGATCCCTCCCACGTTCACTTGTTGAAGCCCCTCTCAACTTAAGCATTCATATAAATTGTGATCTTTATTTCCTCCTTATGCATGGGATTTGGCTATCTGAAACAAGTCATTGTGGAATTTTCGCTCTAAATTCTTTTCTACGAAGGCTCAGAAGCTGAAATTTTTATGAGGTGAAGCCAAAATCCTGAGGAAGTTTCAGTAAAAATTTCAGATCAAGGTGTGCAATATTTTTTGAGATATGATCTGTGGAAGTAAGGGTTTTTGCAGGCTCCTGAAATTCATCTCAAAGAAGTGACCTTCGTAAAATCGTCATAACTCTCTCTCTGAGTATCGGATTGGAATTATGTAAAAAGTGGTAGATAGTGCACAGTCTTTAGTTTTCTCTCTATCAATTTCAGAGGCAAATGAAAAAATAGTGACACGTGGCATGCCGTACAAGTGTGCTCTTCTGAAACAGTCCATAATTAGGGAAGTGTGAGAAATTGGGTATAACTCTCTCTTGAAGAATCCAAATTGGGTCAAACCTGTGGCATTGGAAAGAAGACTCAGAGGACTACTACAGGACTAAAAATCAGATTGGAACAAATATGCTGGCAGAAATGGAACAGGAAATGCAGGTGATCAAGAAGATCTTGAAAACAGTGCATGAAGGCAGAAGAGATATGAAAACAGGAATAGGTTGTTCAAGGAGTTTCAGGTTGGGGATCATGTGTACTTGTGTATCAATCCCAAGAAGATATCCTTGTGGATTGGATCATGTGCCAAGTTGGCACCAAGGTTTTGTGGGCCCTTCAGGATTATTGAGAGGATCATACCGGTGGCTTATTGGCTTGCACTACCTTCCACAGTGAAAGTCCATGATGTTTTTCATATATCATTGCTTAAGAAATATGTTAAATATGTTGATCATGTTATTGACTGGTCTGTATTGCAGGTGGATCTGGAAGGAGAGTTCCAACCGGAATTGCAGTACGTTTTGCAGAAAAAGATGCTCATGCTCCGGAATCAAGCAATCGAACAAGTTAAAGTGCAATGGAAGTGCTTTGGGCTAGAGGAAGCTAAATGGGAGACGTCCGATCAAATTCAGGCCATGTATCCTTCCCTGTTTTCCTGTTGAGGAAAATAAGTTTTGGTGTGATGTTTGTTTTGTTTAGCATATGTTTTGGGGATGTTTTGATAAATGTTTGATGTGATGTTCGATATATGTACATATGTATATGGATGTAAATTCCACCATGATCTATGTTATAAATATCCAATAAGCGGTATGGTGTCATGTCATTATAGTGGTCATCTTGTTATGATGTAATGTTGGTTTGGTTTTCAGCAGGGTGATCATCGTAAATACTGCATCGAGCTATGTTATAATCTCCATGGGAAATATGTTTTCTTTTCAGCAGCGTTGTTGAGGTATATGTGTGATTGAACATTGAGGACCGTTTCCCTCAAGGGGGAGGGTTCTGTAATAGCCCTGGTGATAATTCCATGTAATAAAGTTAAAATAATAACCACGGTTGATGGGACATGTATTCCAAGATGACTGTTGGGAAAAATCCTACTGCGAGTGTTCACATGGTTTATTGTGGCTAAGTAAATTGGCCAAGGCTATGGCTAAGGCATTAAAGAGTAAACAAATATTTTTGTCACATTTATTTATGAGAATAATGGAAATTAGGAGAAAAGGGAGGTAAAAGGTCGCAGGTTGCATGTGAGGATTAAAATGAAGGAAAAATAATGGAAAATGAAGAAACTAGAGGCTTCTCCTATAAAAAGGCTTATGAGGATCAGTTGGTACCTTTTGTCAGTGCATTTTTGGAGCTCTCTCATTATTCTCTCTCTCTCTCATAATCTTAGATACTTAGAGTCTTCTTGGAGCACTTGTGGAGAGTGTGGATACTTGGTGATTTGGATCAAGAAGGCAAAGGAAGAGTAAAAAAGCGCAAGTGGACATCAGGATCAATAGCTACAAAGGGATTTGATTGCATGTATCGAGTTGCATGAATTTTTTCCTCACTAATTTTGGCATGCATGTGGATTTTCCTAACCTTTCCATTTCTTGGACATCCATGGTATTGTGGGTTTATTTACATTGATTGTTTTTTGGTTGGTTCTCATGATTATTTTAGCTATTGGGTTGAGTTATTAGATCCTAGAGCCTTGGTTGGAAAAACGCTCTAGAGCCCGATGGACAGTTGTTGGTTTGAGTTACTAGTCATGTAGCCTTGGTTGAGAAAACGCTCTAGAGCCTTAGGTCAGTTGAGTTACTAGTCATGGAGCCTTGGTTGGAAAAATGCTTTGGAGCCCAGGAACAGTTGGGGTTGAGTTACTAGTCCTAGAGCCTTGGTTGGAACAAACACTCTAGAGCCCTAGAGCAGCTTGGGTGGAGACCAATCCATGATGGGTAGTGATGTCCGACCGTGAGGTGCAATCACTGGTTTCAAGTTGAGATGGTTTGGTCTCTAGAGCCCTGGTTTTGTGTTGAATTATGTGTTTGATAAAGTCCCACATTCATGCTTGGAATATGGCACGGGGGTGATTGGATAAAGTGAGACTTGGCTCAACCAATCTATGGTCGGGTGGAATTTGCAAATGTATTGGTTTATGTATGGATTTTATTGTTGTTATATCCATTTTATTTATGTTTTTATTGTGTCGGTTATAAGCATGTATTCAATCAATGATGATATATGGCTCTATCCATTTTTTTACATGTAAATGAATACACAATGTATCTATGGTCAAACAGACTGTATTATAGCTTATGATGTAGGGTAGCAATTCTTCTTATCTATTCTAAGATAAGTAAGAGACCTCCATGTTTAAATCTATTGTTTATACATGTAGATGCAATGTTTATGACATGTTTGACGAAATTCATATCATGGCTAGGAGGGGTCGGGATGAATTCCTAAATATGTAGTTGCTTTTGTACCTTTGTTTTAATTTTATTTACCATCTCCTACAGTTTCATGAATTTCTGGGCAGTGACCTGGGCTATGGGGCTAAAAAGATGGCATAAATCCCAGAGTTGTAGGAACAGAACTTACCAAACCGGGCCATGGCCACTACCTTGCCTTGGCATGCCTATGGATATAGGCTTTTGGCCACTACCTTTCCTTGGCATGCCCATAGCTAAGGATCAAATTGGTCAAAAATTCACTCTCCCTTAGGGTTCAGGGGCCTAGAAGGTTGGGTTACCTCCTGAGGATGTTTATGATGTTGTGTAGGGTGTGTTTGTCTTGTTTCCGCTGATTCCAATTCCTTAAGGTCATATAGGAGGTTGAATCTCATATTAGTAGCCTCTCGTCACAATTTTACCCCAGTTGGTTGATTAGTTGGGTATATGTGGGAAGAGGGTGTTACAGGGTGGGCCTAGATGTTGCTAAAGTTGTTGAAACACCTATTAAGTCTATGCAGGAAATGGGCTAATGATAAATATTCAATTGGGATATTTTTATGCTCATTACTCTTTGAGAATATTCCTACCATCCATCCACATGTACAAATTTGCGATTGGGGCCCACAGGAGCCCAAGATCCGTTATTGGGGGCAGTTACTGTGATGAGGTGGAGGAGGGGGAGTCAGGTGGGTGTTTTGACTTGAGTTCTTCCCTCATTGGGACCATATGACATTGCACATAGATGTCTATCATATAGTGGAATGAAATTTCAGGGGGATCATGATCTACCACTGCCACCAGGACGAGCATGGGATCCAGATGGTAAGTGATATTTTCTATATTCTTGTCGCATGTATAGTTTGGAAAATGTATGTATATGGTACTAATTTTCAAACTTGTGGCATGCAGATATAACAATGGTGAGGCCTAAAGGATATGTTATATGAGCTGCAACATCTGGAGTTACAGATCAAAGAGGTTCTACATCACAATCAAGATTATATAGTGATGCATTACTAGAGGTCCTCCATTGTAGGTTCAACTTGTTACTGACCGAGGTGACAGAGTGGGGATGTCATGAGCTAGAAGATCAATATACATATGTGTGCATTTGGCTTCCCTTTGAGTGGTGAGGTATCACAAGTCACATAATGATGGTTGGTCAGGAAGTTTGAGACTTACAAGCTGGGGGAATTGACCCATTAGCACGGGATCCACCAAAGGGAAACGATTAGGCATAGGGACATATGTGCCCTTAATTTTTTATGTCACATGCTATGGGAATGTCAGATGTATTTAGAGAAGTGGACTCCAAACGCTATATGTTGGATATTATGATACATAATATGGTTATGCATATTTTTTCGACGATTGTGGTGCACCATTTGTTTATGTTATGGATGTCTTCTTGCATGTGATAAATTCCAATCTAGAATTTTATTTTTCAAGGGTAGCTACGTAGTTATTTTGTGCTCTAGGAACACGATTGAATGAAATGGATTCAAATTCACGTACCAAAATATTAACGCGTAGAAATTTTATAAATAAGATAGGATTACGAACATGATAAATGCCATTCAATTGCATGGTAAGTAGAAAGGAATCAAAACAAAAATGAATGTGAAGTATCCGATGATCAAGTGCATTAGTTAAAAAACCTATCACTGCATCATATTCAGCCTGGTTATTGGTGGCAGATCCAATGAAAACATCGTTGGAGTGGACTAACAAATGCAAAGGGGTGAAAATGACCCAAGTTGTCGAGGCTAGATTCTTGGAGAAGAGACTCACACCATCGGCATAACCGATATGTGGTGTGGATGAAGGATCCATTTGAAAGGCACAAGAAGAAAACAAATGATATAATGGGGGATGAAATCTACCTAAAATTGGAAAAGAAAAAAAAGCACATATTTCAATGGGAATTGTTATGGATAAAATTTATTCAGGTAGAGTTCATTGCGAGGATTGGGAAGGAGTTCCCCTTTTGCACCCTCTAAAAGGTATGCCCCATTTCCCAAACACTTACGAATGATGTAATAACCAAGCCATAATGGTTCAAACTTCCCATTCACCAGGACATAGTGAGCTTGGTCATAGACAAGGACAAGGTCACCTTCAGGAAAGGTACAAGGGTGGAATTTACAGTCATATTGAGCTTTGGTGTGCTTTTTGGTCGCTTCAATGGTTTGCAATGTAACACTATGGTATTTTTTGGCATGCTTAAGCATGATGAGTCTTTATTATAAAGGCTAGGAGTTCAGGAGGAGTTCGACAACAAGGTGGAGGGAGGGGTTTTACACTCGATTGGTAAGACTTCCTCCTATCCAAAATCAAGGTGGAAAGGAGTGAACCCGATCATAGTTTTGATAGAGGTTATATAGGCCCACAATGCAGGGAAGAGCATAAAATGATAGTTCTTCTTGTGCTTGTTCACCATCCACTGAAGAATGGTTTTAAGGATTTTATTGACATCTTCAACTTGTCCATTACCATGGGGGTAATAAGATGATGAATATTGGTATTCAAAGCCCAAAAATGAGGATATCTCATGCTAGATATCATATTCAAAATGTCACCCATGGTCAGAAACCAATTGCTTCGGAACTCCGAATCAGGGGATAATATGGTTAAAGAAGAATAGGGTTGTAGTAGTTGCGGTGTTATTGAATGTTGGAATGGCTTCATCCCATTTGGTGAAATAGTTGACGACCATGATAATATAATTATGGTTATTAGTGGATGGGGGTTGACACTCCATAAAGTCAATGACCCATTTACAGAAAGGATCAACTGTGATGACAGGATGGAGGGGAGTAGGTGGAGCTCGAGACTTAGAGGAATATAATTGACAATTGGGACAATCTTAGACCACCTCAATGCAATCAATAAAGAGACAAGGCAAAAATTATCCAACACGCATGATTTTTTGGCAGTGGTCATTCCAGAGAGATGTCCACTACAAGTGTCATTGTGACAATAATTGATCACTTTCTTTGCTTCAACGCGGGTGATACAATGACGAAGGATAGTGTCGACACCATGACAATAAATATCATCACCGATGAAGATATACGAGGGTTTGATGTAGAATATGTCATTGATCATCATGATTAAGATGGTGGGTGAATTTATGGGTTCGCAAATATGTGAGGATGTCACCATACCAAGGATCATCAATGGTTATAGTGAACAAGTGTTCATATGGAATGTCATCATTTACCATTGGATCTGGTGCACCAGTAGGAAATTAAGAAATGAATTCAGCAAGGGCTAAACCTTTCTAACTCTTGGGGGTGAAAATTTCCAAATCAAATTCTTCTAGGATAACCATCCAGGGAACATACTTCCCAATGATGAACCATCGACTTAACAAGAAGGTCATGGGTTTGGAATTGGTCACGACCTTGGTGGTATGCAGAAGGATATAATGACACAATTTCTGAATAGAGAACACAATGTCCAATGCCAACTTTTATTTATGGGAATAGGACATAGGGGGATCGTTAAGGTTCTTACTGAAATAATAGATGACATGCTCATTTCCAGAATGATCTTCCTGTATTAAGACCCCTTAAACTGAATAGGTGGAAGCGAAGATATAAAATATGAAGTCCCTTAGAAAAGTTAGGTGGGTTGATCAAGGGAGTGGAAGTGAGAGCATGTTTGAGGGAATCAAAATACTATTGATCTCATTCTTCCCAAATGAATGGAATGTTAGATCAAAGGATTATAAGAAACCCAGGAGCAGTGGTGGCATTTTCAGGAAGATACCGACGAATAATTTTGGCTTTGTCTTGGAGGATTTGTAACTGGCGAAGGGTGGGAGGAGGAGGAAGTTAGAGACTAGCTTGAGCTTTGAGAGGGTTAAGAGTGATACCATCTTTGGACACAACGAAGCCCAAATTTTGGCCAGCAGGAATGCAAATGACACACTTGATGGGATTTAGGTGAGCTTTATACTAGTGACATCGAAGGAAGATGGTATGCAAATCATTAACGTGTTGTAACCTAAGCTTGGAATGAGCGGTGAGATCCTATAGATATGCAAGGATAATGTGAGCTAGGTTGTGAAAAAATAGACATGTTATGCAAAAAGTGGCCCTAACATTATTTAAACCAAAAGGAATGACCCTGTAAGCAAAGGTTCTCCACATAATAGTAAAGGTGGATTTAAGTTGATTGAAAAAGTAGATACAAATTTGATTGTACCCCGAGAATCCATCCATAAAGAAAAGGACCTCATATCCCGTACACTCGTCAATGATTTTGTTGATGAAAGGTATGGGGAAATTTTATTTGGGACAAGATTTGTTTAGATCACGAAAGCCAATGCAGACACAGATGGTGCCTTGTTTCTTAAGGATGGGAACATGATTGAACACCCATGTGGTGTATTTAATGGGGTAAATGAAACTAGCCTGCTTGAGCTTATCGATTCAGGATTTGATAGCATGGAAGGATGGATAGGCCTTTACTTTTGGTGGATGGGAATGTCATCAGGACATGTGTCAGTATGGTGTTCAAAAATGGCATGATCAATTCCAGGCATCCCAGAATAACACTAGGCAAAAAAATCACAAAATTATTTGAATAACTTAGTGTAAGATTCAATTTCATCTGGGGTGCTTTGTTCCCCCATGGTGATATTTTATTTGATCCCTGGTTTAATCGAAATGTTAATTTTGATGGTAGGGGAGATGTTAGCCATATTTCCTTCTTTGAAAGTGTATAGTGCAGGAATGAGATTTTCAAACTAATCGACCTTGCCATGGATGAAGTCTTTGGACTCCAAAACATATTGATCATGTGTTTGTTGCAGAAGGAAGTCATCACGATGGTGCATATCATCCCAAGTATAATCAAGGGTGGTCATGGCTTCCATGATGTCTTCATCAAAATGGAATATGGGAGGACAGAGGAAGAAATACCACATGATGAGGAACTGCCTAAAGCATATTCATGAGAGACAAGGTTCACATGTGCATTGTTAAAATGGTTGGGGGGATGACTATTAGATGTGACATCTACCGATGTTGAGACTGAAGTGTCTTTCGAGGAAGTTTTGTGTAGGAAATCCCTTCTGTGGACAAAATTGATCCCTCTAATCCTAATGAGAGGATCTAGCAACAAACGAGACAAATATATGCAATATTTTTTAACTTATTCTAGAAAAACAATGGAGGGTAGATGCCCTACCTCTTTCTGATGACAGTGCTTGGCTTTGATGTTAGCCTTACTTCTTTCAATTCCACACTCACGATCTCCTCTCCATCGATGAAGAAAAATTCCCACAAGGAATAACAAGTGGAGACAACAAATGGATACAAAGCATAACAATCTCTATTATAAGCTATGTATCAGATCAAAGAGTAGTACAATAAACATGTAATAATAGACACATTTATGGAAATGAAACACATAATGTATTATTAATAAAATTATAAAGGGAGAAATACAACTAGAAGCCCCGATGTTGGACGCCTCCTTCAGGCGAGATTCAAAGTACTAGCCTCAACACTTCAAACAACTTCCTCCTTCATAGATGGGCAACAATTGGGAATGCTTCAGATCATAGGATGGCAACCAACCATTAGTGGATGGTAGGGGTTTCGTTTATAGGGAAGGATAGGGAGTTGAGGATCCATAAAAGGTGGGAGGAGTTCCAAATCTTAAGGGAAATATCCATGGAAAGAGGATCCATGGCCATGAAAGGGAGGCCTCGCTCCTATCATCAACAACCTGAAACCACATCGTCGTTCTCGAGGCTTCTAGTAAGGGAAGCTTCTCCTTCATTTTTGGGAAAAGTGCCTGAAGAGGACCATCACATATTTTCCTGTCAAAGGTCACGCTGCCAGCGCTAGACACATATTTTGCAAAAGGTGACAAGCGCAACTCAGTAGCGGTGTAGAGCACGTTGGTATTGTAAAACATGGTTTTTGATAAGCTTTCCAGAATATTTTTAAATCAAGTCTTATTTCACTTCTTTAGGGATATTATAGGCATGTTTGATGGATAAAATATTTTGTGACACTATTGGAATAATGAAACAAAGTGGAGTGTGACAAAATATTGTATAAAGAATTCCCCCTAAAGCATGAAGTTCGAATGAGAAGTGATGACTGAAGTGATTTACAAGTAAAGGTAAGGACTTTAGAGAACCACCATAAAGAGACCTACAAATCAAACATGATATAATATATATGACATCTATGATGTAAGTATGCTTAGCAATACATCTCTGAGAAGGAATCTAACAATACATGGATCCACGACATGGACGCAGCCATCCGACTGAAAAGGATCATGAATATTTTAATACATGAATCCATGGCATGGGCGCAACCATCCGACTAGAAAGGATCATGCGTACAATCATGAATAACTCCACGCATCTTGGATTTATCAAAGGAAACCCAGGGTATTCGCCTCTATCTCAACTCATCCAGAGTACGAATCTGACCATGTGAATAGATGTGTTTAAGTCGAACATGGTAGAAACCACCTAATTATCGGTGAATGATGTAAACCGTTAAGATGCACGAGAGAAACCACCAATGATGACAATGGCTCTCAAGGAATAGCAACACAATATAGGAGTGTGAATAATGAAGCTGAATTCGAACACTCATAAAATCATTTGATCGTAGGCCAATGATGTGAACCTATCTTCCAATGCATGCAAGCTCCAAGGTACTGAAAGGGGGTTTCTGGATCATCTTCCTGGATAATTAACTGGAGTCGAGAGGAAGTGATTCGTCGAAGGAGGGCCATAATGTTTCCCACATCATCGACACGAAACATAGGATTTTCAGAGTTGGTAAGAGTGATTCATAATTGATGTAGAGAAGGTCAAAAATGGTATAAGTGGTTTGAATTTGCAGACAGGGACTTCTCTTGAACATATCGACGACACAACTCCAAAATTTGGTAGAATCTGACTCAAAATAGGATTAGAGGATATCACGAAAATAAGATATAATCGAATGAGAGGAAAATGGATTTCCCAAACCTAGGAAGGAAAGTGACGAAGTGAGGATATCCCAAACCCGACACGAGATACAGATAAGTGTCATGCTTAAGAGAAACATACTACCTTTCAGATGAAATACATGATATGTGTTTCCTTCCATTTTCCCCCACTATTTCTTGTGAATACCTCTTTATTTTTTATCGCAAGCTTGAAGAGGATACCATATGCTTAGTTTATAAGTTCACCCTTCAGATGAATCCATCTTAGCAAGTTTAATGAGCCCAAGGAAGGAGTAACTCGGTCTCGTCATGGTGACAAGTCCTTCGTCATTCAAGTTTTACGAGTCCGACGGATGGCTAACTCGACAACTTTTTCATGTTTATGGAGTTTGAAAAAGAAGTGGAAATGAAAGCTACAGATGCCCATTTTTGTAAATAGTCTCTCGAATCCTAAAATTTAGAAAAAAAATATTCAAGAGAACCTATTAGTCATGTTTGACTAAGGCATTCCTTTTTCGTAATTAGTCTATCTCAGTCCAAAAAAATGGTGAAACTTATATTGAGTAGGCATTGACTTGTTTACTTTTATGAGTTCGAAAGTAAAGGTGCTCGACAATCTTTTGATTTTTTGAGAGTCATAAAATAGATAAAATATGACTCCAGGAGGGTTCCTTTTTCGTTTATTTTTCACGAGTCTAAAAAAGTGATAAAACAAAGTTTGTCAGTTCATCCAAAATCAATTACTGTTACCAATTTGTAACCAGTTGTTTATGCACATGTGAACAAACGTTACCTAGTTCGAGAAAATATAATAATATAGGTAAAAATACATTTTAAATTGTAAAATTAATTTAAAAAGTCTATATAAACTAAAAAATTAAAAATAAAATTATCATTTGTAACTTGTGAATTTGGAGAGAATTTTTACCCAAAATTACCCTGATATTAAGGTGAGGAGTGTGATCAAAGCGGGTCACCATTTGACGAGTCGTCAGACACAGTTTATATTTTTGTCCTTCCTCTACATTTCAATTGTATTTTTTAAGTGCTTTCACCCATAGAGTAGGTGTCTAGGAGAGCTTGAAGAAAATAGGGCTCGTGGGCGACCAACGCAGGATTTACCCATCGGGATCGCGTTGTTCGCCCTGAGCCCCAAAAGACCAGCGTGATGACAGCGCAAGAAAATTCATAGATAGTTGCACTAGCACATATTCATAATGTTTTTCAATCAAACTCAAAAAAATCCCATTGATTTCCAAATTTTCCTCCATGAAGGTTAATTAATCTTTGTTTAATGATGTTTTGCAGGTATTTTTTCTGGATAAAAATGGCCATTGAGTGGAAGGAAAGTGGTCATGATATAGAAGACCACTAGGCAGCACAAACCCTCATTGCATAAGGTATCTCTGTGATTTCATGTTGCTCAAATCAAAGTCTAGGTAGATTTATTGCAACACTTAGTGAGATGGTGGGATGTAGATCGCCAAATGTTCGTGATAGGGAACCAAGAGTTGGAAATAAAAGTATTAGACATATAATTCATTACTGGGTTTTTGAAGAGGGGACAACAAGTTCAGTTATGGGGTGTTCATGCAGGAGGAGAGAGAAAATATATGTTGATTTCTACACATTGTTCCCACGGTTCTCACAAGACAAAAAGCGGGCAAATTGACATCAAGGATGTCAGGGAGCTTCTATTGAAAAAAATTCTATTTACCATAGCTTGTGTGGACAAAGTACAAGCTCTCCACGAGGAGATCAAGTCTCACCTTCAGTATGCATTGGAATGCTTAAACCCTACCATATTAAACTGGAGTGAGGGGCTACTATCCAACATGAAGGACCATCTCACCAAATGCAAGACAGGGAAGCTGAAACAGTTTGGCTACAGGTAGATTTGGGTTGCATTCTTAGTAGAACGCGTCCCATTGTTTAGGTATCAGTGGGTGGAGGTGGAAATTCCCGCACCTAGGGAGCTCTAGTTATCATGGTGAGCGGATTTGATTCCTCGTCAGAAAGGTGGTCAACATATGCACTTCACACCTACATTCTTCATATGGCTATGACAAAAACTGATCATGGTAAATGACTGGGAATATGCAGGGAAATACTTCACGGGAGATCCTAATCTCCCACTTCCACCAGGGACATGATGGAATGACTCAGGTAAAGAACTATTTTTGAAATTTTTTTCCAATTTTTTTGATTTTTTGGTTATGCGAACTAAGATTAAAAATTATGATATTTTGTAGATGTTGGACCCGAGAGACCCCCAGGGATTTATTTAATAGCCATGAGGGTGGCACACCAGGTTGAGGATGATTATACATTGAGGGAGTTGATCCTATGGTAGAGGTGGAGCGTAACCTAGATGCCTTCACTAGAGGCATTCCAGAATACATGACTATTGATGACATACCACTCCGGTACTAGAGGCAAACCATGGGAGTGTCAGTTAGACTACACTGGCTATTGGGCCAAGTTGTTAGAGCTGTCACATGTTATCATGAGCACCATGTCGGTGGATATACATGTCCTTTGTCTTCATTTTTTCGTTTGTGTAGGCTCGAGGAGCAATGTGTCTCATAAAATAGATTTTGATGTAATAAACATTTTTCAAACTCTCTCTCTCTCTCTCTCTCTATATATATATATATATATATATATATATATATATATACATGCATGTTTCTCCTGATGTATCTTAATGTTCTTATTATGTCATGGTTTTTCTTTTTACATATATCGCAAATGTCTATCTAAAACATGATTTGCCAATGTGTCTCTCAATGTATTTAGATGCCTTGGAATATGTTGATAAGTTATGTAATCAAAATTGATCTCCAAGAGATGAACACACAAATACACCTTAAAATTTGTGGATTTCTGACAGAATAATGCATTTTTAATTGTAATACAACGAATTGTGAATCAATTTTAACAGCTAACGCCCTAATACCAAGAGAAATAGCTTCTTATAGTAGTTCGATGAATGTGCTATATTCAACTATATTGTTAGTTGTACATCCTAAACATATACCTTGTAAAATCACTAATTCATTATTGGGAGCAAAGAGTGCCCACGCAGCAGAAGATAGATTATGTGTACTATGACAAGCATCATCAGTGAAACTGACATAAGGAAGAGGGTTTGTCGACATCTGCATACCAAGTGAAACACATGGTAAGTAGGGGAAAACATGTTTTCAAACACACAAAAAATCACACAAAAATACTGCACACTAATGAAACAAACACTAATGTACAAAGTATCCATGTAAAATCAAGCATGATAGTTCTTAAGTAGAGCCCAGTGTGGGGCTCAAACAACTAATTCTCATCATGAGTAACAAAAATAAGGCCACAATTTTATCGTTGGCATTGCATGCAGGCATCTCCTTGGCCCATTTTTTGAAATAAGATAAACAAACCTGTACCCATGCGCCCTAGCCAAGGGAGGGTTACAAGTCATGAAAACAATGCCCCCATTTAGTAAATGGTAAATCGTTAATAACTAGGTATAAGGGAGCGGGTGGGGCTATGATGTGAATATTCACAATGACACCGGGTTTCACAAAAAAATTGATAGGCATGATTGTTAACATGTTTCCCATTTTGTTGAATTGAATGGGAGTCTGAAGAGGAGAAATCGTTGTAGGGGAAACGAAAGAATCCAAACAAGTAGAAATCACTCCAAGGCTAGGAATAAAAGAGGAGAGATGATGGATATTATTCCATGAAGTTTCTTCAAGAGACATGACTTCAACGATGCTTTTTTCATTCGGGAAAGTCTCGTTCAAAGGATAATGAAAATCGAAAGAACCAAGACAAAAGGATTGTGAATACGAGTCTAGGATTGTACTCAATTGGTCATTGGTTTTAGATGCAACCACATAAGAAAAAAAGGCATCTTGATAAGATTTTTCAACAAGGCTGAGCGGCATGGCATCACCAAAAAGGTCAATCTGATTAGGTTTAGGTATGATCCAAGGGACCTCATGACGAGACATGATCATATTAACTGAGGTGACATTAATGGGAGGAGGAAGGGAAAATTTTCCCGTCAAAGAGGAGTCTTTAAAATACCCACTCCAACACTTTCAAAAGGGATGGTGTTTTTCCCAATATAAGGCACATTACCAGTTGAAGAGTCAGGGGGAAAGAAGGCTAGCTGGTCTACTGTGACAATATTCTCTTGATGGGGGAAGCGAATTATGCGAAATAGAGTAGAATATATGCAAACCATTGAGATTTGTGTCAACAACTTCTGCCTCAATATTGATAGTTTCACCTTCTAACTGGATAGTAAAGGTGTTGATAATACCATATGGATGGAACCCTCTTCCATCAAAAGCTTATAAGGTATTCAAGGATTGATTATGAGGAGGAGAGCCAAGGAATTTCAAATATGAGATGGACATGATGCATGTGGAGGCTCCTTCATCGATAACAATCCTATGAATAGTCTTTCCCATAACGACAACTTGTATGCGAAAATAAAGTTGTGGTGGAAGGCGAGGAACATGGTTTTCAAGAAAAAAAGTGATCAATTTGGAATTCGTGGAATCAATTCCTCGAATAGCAGATAGAAACGCCTTATTTTGTGATGAACACGTTTGAAGGACTACCAAGGTTGACATCGTCGAGTGTTCTTCAGCCAAATCGCCTACAATATTGTTGTGTTAGGCAGCTCGTGCATTCTAATTATAAGACGATTTTCGAAGAAAACTTTTGGGGGGTGGTCGGATTACAGAATTAGTGCTAGGTTTATCGATATGGAGAGGACTAGAATTAGGTGGAATGGAGGAAGAGGGTATATCAATGGCATATTTCTCCACCACAAGATTTTCAGGAGTTAGATAATTTTTTGATCTGGTGGCAACATGAATAGGTTTTGTGCCACTCATGAACACTTGGGAGCTTCCAGAGGTTTGAACTTGAGATTTATCTACCATTTGTGTTTACTGGGATGGTAAAGGTTCCTTCAACACAACTAGTATCCATGGGGTTCCTTTCAAAATATGACTTACTTTGGCACGACGGGGGAAATCCTTAGTGTATTGATCTTCATCACAAATAAGGCAAGGATATTTAGGCTTTCACTTTGTTGAATTGTCAGTAGATGGATTAGGGGAATCCTCTTTCGGGGTATCTTGATTAGCTTTCCCTTTACCCTTATTTTTACCTTCTAAGGATTTATCTGTTGCAGTATATTGGATAACATGTACCTATGAGGTTTTACCATGATTCTTTTGGTTGTTTGCAACATTAGGGGTTGCAGCAACTAGAGTATATTTGGATTTCATAGATTTGGTACTAGTATACCGCTGAGTCACATATCCAATAACACCATCAATGGGTGTTGAATTTGGAGGCCTGGAAGACGCGGGACCAGTTGAAGGTTGCAGGGCATTGGGTAGAAATTCATACAACATGCCAGATTATGAATATAATAAATCCAAATACTGGGCACATGAGATGGCTTGTTCTTCAGTCACACAACCACTGAAGACTATATCTTTAGCGATAGGAGAGATGAATGATTTGGTAAGCCATTCAGTCAAAAGCTGATCCGAGATGTCAAAATTGATCAAACGATGCCTGCGTCTCCATTCCTAGATATGATTGGAGATATGAGTGGAGGTTATCTACTGAAAAGATGTTAAGAAATGAGTTCCAGTCTTATACCAGATAAACAATTGGAAATGAGTGAGGAAAGCCATGGTCAAAGAATTGAAATCTTAGAAAGTACCTCGAGGGAGCTTGATGTACCATTTAGTGGCAGCACCCGTCAAAGTGCGCTGGAAAAGATGCAATCAGATTAAATCATCGATCCAAGAGTTAGAGGAACACCAAAGGTGGTAAGTAATAACATGCGCTTGAGGCTCTTCTCTATAATTTCCTTCAAAATTAGGAAAGTCGCTAGGTATTTTCATTCATATTAGAGGCTAATACGGTGAGTGTAGTATTGGGTCATTCGTGAGCCATGACACATCTGAAAATTCCAATGTTTCCAAAAAAGGCATTTGAGGATTAGATGGGGTATAGGGTCTCTAGTATGCACCAAATTGGGTATTCCAACCTTGTTGGAATTGGTTCTGCCCCCACTGGGGTGGGATTTGACCATAAGGAGGCTGATAAGGACCAATTTTCCCATACTGTTGTTGGAATGGTGTTTGTTGTGAAGGGCCTTGCTACGACCACGACCGTTGATAAGGTCCTTGTCGCAACTGGGGGTAATGTACCTGCTGTGGTTATTGGTATAGTCCCTGCTACAACTGAGGGTAAGGTCCATGCTACAGTTGTTGGTACTATCCATATTGTAACTGTTGGTAAATCCCTTGTTGGGATTGCTGGTAAGGGTTACCAGATCTAATAGTATGCATTCTAGATTTCCCCAACGAAGGATTGGGACCATACTGCATTTGGGGACCTGCTTGTGGATTGGTTGAAACATATGATAGTGTGATTTGGGGTTTCCAAACATATGGTTGTGGAACATAGAGTTATTGAACATATGGTTGTTGATAATAAATTTGAGTCGAGGAGACTTGAGGACCTTGCAAAGGTGTCCCCATGAAAGAACTTGAAACATATTCCGAGGGAAAAGAAAGATCTCCGAACTAGGCTAAGGACTATCTGGAGGAGAGTCCTATGATGAAGTGACCGAATCTTGAGGAGGTGGCCATGAATCAAGGGGTTGGATACTTATGTTGATACCAACTTCAACACCTTGGTTCTCAAGAGGTTCAGATACAATATCCATAATCTTGTTTGCCACTCTTTGAGGTGACTAGTTAGCTTCAGAACGTGAAGGGGATATGGAAGGTGAACTTTGTGGGTGGCATGATCGAGAACTTGGTGACTTTGCCACAATGATTTTTTCACAAAATCAATTGAGTTCTAGCAAATACTTTGGGAAAAATTCCAATTTAAAATTAACTAGTAATTTTGGGGCAAAAAGGAGTTGTGCACGGGTAAGATGTTATTCCGTGGGAAATAAATTTTAGAAATTATAAAACAAATAAATAAAAAATGGGTAAGCTAGGTATAAAGGATTATCAAGAAACCGTGAACTACGACACCTTGGTGAACCAAGGAATTAACGTACTTTAGTCAATCTCCCCCAGTGTTGTTTTTGATGTATCACGGTTTACAAGGCAACCTACTCGGTTACCTATGGGTGGATAGCAACCTAGTTGGGACTCCCAAAATATACACGAAGGTATGTGGGAGTGTTGTCTGTAGTAGTGTTTTCTAATGCGTAACCTTTAGATGAGAGCGTTCTAATATACTTTCATACGTGGAGCACCGTCCGATATACTCGAAGGTATGTGGAGAATGATCCTATATTATAATTCGATACATGGAACGATAATCACCCCCGGGATACAACGCTGGAAAACAATGACAACTCCTATGTTTTCCGACGTCAGAACATGTCTCTAGCATAGACCTCTAAATGTTTGTGTTAAGTTCCAAATGATCCTTACGTTAATTGAGGTAAATTTTAAGTTGATCTTGATTTACGTTTTTAAGGCTCAAAGATCGATGTCACCTGAACACCTATGCTGCAACTAATATGGGAAAAAGACTCTTTTCATTTCGATGAAATTTATCTAGTATAGGGAAGGAATTCAAACATTTGATGCAATCTAAAAAAGATATGACAAACAAGAGCTTCCAAACTTTCACTTTCACTTTCACTTTTCACATACGAAAATGAAAGAGTAAACATAATTAAATTCACCAAAGTTCCCTTATAGGTTTTTTCTTTTTCTTTTTCTTTTCAAAATGAAAAATATTCACTTATCAGCTTTCAATCACTAAGAAATGTAATCTATGCTCGATGATAATCCCAAAAATCGATTTTCCAATTCAATGCAAACTAATGCAATTTTCATAAGCAATGATCAATTTTTTGAGAGAAAACTTAACAAATGCAAGATGAAATTATTTTTTGATTTCCAAAAGAACTAAAGTGCCTATAAAACAACAAATCAATAACACATGCCAACAAAAATCACCCAAAGAACTAAAGATTCACCTCAAGCTCCTTTTCACTACCTGAACATGAGATAAAATTTTGCAAACTAGAAAAAATGTAACAAAAGTAAATCAGAATGTAAAGCACAAAGAGTAGGAAAAGGATCTTAGAGATCAAAAAATTCCAAACTCTTAGTCAAGTAACCCTAAAAATTTCACTTTTAAGGACCAGCATGGGAATACATTGGTAACCAACGAGTTAAGCACCACTGTTCACAGTGAAAAATGCATTGACAATGCTCTGTTTTCCAAAAAAAACATGTTGGCTGAAGAAAGATTAGGAAAAAGAAATCAAAACTAAAAATAACTCCACACCTGAAACTCTAAAGACCAGACTACTCATATTGAAAAGTTATAAGCAAAAAAAAAATAGGGACTATGAGGTGGTTGGCCAAACTAATCGAAGATGCCGAAAAGACAAGGTGGATTGAAGGGTTAATGGTTCCCCAGTGGAGCCACCATTTTGTTGTGCAGGAAATCCCTTCTACGGATAGATGCAATCCATGTAGTCCTAATGAGAGGATCTAGCAACAAATGAGACAAATATATGCAACCTTTCCTAACTTATTCTATAAAATCAATGAAGGAGGGTATATGTCCTACCTATTTATGATGCTAGTGCTTGCGTTTGATGTCAGCCTTGTTTCTTTTGCTTCGACACTCACAATCTCCTCTCCATCGATGAAGAAAAATTCCTGCAAGGAAGAACAAGTGGGGACAACAAATGGATACAAATCATAACAATCTCTAGTATAAGCTATGTAGTAGATCAAGTACTAAAATAAACATGAAATAATAGACAAATTTATGGAAAGGAAACACATAATGTATTATTAATAGAGTGATAAATGGATAAATAAAAATATAAGCCTTGATGTTGGATGCCTCCTTCAGATGAGATTCCAAGTCCTAGCCTCAACTCTTCAAACAACATCCTCCTTCATAGATGGGCATCAATTGGGCATGATTCAAGTCATAGGATGGCAACCAACCATTAGTGGAGGGTAGGGGTTTCATTTATAGGGATGGCGAGGTAGTTGAGGATCCATAAAATTTGGGAGGAGTTCCACATATTAAGGGGAATATCCATGGAAAGAGGATCCATCACCATGAAAGGGAGGTCTCACTCCTATCATCAACAACCTAAAACCACGTCATCGTTCTCGAGGCTTCTATTAAGGGAAGCTTCTCCTCCATTTTTGAGAAAACTTATTGAAGAGGACTAACACAAATTTTCCTTTCAAATGTTGCGCTTCGAGCGTTAGACACATGTTTTTCAAAAGGTGACAAACACGGGTCAGTAGTGGTGCAAAGCGCACTGGGCTTGTAAAACAGGGTTTTGGACAAGCTTTTCAAATTTTTTTTAAATTAAGTCTTCTTTCACTTATTTAGGGATGTTCTAGGCATGTTTGATGGAGAAAATATTTTGCAACACTAGTGGCATAATGAAACAAAGTAGAGTGTGATAAAATATTGTATATCAGGAAGGTTGGAAAGAAGCACAATAGGGAACTCATAGAGAGTCTGAATATATCGATCCCATGGATGAGGACATGTAGAGAATAGGGACGGAGCTATATGTTATGTTGACATTAGGAGGGGGAATCACAATGGTGGGTTGAGAAACCGCCTGTCCCGGTGAATCATTGGGATCAGGGCCTGCAGGTGGAGCAGATGTGGAAGCGCTATGAGCAACATGTAACTCGTGAAGCACTTGGAGTGTATCGTGAAAATATTCAATATGGGGACAATTATGGGAGTAATGTCCATAGTTATCACACAAATCACAAGGGTGATTTTTGCATAAGGATTTTTTTCTTCTTAGCTAACTCGGGTAAGGAAACATGGAGCTTAGGAATGTTAGATTCAAGAAAGGTATCATATACCACATTATTAATATGAGGGAGTTTAGGAAAATTATTGGTGGCATGCCCAAAAATATAAAATAAAGCGCATGGAGAAGGATTTGGCGGTTTATAAGGAGTGGGATTTGCTTGGGGTGCCTTACCTTTGGGTCCCTTTTCTGGGCTTTTCCCCCCTCACTAGATTCTTTCGAAACATGAGTGGTGGCCTGTTGAGGTTGTTGACGAACTGAAGCGAAGGAAGGGGTGGTTACAATGGGTTGAACCAGAGACAAAGTCATATAAGGTTTGAGTTGGTCAGGAGGAGTGTTTGCGGGAGGATCAATGTACCATAATGGGATCCCCAAGGTGATGTTAGGAAGACTCAATGTAGCCAGTTTAGGGGTAGAAGATATTTCTGGTGGTAGGAACAAGAAATGTATCAAACCAGATGGTTAGTGATCTAGAGGAATTTCTCCTAGATGAGAAAGACTTGGGGAACAGTTCCAGGTGGAAAAGGATCGGGAGAGATACCAGCAGAAGGAAACCTAAAACCACGTCGTCGTTCTCGAGGCTTCTATTAAGGGAAGCTTCTCCTCCATTTTTGTGAAAACTTATTGAAGAGGACTAACACAAATTTTCCTTTCAAATGTTGCGCTTCGAGCGTTAGACACATGTTTTTCAAAAGGTGACAAACACGAGTCAGCAGTGGTGCAAAGCGCGCTGGGCTTGTAAAACAGGGTTTTGGACAAGCTTTCCAAAAAAAATTTAAATTAAGTCTTCTTTCACTTATTTAGGGATTTTCTAGGCATGTTTTATGGAGAAAATATTTTGCAACACTAGTGGCATAATGAAACAAAGTAGAGTGTGATAAAATATTGTATATCAGGAAGGTTGGAAAGAAGCACAATAGGGAACTCATAGAGAGTCTGAATATATCGATCCCATGGATGAGGACATGTAGAGAATAGGGACGGAGCTATATGTTATGTTGACATTAGGAGGGGGAATCACAATGGTGGGTTGAGAAACCACCTGTCCCAGTGAATCATTGGGGTCAGGGCCTGCAGGTGGAGCAGATGTGGAAGCGCTATGAGCAACATGTAACTTGTGAAGCACTTGGAGTGTATCGTGAAAATCTTCAATATGGGGACAATTGTGGGAGTAATGTCCATAGTTATCACAAAAATCACAAGGGTGATTTTTGCATAAGGATTTTTTTCTTCTTAGTTGACTCGGGTAAGGAAACATGGAGCTTAGGAATGTTAGATTCAAGAAAGGTATCATATACCACATTATTAATACGAGGGAGCTTAGGAAAATTATTGGTGGCATGCCCAAAAATATCAAATAAAGCACATGGAGAAGGATTTGGCAGTTTATAAGGAGTGGGATTTGCTTGGGGTGCCTTGCCTTTGGGTTCCTTTTCTAGGCTTTTCCCCCCTCACTAGATTCTTTCGAAACATGAGTGGTGGCTTGTTGAGGTTGTTGACGAATTGAAGCGAAGGAAGGGGTGGTTACAATGGGTTGAACCAGAGACAAAGTCGTATAAGGTTTGAGTTGGTCAGGAGGAGTGTTTGCGGGAGGATCAATGTACCATAATGGGATCCCCAAGGTGATGTTAGGAAGACTCAATGTAGCCATTTTAGGGGTAGAAGATATTTCTGGTGGTAGGAACAAGAAATGTATCAGACCAGATGGTTAGTGATCTAGAGGAATTTCTCCTAGATGAGAAAGACTTGGGGAACAGTTCCAGGTGGAAAAGGACCGGGAGAGATATCAGCATAAGGAAACTGACATAGAAGAATTTTACCTGAAGGACAAGTTGAGTCTTGAGTAGGAGGCTGCAGAGGAGTTGGCCATTGAGAAGTCGTACCAGATCGCTTACTTACGACCCATGGCACTTGAAGCATGCAAAAACTGGAAGATCTAGTCTTAGAAGGAGTAGGCGGTGGGACATAATAAGCCCTAAGCAATGTGAAAACTTTGTAGACTCCAGGAGAAACATCGGTAAAGGTAGGAACAATCTGATTTCCAGTTAGAAATGAGATAGTGGTGTACGGAGAGGTATGAGACTGAGGGTAATAGTAAGGCAATTGATCAATAGTGACGATATTTCCATTATGAGGAAATCACATCTTGAAAAATATAGCAGATGCGACAAATAACATGGCATAAGTGTAACTACAACCCAACAAGATGATATAATCTAATGGGGCATCAATGACTTCGATATCAATCAAGATTGTCTTGCCAACAACAATAATGGGGTAGTTGTGATATAAACCGAGGGGTTGCGAGGGTGACCATCCCAAGCACGAACAATTATAGTGGATGGTGAAAAGTTAGGGGAACCAATTTTCTTCCAAAAATTAGCATCCTTATCACATGTGGAGGCACCTTCATCCATTATACATTGTTGGATAGTGGATTTTTTATGGAGACAGGTATTTGAAAGGAAACAAATGAAGGAAGGGGGGGATTTTTTATGTTATTAACATCAAAGAAAATCATACGATCATCAGAGGGGTTCATAATTCCCAAAGCATATAGTAGAATTTTTTGTTTGGATGGGCACCTCTGGAGGACTTTCAATGTTGACATGGAAGCAGGATACTGCGCCAAGTCATCCAAAGGATAAACGACCTTGACCGTCACCATACTGTGATCTCACCTAAATTGGTGTCAAGATCGCAAAACAAAACTGAGATTGGATGCCTCAGAGTTCCTTCACAATCCCTTGAAGAATTTTCCTGTCTCCACCCACCTGTTGAGGGCTTCTTGGAGAAAAAAATCTCCACCCCCAACCCTTGGGATTTTCTTGAGACCACCTCACGCGTATCTAAAACCTTCTAAAAATCCAAATCTCAACAGAGAAAGAGTCCCATCACACCAAGACTATCTGGAAATGGAAAGGCAAGGCTAAAATCCACTATAAAAACTTATAAAAACCCATGCCAATGACAACAAAAGAACCAAATAACAATGCACATATACCATGCATGTCAAAACTAGCTATGAAATCATACATGCAATTTGTTAACTACAAGTATTCCTGTTGAGCATGCTTGATCCAAATTTTCCTTGATTGATCCTTGCTTTCTTTATCCTTCCTTTGCTTGCTTTCTTTCCTTCTCCTCTTGGTTCTCTTCTCCTCTCTTAAACCAATTCCAAAACTGAACTAAAAAAATGCTAACCAACAAAAGCTGTGAATTGATTCTCTGAATCCTTTTTATCATTGATGCTTCTAATTTGTTCATTTTCCTTAATTTTCCTTCAATTTCCTCCTCACAATCAACCCGTGACCTTTCAAATTCATTTTCTCCTAATTTCCTTTATTTTCATAAATAAAATGCAAAAAATACCTTTTTTCCTTTTCAAAGTCTTTTTCATTGCCTTTGTTTGTTTCTCCTTAGCTATAAATGCATAAAGTGATGCCCACTAGGATATTTTTCCCAAAATTCAGCTTGGAATAAGTGTCCCATGACCTCGGTCTTATTTTTCCTTCATTAACCCGAGGTTGCTACAAAACTCTCCCCCTTAGGGGAACACCATCCTCAATGTTCTATGACACCTACAACCAACAAAATCGTTAAAAGAAAAACATATTGCTTATGGATATTTATAACTTAGCTCATTACAATATTTACAATAATAACCTTCTCAAAGCAAAACCATCATGAAAAACATGAAAACATGACAACCATATAACACATCTCATTGTAGTATTTACAATAGAAACCATACATAAACATGTGCATATACCAAAGTTGCTTTGCCTCAACCAGAAAACAATGAAGGATACATAGCTCACATCTTACCAACCATCTCCCATGTAGCTTCATCAGGCCCAAATTGCTTCCATTGTACGTTAAACTTCTCGATTGCTCGGTTTTGGAACATGAGTTGTTTCCATTGTAATATGCATTGAGGTTCCGACTGGAATTCCTTCTGGTTCCACCTGAAATACAGACCAATGAATAACATGATCTCCATCCTTTACATATCTTTTAAGCAATGAAACATGGAAAAAATCATGGAATTTCACTGTTGGAGGCAGTGCAAGTCTGTAGGCCACTGGTCCAATCCTCAAGGGAATCTTCTTGGGATTGATGTGAAGTACACATGCTCCCCAACCTAAAACTCCTTAAGTGCCTCGTGCTTCTATACATAATTCATCTGCCTATCTTGTGTTTCTTTTATATTCTTCTTTATAACTTACATTTCCTATTCCATCTATTCCAACATGTTCTGTCCACTAAGTACCTTGTTCACTGGATCATTCCAAATAATGGGAGTATTATAGCTCTTCCCATACAATGCCTCAAATGGACTCATCCTCAGTGACTCTTGATAACCATTGTTGTAATAAAACTCAACCAATGGAAGATACTCCTCCCACCTCCGTTGTTGATGCATGGCATACATCTTCAACATATCCTCCAAAATCTTGTTGATTCTCTCTATTTATCTGTTTTTCTATGGATGAAAAGTTGTGTTGAAGGCAAACTCCTTCCCAAAACCTACAAACAACTCCTTCCAAAACTTGGAAGTGAACTTAGCATCACCGTATGACACAATCTTCTTAAGAACACCATGCAATCTCAAGATCTCCCTGATGAATACATGTGCTACCTCACTAGTGGAATAAGTAGTCTTCACTGTAATGAAGTGATCTACGGTGCTCAAATTTTCGACCAAAACCATGATAGAATAATGCTACCTTGATGTCCTCGGAAGAATTATAATGAAATCCATGGAAATGACCTCCCATTTCCATTTTGGAATGAGAATAGGCTGAAGTAACCCACCTAGATGCTTACACTTTTCTTTCACCTGCTTTCCTTCTTCAAATTCAACCAATAGTAGAAGTTCTTCATTGTTGTCAACGTATCCTGATATCATGGGTGACATGAATATGGTTTGAGACGAAAATCCCTCAAGATAATCTTCTTGATTTCACGGTCATTTGGCACAGAGATATTGTCCCTAAATCTCAACATACCATTTGTCGTAAGATGATAGTCCACATCCTAAGCACTTGTACCCTATTGTAACCTATGCATAAAATCCTTGTACCTATCATCTTGTTTCCCTACCTGTAAGATTCGATCCTGTAAATATATCCCATATGAAATCATTGTTGCAACATGGTTCAACTGCACTTTAATACTGAGAGCATATGCAACCATGTTCTCCTTTCCCTTAAATTATCTAATCTCAAAGTCAAACTCACAAAGGGTAGCCAACCATCTAGCTTTTCTGGCATTCAGATTCGGTTTATCAAGTAGATCTCTCAACCCATTGTGATCGCTCATCAATACAAACCTTCTGCCAAGAGCATAATGCCTCCACATATTAAAGGCTTGAATAATAGCTGCCAATTCAAGATCACGAGTCACATAGTTCTTCTCATGCTCCTTCAGTTTCCTAGAATCATTGCATACCACTGGTCCCTCCTACATTAGGACTCCACCAATCCCAACCTTGAAATAATTTGTACACGTTATGAACTCTTTATCCAGATCTGCAATCTTCAACACTAGAGAATTTGTCAACAACTACTTCAATTTTTCAAAATTGGCTGCACATTCCTCCGTCCATTCAAAATTCTTACCTTTTCTATGCAATGATGTAATATTATATGCAATGTGTGAGAATTTCTTGATGAAACTCTTGTATTAACCTACTAATCCCATGAATGGTCTAACTTCATCCACATTTCTAGGAGTTTCTCATTCCATGATATTATTTATCTTTTCTGGATCTACCATTATGCCTTCCTTGGAAAAAACATGTCCCAAGTAATGTACCTTTGTCTAAAAGAAATTGCACTTGTTAAGCTTGGCATACAACTGATGCTCTCTTAGCAATCTCAATATTGTTGCTAAATGTTCAACATGATCTTCCTCGTTCTTAGAATATATCAAGATGTCATCAATGAATACAATAACAAACTTGTCCAGATAAGGACACAACACACTATTCATCAAGCACATAAAAGTAGTTGGAGAATTAGTCAAACCAAAAGGAACTACAACAAACTCATAATGCCCGTTCCTGGTCCTAAAATAAGTCTTGTAGATGTCCTCTTCCTTGATGCATATATGATGGTATCCTGATCTCAAGTCAATCTTTGAGAAAACTGTTGCTCCCTTCAACTGATTAAACAAGTCACCAATCCTCGAAAATGGATACATGTTATTGATCGTCATTTTTTTCAACTGCCTATAGCCAAATAATAACTTAAGATTACCACCCTTCTTCTTCACAAAAAACACTGGTGCACCCCACGATGACACACTTGGCCTAATGAATCATTTTTCAAGCATCTCCTTCAACTGCAACTTTAGTTCCACTAACTCTAGTGTGCTCATCCTGTACAATGCCTTTAATGTTGATGCTATTCCTGGTACCAACTCAACAGAAAAATCCACTTCCTTGTGAGGCGAAAACTATGAAATATCTATGGGAAACACATCCTAAAACTGTTGTAGTACTGGGTACTTGCTCAAAACATATGCACCCTCAAATTACCTTTATTGGGGGGAACCTCTACCTTAGGTAAAGGGATAGCTAAGGTACCATTTGGTGACAACAGAGGCTCAGTGGAAATTTTGGGTTGGGAATCAATCGTTGAATTTTTAGGAGGCTTGTCGTATTGGCATGATCGAGTCTAGAGGTTGAATTGTTAGGTGTTGACTTCATCATAATTCATCATGAGGATCTGATAATTTTTCTAGCCAGATTGTGAAGCTTGAGGGGCTATAGTACCTTCTGTGGGTTGGGCAGGCACATATTATTGATGAGGAAAAGGATTGGTAAGCACTACTGGTTGTGATAAAGCAGGAGGAGGAGGAGGTGGAGAAATAGGCTGAGGTCCTCTAGAAGCAGGTTCTTGAGCTTCCCATGCCTGGTGCATCTAAGGTAAAATTGAAAATTCATGAGTATAATGGCCAAAATCTCCACAACATGCACAAGATTTACTATTTCTAAGAGCCTTGTTTTTATTGGGTTATTCACCCTATTTTTGGGTTGCAAGATTAGGCTGGTCACCCTTAGTGGCATGACCTTGGTTGCCTTAGTTTCCTTGAGGTTGATGATTCTGGTTACCTTTCCCTTTGTTCCTTCTCTTGGTGATGGCGGTATTGGTTGTACTTTGTTTATCATACACTTGATTCTATGGAGGTGGTTGTTGTTGGGGCAGAGGAGGTGAAAGCATGGGAGGTTGAGGCATTGGTGCTATTGGGGATAGAGCATTACGCGGTGCATAGGGATAGTAAGGATTCAAAATAAAATTAGGATAACCAGGTTGAGCAATGGATGGCCCTGAAATCAACTAATGTAGATGAGGATATACATATGACGTGCTTGTACCTTGGTAAGAGTTGACACGTGAAGGATCAGGAGTGGGATGGATGTAAGTGGAACTGGTACACCCTTAGGGTTGACCATAAATCATGGGAGGTTGAGGATATGGTGGAGTTTGAGGGTGTGAAATAGATCCAATGATACCGTTAGTGAAATGAGATACCCCCAATGGATTAGCAATGCCAGTCTGAGGTAGATCGAGAGGGAAAATATAAATATAACCTAATTGTGTATAGATCAAATCATATTTTAAGGATATCTAGAGCGCTTATTCCTTAGACTAAGGGAAGTGAGAGCAGGTATATTTACTTATGGGAGGAAAACATTTCTTAAAAACAAAACCATGTAGACACGGTCTTCAAACTTAGGGGATCTACACATGCTCCTCCTTCTGCGTCATTCTTGGACTGGCAAAATTTTGACGAAAATAGGTCAAGAGTTTGGTACCAGTGTCTTATCAGATAGGTAGCTGGGAGGATGAAATAAAATATCTGGCAAGAGAATGTATAATGGGAGGCATGCAGTTGGTCCACATACCACTTGGCAGCTTCTCCAGTAAGGGTGTGTTGGAAGATGTGAAGAAGAATGGAGTCTTCATTGATGGAATTTGATGAACTCCACATGTGAAAAGAGCGAACATGATTCTTGGGGTCTTCTCCAGGACTTCCTTCAAACTTGGGGATGTTTGAATGAATTTTGGTAGGCATAACAGTCCAAATGGGTTCATGGAGAAGAGTATCATTGATGAGTTGGTTGAAATTAGGGAGGCTCAAACCAACCATATAGGGGAGCAATGGAAGATTATTTACCATACCGGTGGAGGTTCCACCTATGGGGTTACCTTGATTACCACTACCCACATTGATGCCTGACATGGTGGCAGTATATGGTTAGGAAGATGCAGAATTAGAGGAAGTACTAGAAGAATCATAAGAACTAGAGTTAGTATGGGGATTCAATGGAGGACTAGGAGGGTGGGTTTGAACTTGACGAGAGGGAGTAAGATGTACTAAAGGAAACTGGGGGTGAAGGCCAATAAGTCTCCATGACACAATACTTTGGGTTGCAATGGTGTCAAAACAAAAGATGAATCAATATACTAAAGGGTGATAATAGGAGAAAAAGAACAACAAACAACAAGAAAACACCTAGTGCAGTGGTGCCAAGTGCAAACTAACTATATTAATATGCTACTATAAAACACATCTTATCAAATAAAAAAATGATCTCTAGACTATAGGTGATATAAATCCTCAAACAAGTCCTAGATCTACTATTTGAGATGGCCTTTCAAGAGACTTCTCACTTGATGAAATATTATCCCTGCAAGTAAATTTGTCTAGAGAAAGGTGGGGGTATAGGACCAACTGCTTTCCCATGACCAATCCTATAGGGTGTTTTCCTAATATTGGCCACTAATGTTACCTTCGTCCCACGTGGTATGAGTCTTAATCTTCTTGATGATTGACCATGACATGAAATTCACTACAACGAGTTGGGTAGCCTCAAGGAGAATTGCTCGCACCATGATCTAGCTTAACCCCCTCTAAATCAAGTTTTTGACACACGCCATATTTGGACCGTGGGATGGTGAAGTATTTTAAGCTCCCTAATATTTCAACTTTTATGTTTCGATGTAAGTGATTAATGGGTGTTACTAGAAGACTATCCAACTGGTCCTACACCTAAATACAATGATTGTTTGGCCTTGGTGCCCAAGTGGGATTAATCTATGTGAGTTGAATTATTAAGGTGTAGGGTTTCAAGTCTTGGCTTGGCAGTGTTAACCAAGCTCTCATTCGCTTATGGTGTAAGTGTATGAAAATTATGTGTCAAATGGACGATTCAATTGAGCATGTTTTATGATGCCTTGTGTTGCTGAAAAGATGTAAATAATGCTGAAAATGGACAACAAAATAAATAGTCAATTCAAGCACACAAACCCCAACCCAATAAGGCTATCAAGAAGCTAAATAAGTGAAGGAAAACAAGAAAATCAAAGACACAAAAATGGCCAAAATATATAATTTCTAAGAAACTGGGATCTAAAGGAAAAAGGATGCCGAAAATGGTGCAGAAAACCAACAAAAATCAGAGGTGAAGATGCTGGAAAAATATAGGTAAGAAGCTCCAAAAACCAGGATACACAAGGGGATACTAAGGGGGAAAGGAAACACTAAACTATATAGGGATTAAAATTATGAAGTATCCTAACCAAAAGGGTTACAAAATAGTGGAAAACACCCTAGAAAATAGTGGCTGAAAGTGTTGCACACTAGACTCCTCAGCTCAGCAAAAATATTTCTAAAATGGTGGAGGTGTACTCTAAACCCTATGTGGCCTTTTCCTTACTCAATGAGAAACTACTAATAGGATATAGACCTATAGGTACCTCCAGGAATAACAAGAACCCTTCTCGGCACACACACAACATTGTTAGAAAAACTGGAAAATTCTAAAAAATACAGAATGCAGAAACTGACCTGAAAAGTGCGTTTTAGGCACAGGTATTAGGAAAAAAATTGTGCTTTGTTCCTGCTTCTCTTGATCAACAAATATAATATAGGATGTGTCATCTCTTGTTTTATTGGTACCTGTGATCTACAGAAAGACGCAAAACCCCAACAAAAACGAATAATTTTCCAGAAAACACAGTAGATCTAAAAATAGAAATGAGAGTGCTAAAAATAGCTAGAAAAACACTAAAGATATCTGAAATGACAATCACCAACGATTTGAATTACTACACCAGTGGAGTCACCATTTTTTGACGACAATGTAGCTAATTCCCCAGTTGAGTGATCATTTGTTAGTGTAAATATTTTGGGAAAGTGTACCAAAAATGCTTCACTTAGGTCACTGGTGACAAGTGACCCTAGCAAAATAATGTGGCTGCTTTTATGCTTTAGATATGTAAGAAAAATGATAAAACCCTGCAATAAAATATATGGGGCAAGCCAAAAACATACAAAAACAGTAAGTAAAAGTGAAATAACCCAATATAATACTTTATATGAATAATAATTTTATTAAAACACATGGTGAGGAATATTTACAACATGGGTTTATATACCCCCCTCCGTGGGATGGGTATTTTTGATGTACTTGTGCTTCAGTGATCTTGTTGTCCTCTCTCAAATATATAGAAAACCTAAAAGCAAGATGGAACTCAAGTGGGAGCTCAAAGTCAAAGCATTTAGTCTGAATAATTAATTCCAATTATGTGGGTGATTAAAAATATGATGGAAGCTCCTAAGATTGAAATTGGAATTGATTGCTCCATTCAATTGGTTTCTTTGCATAGTTTTAGACCCAAGAGCTCGAAATTAGATACTGTGACATCCAAAGGCTTGTAGAAAGTTTCATGACGTATCATTTATTAACATTGCAATATAATTATCAAAAGACACTTCAGTTGCAAAGGAAGCACAGAGAACAACTAGCAGAGGAGGATACCATAACCTATGTGAATGAAAATAAGGCTAAACCCTAAAAATCAAGAATTGATCTAGATCCAAAATATCCTTCCAACAGATTTAACCATCTATCTACAACATCTACATCTATCCGGCCTTCAAATATGGGAATGTCAAATTTAACTTGTACCATAAAAGGAGTGGCGCCTCTAGAGTAGTTATTGGATGAAGATGCATTGCATGTGGGTAGTCGTCGAAGGATGTGGGAAAAGTTATCCATCATTATGTTCCTTTGTTTCTCAAGGGCCTCCTTGAGAAATATTTTGAAAGGATATCCTACTCCCTCATCTTTGTTTTATTCTGCCATGGGAGTCTGTCAGGGTTTGCGAGGCTGATCTTGCAAAGGTTCAACCAGTTCGAGCCCTAACTCCTTGTACCCTGACCTCGTTGGGGACATGCAAAGAAAATCAGAGAAAATTAAAATCGCTCTAATACCACTGATGCATAATTATGCACAAACACAATAAAATACAAATACAAACATAAACACATAGATGCGTCATAAATAAAACTACATTTCATTAATATCAAAGAATTGAAATATGCTTACATATAGAATGGAAATAAACTAGCTCGGGCGATGGTAACTTATCTCTGAGAAGATATGTGGTGGATACATGCCTCTGAAATGTGTTACAACGAGTGTGAAGGGACTATTTATTATTGAGAAACAACGGAAAACCATAAACATCCAAAAACCTAACCCTAGGAGATGAATTGCCAAAAATGTGGGCCCCGTTGGGGCAAATTGGTACATAAACTTCTCGGGTTCGTAACTTTGGAATACAATATTTGTTTGACATGCACAATACCTCGTTATAAATATCTATCTGAGGACTACAAATTTAAATTGAAAACATATTCAAATACTTATTATTGTCTATTTTCCAAAAAAAAATGTAGTTTAGGGCCTCAAAACAGCTCCAGAAGTTTAGGACCCGACAAACTTCCAGAAATAGTAAATTGTGCTACAATTAAGGAAAATGAAAAACTGAAAGAAATAATGGTGGGGGTGTAAGTGGAATAGGTGGGTGGCCAACAATATCCACCTAGATCAACTTTACTTTCTTAATATGTGGGATTTAAACTGATTACAATGGTCATCCACGAACATATAGTGATTGGTATCTTGTGCTCTAAGAAGGGAATTGTATTGAGATTGTAATAATGAACTGGGGAGTTCAAATTTCTTCCTCCACCATGATGAATATACATGTCTAGTTAATCGTGATGAACATACATGTTCTTTATGATAAAGGTACATAGTTGTAGGATAAAAACAATCAAGGATTAAGGTTTTTTATCACTGAAAATGCCATAGAGTAAGTATGACTGAGATATGTATGCGTTGGTATGCATATTGGAATTATAAAATGCATGTGTGCACATGGTGTACAAAGTATGTGTACACTAGGGTGCGTAGATTAAATAAGGCACGAGACAAGAGAGTTTATCTGTGACTAGTGCAAAAAGGGAATAAGACCCAAAGTTTTTACCCAGGTTGGATACTTGACACAATGACACTTTTGACAAATTGCAAATGATTTGGAAATTAGGTGATAGGAAAATGATATACAACAATTGTGCCAGTTGAATAGGTTGATTTTTATTTGAAATAAAGACAAAGAAATAAAAATAGTGGCAATAGAAAATGTTGCAACAGTAAGACAACCAAATATTTATAAACAGGAATCGTACATAACAACAATAGTAAGAGATACTATGAGGTGATTGTATGCAAGATTTAAATACATAAATTGTATACAAGGATGGTATATAATGTTGACATGCATGAATAGTGCTCCATAGCAGAGGCACAAGAAGGCTAGCATGACATGAAAACTTTTGCCTATTTGACATAGTTCATAAAAATTATAATTTCATGTTTGGTTAGATGAATGATTTCATGCATGAGTGTTGTTGTTTCTCTTCCGAAAGTAAGAATGTATATGTATGTGTATATGAATGGATATTTATTGTTGTTGATGTTAATTCCAATTTTAATTTCCTCTAGGTATGTTGAAGACGTTGTTGAGCTTGCACACTTACCAACATGGGGAAAGGACCTCTAGATCTTGTTGGTCTATGGATAGAACCAAAAATGTGGAGGATTACCAAAGATGAAACCGTGTACGAGGACATGAAAATGTAGTTATGGAGTGGGAGCTCAAGTCATTTTGCATCAAAAAATTCAGATTATGGATATATGGTGCACTGAGGACATTGCATAAAATAAGGGGGGGGGAGGGATGTAATACCCTTGCCTGACTCCTATGTTGTATATGTATGCATGTGAATATTTAGGCTAGGTGTCTCTGGAAGTACCCACATGGTTAGGCGAGTGGGCTGAGTATAACATGATGAGGCCAGAATTCCTATGTAAAGAATGTATAGTAATATTTCGGCTGGTGAGTCAGATGTGATATTATGTGGCTTGCAATCCCATATATAGTATTAAATAGATTATGGGGCCAACAAGCCTATATTTATATGCATTTAATGACTAAAGTGGCCAGAGAGCCCAAATTTCTAATTATGATGTAACTAAATATTATTATTAATAAAATAAGGTTGGTTTTGGAGCCCACTCCATGGAAAGAGTATTAGGGGAAGGAATCTAGAGACAAAAAGGAAACATTTTGGTTTTCAGTGAAATGTGTGCATCCTAGGGCCAATGTGGCTTCAGGGAGTGCCACATGGTGAATTGAACTCATGTATATAAGGAAGTGTATTTTTCTACTATGGGGGATTATTATCATGAGGATTATGATTATTATGGGGGTTTTTTCCATTTATATTTCATCTAAAGGGACAATTCATTTATGGATCAGGAAGTGATTATTTAGTCTTGGTGACTGGAGAGCCAGGAATTCAGGAGGGCAGACTCTGAGTAACCAACTCCTCCCATATTTACTTGCTTTCACCATTTTTCCTGGGGTAAACATGAGTTGAGGTTCACTATGATAAGACTTGACCTCCTTTATTACATTAAGGAAATGGAGTTGACAACTTAAGACCTTACTAACTTCCCTCAGGTGCTGCAAGACCTCCAGGAGCAACCCAACCCCTCCAGGTGTCCAACCCCTGAGATAACTCTCTTTTTCATTGAAATAGAGCCTCAGTCGCTCCCTTTCCAAGGCATGCAAGTGACTATAAGCCTTGAGCTGCTCCCATAGGTCGGCTTGCCAGTGATTGTGGACTTTTATAGTCGGTTCTATGTCAGCGAACTTGAATTCTGAGCCACTTTTTCAGGGCCAGGACTCAGGCCTCTACCTAGAACTCAGTGAAAATTATAGAAATGTTGAATGACATAGAATAAAGGCTTATAAACCAAAACTTGAACTAGGACTTGACTGACCTATCTCAACCAAGACCTACATTCTATTAAACACTTGGTAAAAATGAAACCTATAGGCCTTGAATGGATATCTGAACATAAGGATATGGAAAATTATTTGAGGTTTAGAAAGAGGGACAAATGCCTTCTCACAATAGTTGCCATAACGTCAATTAGGTCATACATTCATGTAATGGACTTTCATTAATGAAAAAGTGATAAAAGACAAACTTAGATATGTCTAATAACCTTTCTTATAACCAACACATAACCAAATAAACAAAAATAATAGAACAACCATTAAAGCCACATAATGACAAGTACATTTACTCATCAAATCAAGAGAAACTTAGCTCTTATTAACTATATGAAAAATCCAATGAGGTCTGGGACTTCCACATACCACCCGACCATAGATTGGGTTGAACCAAATATTTCTTTCAGCCAATCACCCTCATACCATATTACAAGCAGGAATGTGGGATATCATGGGATAAACCAATCCATAAACAACCAAGGGAATCCAGAGGTTAAACCACCTCGATTGTCACCATACCGTGATCTCACCTAAATCGGTGTCACAAAACCGAGCTTGGATGACTTAGAATTCCTTCACCATCCCTTGAGGAATTTTTCTGTCTCCACCCACATGTTGAGGGCTTCTTAGAGAAAACCATCTCCACCCCCAACCCTTGGGATTTTCGTGAGACCACCTCACCCGGATATGAAACCTTCCTAAAATCCAAATCTCAACTGAGAAAGAGTCCCATCACACCAAGGATATCCGTAAATAGAAAGGCATTGCTAAAATACACTATAAAAACTAAAAAAAACCCATGCCAATGACAACAAAAGAACCAAATAACAACATGCACATACCATGCATGTCAAAACTAGCTAGGAAATCATACATGTATTTTATTAGATATCATTTTTGGGATTCAACTGCGTTAAGTAATTTATTCATCTATGACCATTTCCATGAGAGGTAGTCGTAAATGACTAATTTCTCATGATTTTTGAATAGTCCACTTAGCACTCATTGCATCGGGTGATGCTCACAGGGGTGAAGAAGTGGGATTGAAACTAGTGAAATGAATCACACTATGGGATTGACACTATGGGTGACCATCCCAAAAATCCTTTGGCTGAAGCACGCTTAACTACAGAGTTTTCCCCACAATCAAGCCCACTTAGCTTGCTACCCCATTTGCAAAACCTTAGCAAGTATTGTGCCTCATGAACCATTCAAGTAGAGATCCCTTTACTCTTTGTATTTTAAGTATCATGGGTTTTCGCAGTGCATTATATTAGATATCATTTTTGGGATTCAACTGCGTTAAGTAAGTCATTCATCTATGACCATTTCCATGAGAGGTAGTTGTAGATGACTAATTTATCATGATTTTTGAATAGTACACTTAGCACTCATTGCATCGAGTGATGCTCATAGGGATGAAGAAGTGGGATTGAAACTAGTGAAATGAATCACATAGCTTCAATCATCACTTCCGGGGCTTGCACTCGGTAACCAGGACTTCCTGGGAGGTCACCCTTCCAGAACTCCTCTGGCTCAAGCGCACTTAACTATGGAGTTTTCCCCACAATCAAGCCCACTTAGCTTGCTACCCCATTTTCAAAACCTTAGAAAATATTTTTCCTCATGAACCATTCAAGTAGAGATCCCTTTACTCTTTGTATTTTAAGTATGAGGGGTTTCCACAGTGCATTATATTAGATATCATTTTTGGGATTCAACTGCGTTAAGTAAGTCATTCATCTATGACAATTTCCATTAGAGGTAGTCGTAAATGACTAATTTCTCATGATTTTTGAATAGTCCACTTAGCACTCATTGCATCGGGTGATGCTCACAAGGGTGAAGAAGTGGGAATGAAACTAGTTAAATGAATTACATAACGTCAATTATCACTTTCGAGGCTTGCACCCGGTAACCAGGACTTCTCAGGAGGTTACCCATCCCTGAACTTCTCTGGCTCAAGCGCAGTTAAATGTGGAGTTTTCCCCACAATAGTTCACTTAGCACTCATTGCATCAGGTGATGCTCCTAGGGGTGAAGAAGTGGGATTGAAACTAGTGAAATGAATCACACAGCATCAATCATCACTTCCGAGGCTTGCACCTGGTATCTAGGACTTCCTAGGAGGTCACCCATCCCAGAAATCCTCTGGCTCAAGTGCGTTTAACTGTGGAGTTTTCCCCACAATCAAGCCCACTTAACTGCAATTATTCCTGTTGAATATGCTTGATCCAAATTTTCCTTGCTTGATCCTTCCTTTCCTTGTGCTTGCTCGCTTTCCTTCTCCTCTTGGTTCTCTTCTCCTCTCTTAAACCAATTCCAAAACTGAAATAAAAAAAGGCTAACCAACAAAAGTTGTGAACTTAACCTTTGAATCCTTTTTATCACTGATGCTTCTAATTTCTTCATTTTCCTTAATTTTACTTCAATTTCCTCCTCACATGCAACATGTGACCTTTCACCTTCCTTTTCTCATAATTTTCTTTATTTTCAAAAATACCTTTTTTCCTTTTCAAAGTCTTTTTCATTTCATTTCTTTGTTTCCCCTTAACCATAAATGCATCAAGTGATGCCCACCAAGATATTTTTCCCAACGTTCAACTGGAATAAGTGTCCCATGACCTTGGTCTTATTTTTCCTTCATTAAATTTTATTACATGAACTTTTAACCCGAGGCTGTTATAGACCCCTCCCCCTTAAGGGAACACCATCCTCAATGTTCTGTGACACCTACAACCAAAAAAATCATTGAAAGAAAAAAATATTTCTTATGGAGATTTATAACTTAGCTCATTACAATATTTACAGTAACAACCCGCTCAAAGAAAAACCATCATGGCAAACATGAAAAAATGGCAACCATATAACACATCTCATTGTAGTATTTACAATAGATAGCATACATAAACATGTACATATACCAAAGCTGCTTTGCCTCAACCAAAAAAAGAAGAAGGATACATAGCCAACATCTGACCAGCCATCTCCCATGTAGCTTAATCAGGCCCAAATTGTTTCCATTGTACTTTAACCTACCCGATTGCTCGGTTCCGAGCATAAGTTGTTTCCGCTATGATATGTACTAAGGTTCCAACTGGAATTCCTTCTGGTTCCACTTGCAATACAAACCAATCAATAACATGATCAACATCCTTTACATATATTTTAATCAATGAAACATGGAAAACACCATAGAATTTCACTGTTAGAGGCAGTGCAAGTATATAGGCCACTGGTCCAATCCTCTCAATGATCTCAAAAGGCCCGCAATACAGTGGTTCCAACTTGTCACATGATCCAATCCTCAAGGGAATCTTCTTGGGATTGATGTGAAGTACACATGCTCCCCAACCTAAAACTCCTTAAGTGCCTCGTGCTTCTATACATAATTCATCTGCCTATCCTGTGTTTCTTTTAGATTCTTCTTTATAAATTACATTTCTTGTTCCATCTCTGCCAACATGTTTGGTCCAATAAGTACCTTGTTCACTAGATCACTCTAGTTAATGGGAGTATTAAAACTCTGCCCATACAGTGCCTCAAATGGAATCATCCTTAGTGACTCCTGATAACCATTGTTGTAATAAAACTCAACCAATGTAAGATACTCCTCCCACCTTCGTTATTGATGCATGACATACATCCTTAGCATATCCTCTGAATTCTTGTTGATCCTCTCTATTTATCCATTTTTCTGTGGATGATAATTTGTGTTGAAGGCCAACTCTTTCCCAAAACCTGTAAACAACTCCTTCCAAAACTTGGAAGTGAACTTAAAATCGCTGTCTAACACAATATTCTTCGGAACACCATGAAATCTCACGATATCCCTGATGAATACATGTGCTACCTCACTAGTTGAATAAGTAGTCTTTACTAGAATGAAGTGAGAAACCTTGCACAACCTATTGACCAAAACCATGATAAAAAAATGCTACCTCGATTTCCTCAGAATAATTGTAATGAAATCCATGGAAATGACCTCCTATTTCCATTCTGGAATCAGAATAGGCTGAAGCAACCCACCTGGATACTTACACTTTTCTTTCACATGCTGACAATCCAAACATCTAGCCACAAACTCTGCTACATCCTTCTTTGGATTCAGCCAATAGTAGAACTCCTTCATTGTTGTCAACATATTCTGATATCATGGGTGACCTGAATATTGTTTGACATGAAACTCCCTCAAGATAATATTCTTGAGTTCACAGTCATTAGGCACATAGATATTGTCCCTAAATCTCAACATACCATCTGTCATAAGATGATAGTCCACATCCTGATCACCGGTACCCTGTTGTAACCTATGCATAAAATCCTTGTACATATGATCTTGTTTTCCTGATTGTAAGATCTGATCCTGTAAATCTGTCCCATATGAACTCACTATTGCAACATGGTTTAACTGCACTTTAATGCTAAGAACATATGTAACCCTGTTCTCCTTTCCCTTAAATTATCTAATCTCAAAGTAGAACTCACTAAGGGTATCCAACCATCTAGCTTGTCTGGCATTCAGATTCGGTTGATCAAATAGATATCTCAACCCATTGTGATCACTCATCAATACAAACCTCCTTCCAAGAACATAATGCCTCCACATATTAAAGGCTTGAATAATAGCTACTAACTCAAGATCATGAGTCACATAGTTCTAATTGTGCTCATTTAGTTTCCTAGACTCATTGCATACCACCTGTCCCTCCTACATTAGGAATCCATCAATCCCTCTCTCGCAATAATTTGTACACACTATGAACTCTTTATCTATATATGCAATCTTTAACATGGAGCATTTTTCAAAAACTACTTCAACTTTTCAAAACTGGCTGCACATTCCTCTGACCATTCAAATTTCTTACCCTTTCTTTGCAATGATGTAATAAGATATGCAATGCATGAGAAGTTATTGATGAACCTATTTTATTAACCTACTAATCCCATGAATTATATAACTTCATCCACATTTCTAAGAGTTTCCCATTCCATCATAGCCTTTATATTTTTTTGATATACTATTATGCCTTCCTTGGAAACAACATGTCCCAAGTAATGTACCTTTGTCTGAAATAAACTGCACTTGTTAAGTTTGGAATACAACTAATGCTCTCTAAGAAATCTTATTATTGTTTCTAAATTCTCAACATGATCTTCCTAATTCTTAGAATATATCAGGATGTCATCAATGAATACAATAAAAAACTTGTCTAGATAAGTACAAAATACACTATTCATCAAGCACATAAAAGTAGTTGGAGAATTAGTCAAACCAAAAGGAACTACAAAAAACTCATAATGCCCATACCTGGTACTGAAAGAAGTCTTTTATATGTCCTCTTCCTTGATGTGTACCTAATGGTACCGAGATATCAAGTCAATATTTGAGAAAACTACTGCTCCCTTCAACTGATCAAACAAGTCATCAATCCTTGAAGACAGATACATGTTCTTGATCGTCACCTTGTTCAACTTCCATTAATCAAATCATGAATTGAGAGTACAACCCTTATTCTTCACAAACAACACTGGTGAACTCCACGACGTCACACTTGGCCTAATGTATCATTTGTCAAGAATCTCCTTCAACTGCAACTTCAGTTCCACTAAGTCTAATGTGCTTATCCTGTACGGTGCCTTTGATGTTGATGTATTCCTGCTACTAACTCAATAGAAAATTCCACTTCCCTATGAGGAGGAAACTCTGAAATCTCTATGGTAAACACATCATGAAACTGATGTAGAACTGGGTACTTGCTCAAAACATGCTCATCCTCAACTTACTTACCTTTATCACTGGAAATATGAACTATAAATAACATGCTCCCTTTCCTACGACTGTGATTTTCCTGCATAGTTGCGACCATTTTGACTGATGTTTCCTTCTTCTTATCCTGTATTATTCTTTGTTCCCCATTGTCATCCAAGCATTGGATAGCCTTTTCGTAAAATCCCACATTAGTCCTATGAAGATACAACCATTCCATACCCAACAACATACTATATGACCCAACAACAATACATTGAAATGTGTTGATGTAGGAATACCATTCAAATGAAATGCACAAGCTCTTAACCAATGACGAACTCTCTTATTTGTACCTGTAGCCAAATGCACTAGCCAATAATATACATGCACTTCTTTATTCAAACCAAACTTATCCAACAAGTCAGGGTAAACATAACTATAATTATATTTAGGGTCAATCAAAATAGTAACAACTCAACCACAGATCTTAACTTCCATCTCAATAATGGATGCATGATGATTTTCCTACTTGTTTTCCACAGTTGCATAAATCCAAGGAATACTATGACCAACATCCCCAACTTTCTGTGCCTCCTGAGCATTATAGATTTGAGGCATACCTCCTCGATACAATGGAAAACCCTTATTGTGATGATCTTTGCCACATATCCAACACTGCAATGATCATCTAAAATCACCTCTAGTATACTTCTCTCCAGGATGTGACCCATGTCCCTTCTCAACTGCATTGAAATTCTTGTAAGGAATCACATTTTATTTTTCACCTGCATTTTGAGGTCTTCGCCGCTTTGGTGGCCACTTACCTTTAACTTTCTCATTTCCCTTCAAATCATGCGTAGGCTCAACTTTGCACTTTTACTGCTCATAAAAAAGCTTCAACTTCTGAATGGCCTCTTCAAACAATCTACGCTCATCAAATTCAATATGGTCTCTATATGTTGTTGGCAATCCACTGATGAATCTCTGAATATTATCCTTCTCATCCTTGAGATAAGGCACATACCTCAACAACTCCAAGAATATGCTAGTATACTCATCATCTGTCATATAACCCATATGAAACTCACAAAACTCCCTATCTCTATCATCATATTACCTATATGATAATTACTTATTCTTGAAGAGCCTCTCGAACTCATCCAAAATCAAGTCTTATTCCTGAATTCCCTTGACATTCTTTACATATTCCCACCAGATAGTTTCTTTCCCTTTGAGACTGAAGGTGGCTATCTTGGCTTTCATGTTCTCTGAGTAGCCATGCAACATGAAGAATTTCTTCATTCCAAGCAACCATGCCTTTGCATCTTCTGACTTCCTCATCTCTCCATCGAATGTAGGATGCTTCACTTTCTTGAACTCCTTGGGAAAATACTCCCTCCTCATGTAAGAATGATTAAGGTCATGACTGCGATCATGTCTCTTGGATGAGGAACAATAATGATGCCCATATATACCATTCCTCCTATTAGGTGTATCCAATGATATACCACCTCTAACTATGTCCCCTCTATCCAACCTGTATCTAGACTGAGATTTGTTGACATAGGCTCCATTAGTTTTCTCTTCCTTCTCTTGACTGATCCTCAACTGTCCCTATCTCTACAATTCCGACAAACTCTGAAGAATCATTGCATTAACATATACATGTTTCTCCTAACCCTGTGCAAGTCTTTCCTGAGCCTCAACCAACCTGTCATTCTCTGCTTTGCAACTTTTTATCTTTACCCTCAAGCTCCTCAATGTATATGCTATATTAGGAGAATACTCTTCTCCTTGTTGCCAAACTGATCTGTAGGGAGAGTCATGGGAACTGTAGTCTATCATTTTTCTTGTCATATTTGATTCTCTTCTTCCTACAAGTAGGCCATGTCAGATAAACCAAATAGATACCAAAATCAAATCCATACCTTGTTGATGTTCATGGGAGGATTATCTCATCTGCAAGGTCAATCCACATTAGCATGATACATGTATAATCATAATCATATAAATATAAAAAATTCATGCATGATCATATTAATTGTATACCATGACCCCATGCATGAAAACAGTAATATTGACACATCAAACTTTACCCAAAGAGAGTGTAACTCACTCTAATACCACCATGTATCCACCTCCTCCCACATTTACTCGCTTTCATCGGTTTTTTCGGGGTAAACATGAGATGAGGGTCACTATGATAAGACTCAACCTCCTTTATGACCTCAAGGAAATGGAGTTGAAAAATTAAGACCTTACTGACTTCTCTCTGGTGTTAAAGGACCTCTAGGAGAAACCCACCCCTGTAGGTGTCCAACCCTTGAGATAACTCTCTTTTTCACAGGATTAGAGCCTTAACCGCTCCCTTTCCAAGGCATGCAAGTGAATATAAGCCTCCAGTCACTACCATAGGCTTGCCTTATAGTGACTGTAGAATTTTCCAGTCAATTCTATGCTAAAAATGCTGAATTCTAAGCCATTTTTTCAGGGCTAGGGCTCAGGACTCTGCCCATAACTCAGTGAAACTTCTGGAAATGATGAGTGACATAGAAACAAGGCTTATAAAACAAAACTTGAACCAATAATTAACCTGACCTCTCCCAAACAGGACTGGAATTCTATCAAACACTTGATAAAAATGCAACCTACAGGTCTTGAATGCATATCTGAGGTTTAAAAAGGAGGTCCAATTCCTTCTCACAATAGATGTCATAACACCAATTAGGTCATACATTCATGTACTGGACATTCATTTATGAAAATGTGATAAGCCATAATTATATCTTCCAAATAACCATGCTTATAACCAACATGTAACCAGATAAATAACAACAACAGAACAATCATTAAAGCCACATAATAACATGCACATTTATTCATCAAAGAAAGAGAAACTTAGATCTTATTAACCGTATTCAAAATCCAAACAAGTTTGGGGCTTCCACGTACCACCCGACCATAGATTGGGATGAACCAAATATTTCTTTGATCCAATCACCCTCGTGACATATTCCAAGCATGAATGTGGGATCTCATGGGATAAACCAATCCATAAAAAACCAATGTAACGTAACGGTTAAACCACCTCCACCCTCACCATACCGTGATCTCACCTAAACCAGTGTCAAGATCACAAAACCAAACTGAGCTTGGATGCCTCATAATTCCTTCACCATCCCTTGAGGAATTTTCTTGTCTCCACCCACTTGTTGAGGGGTTCATAGAGAAAACCATCTGCACCCCCAACCCTTGAAATTTTTCCGAGAGCACCTCACCTAGTTATGAAACCTTCTGACAATCCAAATATCAATTGAGAAAGAGTCTCATCACATGGTGGCTATCCAAAATTGGCAAGGAAAGACTAAAATCCACCGTTGAAACACGACAAAACTCTTGCTAATGATATCAAAAGAACCAAATAACAACATGCACACACCATGCATGTAAAAACCATCTAGGAAATCATACATGCAATCTTTTACCTGCAATTATTCCTATTGAAGCTACTTGATCCAAATTTTCCTTCCTTGATCCTTTCTTTCCTTTGATTTCCTTGTCCTTCCATTGCTTTCTTGATTTCCTTCTCCTCTTGGTGCTCTTCTCCTCTCTAAAACCAATTCCGAAACTTATCTGAAAAAAGACTAACCAATAGAAGTTGTGAAGTGATCCTCTGCATCCTTTTTATCATTGATGCCTCTAATTTCTTCATTTTCCTTACTTTTCCTTCAATTTCCTCCTCACATGCAACTTATGAACTTTCACCTTCCTTTTCTCCTAATTTCTTTTATTATAAAGAAAATGAAAAAAAAATGCATTTTTTTCCTTTTCAAAGCCTTTTCCATTTCCTTTTCTAGTTTCCCCTTAGCCATCAAAAAATCAATTGATTCCCACTATGATATTTTTCCCAACATTCAGCTTGGAATAAGTGTCACATGACCTTGGTCTTATTTTTCCTTTATTAAATTCTATTACATGAACTTTTAAGCCGAGGTTGTTACACTATGGAAGTAGTTGATGGTGCAGTTAGTTAGTTAGCCATACCGAAACGAATACATTATATTTATGTGAGCCCTTGTGGCTTCGAGAGCTTGGTGGCTCCAAGGGTATGTTGGCCCTAATTATGGATTGGTTCCATGGATTTTTAGTGGGGAACTCAGTTCAAAGATAGTCAGAGAGTCACAGTTGGGCCTTGGCACCAACTAAGGGGTTATTTTGGTTCTTCGGTTTGGCACTTGGGCACTGAAAAATAGTAGAGGTCCTAGAGCTGCAGGCAGAGATTGTCTTGGCCAATCATATGTCACTCTGGAAGGTGGTAACTCTCGAGGGACTCAGGCTGTGTCGCTTGGGTACTGGTTAGGGGGACATGAGCCTGCAGTTGGAGACTGAGGTTGTTGGGGTTGGTGTCATGGCCAGGTTTTTGTAGTTTGTTTAAGAACTGTTGCATGTGGAGTTGCTTCCCCAACTTGGGGGTGACCCGTGGTTGAGTTTATGAACTACATGGTCTATGGTTGGGAGGAACATGGAGAGCCTGCAACCAGTTGACTATTTTCAATAGGTGAGTGTTTGAATTATTGTTCATGGATTTTATTTGTGCAATATGTATAGTTGACATTTTATGCTTCCACTAGAATAATGAAAATTCAAATTAAGCTTGATGCATAACATTTCAATAACATATATAGCTACAATTCATGTTTAATTAAATTGCTAGGTCCTATAATTAAGGCTAGTAAAAATATATATGTATGCTTCCACAAATAATTTCAAATCAGTTAATGAAAATATGTAATATTGTTAGAGTGGTGTTGTCTGGTTGGGGGCCAGGGAAACTAGACTTTGCATTTGGTAAATAGAAACAATGGGTCCAATGGTTTCCTTTGGCAGAATGGTGGTACAATGGCATCCTTTCAAAAATGTCACCATTTATAACACTTTATGGATATCATCCCCCATCCATCATATCACCCTTGAAAGGGACTATAACGTCTCAAGTAGTATAGGACCAAATATAACACAAACTATTGAGGGAAAAGTTGGTTATGGAACAAATTAGAATGAAACAACAATCAAATAAGCGTCACAGTGAAAGGGAATTTGTTGTGTGGGATTGGGTATTACCATATAAATAGTTGTCCCTCAAGAAATAAAATCAGGACAAGAAATTAGCTTTGAGGTATTATGGCCCCTATAAGCTGTTGTGAAGGATTGGAAGTGTACATCCAGTCTTCCATGTTTGTTGCTTAAAGAAGGTAATCTGTGACAGGATCCAAATCCAAACTATTGTACCATAATTTAATGAATAAGCGAAAATGATACTAGAAACATAAACAGTTTTGGAAACAAGGCCTAAGTAGCTGAGAAATTCCCATAGAGAGTCAAGGGGAGGGGCATGTTAATCCCTATAAAATCCCCATGTTAACCCAAAAAAACCTTATTAATCCATAGATACTAAGTGATTACATTTCTATTGTCGACTAGAACCCCTCATGATCCCATTTTATTGTAATTGTACCCTTTGTCTCCATTGTGTGTGTGTGTGTGTATTAGGAGAGCTAGTCTTAGGATCATAAAATATTATCTTGTATGTTTTATTCATTATAAAAGGAGGGCTTCCCCCTTAAAGATGAATGTAATTATTGGTTTTTTTATCAATTTTTAGGTGCAATGATCATAATAATAATATATTAAATTTACTAAAAAATTTGTTTCCCATGACAAGGACACTTTGACTCATGAAAAATCCTAGGAGCATTCAATGGGTGCTTGAACTAATGACAAAATGACTTGAGGGTGAAACCCATGCTTTACAAAAGTCATGTTCTTTCTTATTTTTATAGGTACATGGAAATTACATTATGACATGAGTCAAATGACAATTATGAAGACTGAAACTTGCTACATTCTCCAACACTCCCTCTTAACTAGGGATGTATTCATAATTTTCCAATTAGTACAAGGAAAATATTCCCTTTGAAAATTTCTCATAAGAAGAGCCGAATTGATAGGCCAACTATAAGCATCAACATTATGATCAACCAACACTATCTTTGAGGCCTAGCTTGACAAGCTCTACTTCATTCAAGAGCATTATTCTAGGAGGCTTTATGTGCGATACCTCACTACCTCTACAAGGAAAATACCCCATCTGGATGTCCACAAGGTATGTACTTTTAGGACTATATTTATCTTGGAATTCCAATAATGAATCCTCAAAGAATATCAGTCCTCTTCGACTATTCTTATCTTGGACACTTGTCCTATCCTCTAAGAGTGTCAGTCCCTTTCCTTTCTTAGATGTTCTATCCTCAAGGAAAGCACAAATTATTATCCAATCCTCCACCATTCTTTATTCAAGGCCTTTACTTGAAATTATGGTTGTTATTCCTGGTCAAGTGCATGACACATGAAGAAAAGAATGTACATGTTCTCCTTTTAACTTGAGAATATATTCTTGATCCTATACAAGGAGACTCCTTTACTCCATCTCATGTCCAGAGGAGATTCCTAACTTAATTTTCTACTATAGACGTCATAACCACAAGTTTTTAATCTTGTTTCCATACTATTTCTATTTTGCTCCCTCTTTCCTTCGCATCTCATTGTATCGAGCTTAATTCCTTCCTGGGTATCATGGATCCATCTTCTTTTCTCAATGTTTTGATAGGTTCCATGTCATTAATTTTTCACATCACATCTTGTTAATTAAGGCATTATATTGGGCCTTCCCAAATTTTCAGCTGATCATGGCTTCCTCATGAAAGTAATCTCTTTGATTGTAGTACAAAATTTGACCTTCAATTTATCTTCTCACACTACTATATTTCAATCCCAATATGATTCCATCTTGACTTTATGGTTTCCAAGTATCACATACTGATATTTCCTAAAAATTATTCATGTATTTCATCCATACAATTTATATTACTCAATTGTCATTGTATGTTTCCGCAACATCCTTCTAGGTACCAAAACAATATGTTAACCACATAACAAATAATAATTATTAACATAAGTCTTTCCTCATCATGACAACTTTCTCATCATCAAAATCTTCAAGGTCCATCTCCACAATGAATCTTCCTTCATGCATAAGAGTGCCCAAGGATCAAACTTGATTACCAAGTTACCATTTTCTTCCAGAGATTATACTAGATGTTTATCACTAATATATAAATATATTATAACAAGAAAGTATTAATATGCTATTAATTCTAAAGTAAGTCAAATTCTTCTTCATAGGCATAATATATCCAAATGAAAGATTAACTATGCATAATTTATAGGATTATATGAATCCTACCCAAAAGTTACTTTAAACATGCATTCTTGATCTTTCACACAATCATATAGCTATATGAGTTTTGAGACTTGGCCAAGTGCACTCCTTCATCCCCTTAAGAGTATTGCTTCCATACAATATGGAATTAATTCTTGTCATAATGCTTTTTCCAAGAACCTCCAAAGATTATGGCTCTTATAAGATCTCGAGGATCCACCTTAGCTAGAATTACTACCTCTAACATAATGTTAAATATTATATGGATGAACATTATGCAAAATGGTCCAAAACTTCTCATTCTTGAAAGACTAGATGATTATTACAAAGAAATTCAATCAAGTAGACTCTAAATATGCTACTATGACATGCTTTTGTTTATGATGCCATAATAAAACAAGATGATGCATGGTTACTCCTTTAATGAACTTGTTAGCATGAATTCCTTCAGGGTCCTTACAATTCACTCCTTTCATCATGCTAATCATTAACAAGCATAAGAACTATGTTTCTTAGCCATCCCTCTCATTTTTCTTCCTTCATTATGTACTTGCAATATTCATCGACAAGTACAACCAATCAAAATATAAAAATACAAGAGCATGAGGTCAAATTTGATGATATATGGTTTCCATGGATTTTTTAGAGGGTATACTCTTAGGGTTCTTAAATACAAACCCTAAATTCCTTGATATTCACCTTGGAGACATCAACTCTAGGGTTTTGATGTCATATACTAGGGATTATCCAATTCCACCTTGGTTAGGGCTTACCATATATCTTATATATTTTCTAACAAACCCTAGATATCAAGAGCTAGGGCTTCTATGAGGGAAAAATTCAAATGGGGTTTTTTCACTTAAGTAGGTCTTTCTAATCCAAGTCCTATCTAGGGTCCATGAACCTTATATACCAAAACTATTGATTATAGCCATACAAAGAAAGTTAAGAAACCCTAATTAAATAACAAACCCTCATATAACTTGAAGTGTACATAAAAAATTTGTACATACCTCATTCAAAAATGTGATAAATCATTATTTCAATAAAGGTTCCCATACCTTCTGCCATGAAGAAATTACTGCATATAGCTTAGTAAATTTTTCGTATTAAAACATTCACTTTAATTTTTGTCTTGCTTCAAATATTCCCAAGACCCTTTACAATAATCTTTTAAGATTATCTTCCTAAGGTTTTAAAATGTTGCTCCCCTTGAATTCTGGTAGATGCATGCAACATATGCTAGTATAGATCCTCAAACTACAACTCCTTGCTTCAAACAAACTTTGAATAGGATACCACACTTATTCCTTATTTTTTTATTTCCTTAGAAAGCAGTTTGGTACGTCTATCAATTTTGAAACGACTGATGTTTTCAATATGCTCTTGACCCTCAAACTAAGGCTTCTAGTAAGCACAAGAATAATCATTTCACTTCTCCAAAATATGTGGTCTAGTATCCTCTTCAAGATGCCACACTTTGTTGAATTGTGGAACTACTTATATCCTTTCGATTCCTTTAGAATTTTTGGTATTGGAGGTGACTTCGATCGTTTGGTTAGGGATTTGAAAACCATTAAACATGCCTAAAATATGTCTAGAAAAACTAAAGCCCTTTTTTTTTTCAAGTACACTTCTTCATTGGCTTAAAGGATGTTTCTAGGAACATTAATTTGGGCATTCCAAGTCTTGTCTTTCTTTGTAGGATACTAGTCCTTTTATTACCTCGCTTCTTGGATTTTTGGGGTGAAATTTTAGACCTCCTCAAAACCCTTGAATTTATGTGCAGAACTTCGACCTAATTTTCATAGGTATCCTCTATAATATGGATACTTAGAAAATGAACTTTTTGTTGAACCCTTAGTTAAACTGAGAGGGGGGGGGGTGAATCAGTTTAACACATACATGGAATTTTAAAACTTTTCTTTTGAATCTTATTTAAACCTTCATTTCATGGTCAACTTAATATGTGAGCAACAAGTATTACTATCAAACAAATTTGTTAATGTAATAGCAGATTGAATATGAGAGCAGCAAGTATTAAGCAGATGAGATAAATCACATCAACACATAAACATCATGCACAGAGACACCAGATATAAGTGGAAACCCATAAGGGAGAAAACCGCATCTTATTATTGTTGTGATGCAAAGGCAAGCTCCAACTCCCTCTCACCACTGATTTTCTGTAGGCTCCTACCTACAGGAGGCTACAACCTCAATTCTGCAAGCTACAACTTGCAAGGAAACTCCAACTCCCATCTATTTTCTGCAGGCTACAACCTACAGGAGGCTCCTACCTCAGCCAGCTACAACTGACATCTATCAAGCTACAACTTGATAGGGAAGCACCAACTTCCTCTATTTTCTGCAGGCTACAACCTACAGGAGGCTCCTACCTCAGTCAGCTACAACTGACATCTGTCAAGCTACAACTTGATATGGAAGCACCAACTTCCTCACTCTTTCAAAAGAAAACACTTGCTGATTTACTTGGATATCAAATCTGTGAAATCTGTTTGTACCTTCTTGCCTGCTTTGTTCATCAACTCTTATATCGGACCTCATATCTCTTAACTCGGCCCCTTCTTCTTCTTTGCTCGGCTCACTCATATTATTGTCCTTGTTGCGACTTGCTTATTTTCTTGTACTATCTTCAATTCTACTTCGCACACTCTCTCCTCTTCTCATTCTCTTTTCCATCAACACTATTCCTTGGATATTACCCTGTTTTATACAAAATAGCTTCATGGTTGTTTGTATTCTACTAGGAATTCGAAATGGACAACCATGTCTCTTTGCCTTCTGCCTTCTCATCTACTGACTCACTCGAAAAAATATGGCTAATAGAGTGCTTATTTTAATATAGCCAGTGGGATATTTGCTCTCTTAAAGAAGACTTGCCAATGCATCACAACAATATAAATTTAAATAAAACATTTACATTTTTCAATTATATATTTCAGTATCACTCAGCTCTTCTTCTGAACTTTGGCTTTACTGGATTTTGTCTTTTTCTACTGCTGTCGAGTGGCTGTTATATATCTTGGTTCATCTTTGTATTTATTTATCTGTTCACTGGACTTGTGTGCATTACCATTTCTATTCTCGGGCGACCTGTCAACATTCTCTGTTCATACATGAGTTTAAGCATAATTGTTTGAAGTTCACATTATAATTTCAGTTCAATTTTTCTTTTGTTCCATATTTACCATTTCTTGTCTCTAGTTCTTTTAACCATGCTCTTGTAATAAACCAAATCTTGAAGCACGCAATAAACCCAATATTATTACATATATGTTTCGATTTTCTTTATGCGTACTGTAACATATCAATGTATATAAAACAGTCTTGAACTATATCCAAACCTTTGGATATATTAACCCTTCCTTTCAGATTCCACGGGGGTTGATGACTAACTCTTGAACCGATATACGAGGTCTCCGGAATTACAGACTCATGCACCTTATCATCTATATATATATATATATATATATATATACCAATCATATCACAACGCTCGTATTATAAATTGAACCATTACTTAATTCCGCGGGGGTAGCAGACTCGGGCAGATAAGGGAAGGAGACCCCCTCGGAATGCATTACACATATCTCCCACTTATATATTATCACAGCGTTAACAGAGTTCCGCGGGGGTAGCATACTCGGGCCAATAGCGGAGGGGGACCCCCTCGGAATAAATGACGTCATCCTCAGCTGGGCCCATGATTTACATACTCCATTATATATATATCTATGTGTTAACAGAACTCAATAGTTTATATATATATTTCCGCCCCTTGCGATTTCTGATTGCGATTGATCGGAATCGCAACTTTGAGTTGCAAGCCCCTCTGCTTTGTTTACGTCTGATGCGATTGGGAAGGGGTCCCACCATATAAAACTTCGTTTTGTGCACTCCATATATATACCTTGGACCTTTGGTTATATGCTATGGGCTTCGTTGTATTCGCAAATTCTCTGTTTATTTAAGTTCCAAGATTTATCAATTGCGGTTTATAGACCCATCGGGTCCGGATTCTCATCGCAATCACAATTTCCTGTGGGTTACATATTACGCTGCTCTTGTGATCTCCGATTGCGATTGGGTAGAGGGTACTATGTTAACTTCTTTCATTGATCCTGCTTACACTCCACTTAAATATATATCAATGTATATACCTTGGACCATTACGAGACTATGAAATGCGCTAGCATTTATATGTATTGTGATGGATATTATATATATATATATATATATATATATATATTATATATATATATATATATATATATATATATATGTCCGCCAGCAGGTTAGGCGATTCCCGGAATAATGTTTATGAATTATGTTAAATCTATAACGCCGGTTGGAGTGTGCGATTCCCAGAATTTGGTTTTGCATTATATGCGTAACGCCCGGCTTGGGGTATGATTCTCAGAATTATATATCTGTCCTCCGGGTTGGGCGATTCTCGGAATTATAACAGCTCTACCTCTGCCTCTGTCTCTGCTGCTCCTGTCACTTTGCCTCTGCCTCTGCCTCTGCTGCTGTTACTGTGATAACGGCACTACCAGATAGGTGCCTCTGTTATATTCGTTTCCTCTGCCAGATAGGTGCCTCTGTTATATTCGTTTCTTCTGCCTTTACTTGCTTCTTTGCTGCCTCTATTATATTCTTCTTCATGGCCCTTTATCCTTTACTGTCTCTGTCTTCTTTTCTTTGCTTCCTTTCTCGGCTCTGCCCTCTGCCTTCTTTGCCTCAATTCATATCTATCTTCTTTCTTTTTTTTATTATTTTTTTACCTCCTATATCACTTTCTCTGCTCCTTGGCTGATGTTTCAAGTGCTCCTCCTTTGTCATCTCCTTTGCCTTATTGTTGGTTCAGGTGCTGCTCCTTTGTGCTCCTTTGCCATCAATGAAAACATTTCCAACAGTCTCCCCCTTTGGCATTGATGGCAACACCTCCACCAATAATCCTAGGCTTCTTCTGCTTTCCTTTTAGAAGCCCCTTTTTGTTTTTCCTCCCCTTTTGACATCAATGGCAAAGGGTTGCTCATTTCCTAGTTTTCTTTCTGCATTTCCTCTCTCTAAATTATGTTTAGGCCCTCTTCTGCTGACTTTGTAACATGCTGCTCCAAATTGATGTACAAGACTTGTTGAGAGAACACCTTTTGAGATTATTTGAACTTGTATATACACATTAAGTCGATATCATTTCAAAGCATAGACTTCTTGCACTTGTATAGAGAGTAGGTGATGACAGCCATATATAATCAAACTTGTATAATGCGAACTGAATTATTGGATCAAGACTTAAGGATTGTGAATGCTCCATGTGACATATAAATATTGCTTCAGCTATATTATAATCTTCATTTGAAATCCATATCTGTTGAGGAAATTGTAGTTGGAGTATGTCTTCTTCTGCAATACTCATCTGCAGTACAGTATTTGTTCATTTGTCATGAAGCTAATATGTCTTTTATAGTTGCGGTTCACTTTCCTTGCCTGTTGGTGATGATTTGAGCTAGGATGCTGATAATAATATTGCATTAAATAGCTGCAGATCCTTGTTACTGATATGAATCAACCAAAATTTGATCTAAGAAATCAACTCCCTTTACTACTTCCATAATGTACTTTCACAACAAAACCTTGAGGCTAGATACATTCAATTTATTGTTTAGACTTACTTATCAACCAAGCACTTTTCTTTATGACATAAGGGGTTATGTATGTCAGTGATCAATCTCTTTTCAATGGTGAGATGTTAGCAAATCCTTTCTGCTGAAGTATGTTCGTGATAAATCAATAAGAGATTTTTGAGCTTCAGCTGTCATAACTCATCCTTCATACTTTCGATACTTTAATTGTTCCATCATGATGATCTTTCACACGAATATATTCAAGTTGTTTACTTGAGATTTTAGCCAACAGGCTTCACCCAGTTTGTGAACAATCTTCAAAAAGAGGTCTTGAAGATATATGTACTAACTTCAGGAGGGCATGCAATTATATATATAGAGACAGATGCTGCTTCAATGCATAATATATTTCTTCAAATGTAAACCTAACACTGATCCTTTAGCAATGCTGCTGACCTTTTCATGCTGAATGCAGATAATACTGGGAATATTACCTTGAGGTTCTTTTGCCATAGTTCTTTGATCCTGTGGACCTGTATCATACTGCTGCTCTACTGATAATGCTTGGTAATATGTTGATAAGCATGCTACTTGTACTTAACCATCAATAGATATTATTTTGATAAACCATGCTGAGATTTCACTTTTAGCTTGCACATTTATCCTTAATTAAGACATCCTTCATAAATTCTACTATAGAGCTTTCAACTGTTCACACCAACAGTTATCGATATCCTGAAATTTATCGTGACATATTTAACCATTTGCTTATTCTGCCATTCTATTCAAAGGAATGCCACTGCATTTTGTTTTCTAGGACTGCTCCAGAATCATTGTTGCTTTTCATACAATTCAACTATTTTAACATAATGAACTTCAGGAAGACATCTTCAATTTCTTTTCTTGGAATCTTCATGGGCATATCACTCAGAGTTTTTTTTTTTTTTTTTTTTTCACTCACTTCACTGCATTTCTTCAAGGGGACTTTTCATAGATGAAATATGTAATGATATAATGATGATAGGATCTTCTCTTATTCCTCCTTCTTAAAGTGGTTCACTTGTTCATTCTGGCTGTATGATGCACACTGTGATCATCACTTATGTGCTGGTGTATTCTTAGCTTACATGCTCATGGCTGATGTTCTCTCTACCACCAAGGCTTCTTGTTGTCTTCTCTTCTTCCATCAATCTGTTAGCTATTTAATATTTCAGATGATCTTCTTTCTCTTTAGTTCTCTGTTAGAGAAATTTTCCTGTGCATTCCTGATCTTATAGCTATCCTCATTTCAAGGAGCTCTTCTTAGACTACTTTCATGGGGACTTTTTATGAACTTCTCTCCCCCTGGGATGTTGCTTCATATTTGTCACTGATTAGATATTTTCTTTTCTTCCTAGAGCAGCTCCCCCTGAGACTATGATGTTTTACATTATGTTATTGAGATGATAGGCTCCCCCTTTCTCTTTTCTTTCCATACTTTATTGGGGTTCTTCATAATGTCTGCACTCCTTTCCGATTCATAGTTTTGTTTGATTGGATTGGATTTCATCATCTGTCTGGAGTTCTTTAATATATGGGGCAGTTTACAGTCCTTTTCTTTGTGGCCAAGCTTGAGGCATATATAACATCTTATTTTATCAAAGTATATTTGAGCTGATGCATAATATTTTATTCCCCTTTTTGAACATACTTTACAATCAACATATTTATGTCCAAATTCATTGCATGCATAACAGTAGCCATGGAAATGATTTGTGTACCTGGCGGAAGATTGTCCTTGCCATTTGCTTGCTTGAGGTAGTCTTCTCATTTTCTACATCTTTTGCTGGTAATCATTGATTCTCTTTGACTTGCAATGTGCTGCATCATGTCCTGGTTTGTGGCAGGAGAAACAAGTGATATTTTTCATAGGAGGAAAGAACCTCCTTTGACATCTTCCAAATTTATTCAATTCATCTTCAGGAGCATATGAGCTTTTAGCAACTGATTGTTTCATCTTCTCATTCTTATTTGTTTCTTCACAACTCACGTTCCTGCTGGTTTCTGCTTTTGGAGGAATTTGCTGGGCTGCTTCATTGTTCTTTACAGCTTTTACAAGAATGATTTTCTTGTTATCTTCATCCTTGGACTTACTGGTTTCACCTTCATATCCTATCCTAGCCTTTATGAGAGGTGACCTTTGAGCCTTTAGAATCTGGTCCAACTGTCCAGAGCCTTTCATTAGAGGTGTATTCATTAATAGTTCTCTTTGGGCCTTTTCTAAGTTCTTTCTTAGGATCACTACTTCTTCTTCCAATTTTTCACATTCAAGACTTTTCTCTCTCATTTTTTGCAACATAGTGTCTTCTACTTTCTTTGCCTCCTCAAGCTGTGTCTTTAGACCAATAATTTCTTTCCTATCTTCATATTCTCTCTCATCACATATTTGCACTACTGTCTTAAGGTATTTGTTTTCCTTCTTCAATCTTTCTATTTCAGTCAAAGCAATGTCAAGTTTGGCCCTTTCTTCAGCTGCAATTTCTTCATGGTTCTTACTACCATTCACACTAGCAGGTACTTCATTTGATTGAGAATCTTCTTTTTGACATGAATTTCTCTTTTTCTTAATTCTCTTATCCTTCTTGTTAGTGCAGTCCTTAGTGTCTACTCCATGTATGAAGTGCAGTCTATCCTAGATTTCTTTTGCAGAGGTTAAATCCATTATCAAATCAAGGTCCTTGTTAGGAAGATTGTCATATATCACACATTTTGCCTTAGCATTCCTCTGTTGTTCTTTCATTGTGGGTGAGTCTGTGCAGTAACCATCACAAACAAGCTTCCATACATCTAGATCATCAGCCATAAATCCTGTCTTAACCTTATCTCTCCATTTAGGAAAGTTAGTTGTATTTAGCACAGGTACATTTTGATAGTCCATGACTCAACCAGATCTCCTTCAAGCTATTAAGCTTACACCAAAGGAACTGGCTCTGATACCAATTGTTGAACCCTTAGTTAAACTGAGAGGGGGGGGTGAATCAGTTTAACACATACATGGACTTTTAAAACTTTTCTTTTAAATCTTATTTACACCTTCATTTCATGGTCAAATTAATATGTGAGCAACAAGTATTACTATCAAACATATTTGTTAATGTAATAGCAGATTGAATATGAGAGCAGCAAGTATTAAGCAGATGAGATAAATCACATCAACACATAAACATCATGCACAGAGACACCAGATATAAGTGGAAACCCATAAAGGGAGAAAACCACATCTTATTATTGTTGTGATGCAAAGGCAAGCTCAAACTCCCTCTCACCACTGTTTTCTGCAGGAACCAACCTACAGGAGGCTCTATCCTCAATTCTGCAAGCTACAACTTGCAAGGAAGCTCCAACTCCCATCAATTTTCTGCAGGCACCAACCTACAGGAGGCTCCAACCTCAGTCAGCTACAACTGACATTTTATCAAGCTACAACTTGATGTGGAAGCACCAACTCCCATTTATTTTCTGCAGGCACCAACCTACAGGAGGCTCCTACCTCAGTCAGCTACAACTGACATCTATCAAGCTACAACTTGATAGGGAAGTTCCAACTTCCTTATTCTTTCAAAAGAAAAACACTTGCTGATTTACCTTGGATATCAGCTCTGTTCTGTACCTTCTTCTCTGCTGTTCATCAACTCTTATATCAGACCTGCATCATCTCTGCTCAACCCCTTCTTCTTCTTTGCTCAGCTCCTCCTTATTCACATTCTTCTTGCAGCTTGCTTATTCTCTTCAACTCTCTTTAATTCTGCTGCATACTCTCTTCTTCTCTCACTCCTTTTTCGTCAACACTATTCCCTTGGATATTACCCTGTTTTATACAAAAACAGCTTCATGGCTATTTGTATTCCACTGGGAATTCGAAATGGACGGCCATGTCTCTTTGCCTTCTGCCTTCTCATCTCTTTTCAGCTCACTCAGAAAAATGTAACTGTAGGTGCTTATTTTAATATGACAGTGGGATATTTTCTCTCTTCTGGAGACTTGCCAATGCATCACAACAATATAAATTTAAATAAAACACTTACATTCAAATTTAAATGAGAACTCCAGCTCATTCATTTTGTCTCTTGGTTTGCTGGATTTTGTCCTTTTCTACTGCTGTCGAGTGGCTGTTATATATCTTGGTTCATCTCTGTATTTATTTATCTGTTCACTGGACTTGTGTGCATTACCATTTCTGTTCTCGGGCGACCTGTCAACATTCTCTGTTCATACATGAGTTTAAGCATAATTATTTGAAGTTCACATTATAATTTCAGTTCAAATTTTCTTTTGTTCCATATTTCTGCTGCTGTCTCTAGTTATTTTGTTCTCGCATGCTCTTGTAATAAACCCAATCTTCAGGATTTTGTAATAAACCCAATATTATTACATATATGTTTCGATTTTCTTTATGCGTACTGTAACATATCAATGTATATAAAACAGTCTTGAACTATATCCAAACCTTTGGATATATTAACCATTCCTTTCAAATTCCACGGGGGTTGATGACTAACTCTTGAACCGATATACGAGGCCTCCGGAATTACAGACTCATGCGCCATATCATATCACAGTGCTCGTATTATAAATTGAACCATTCCTTAATTCCGCGGGGGTAGCGGACTCGGGCAGATAAGGGAAGGAGACCCCCTCGGAATGCATTACACATATCTCCCACTTATATATTATCACAGCGTTAACAGAGTTCCGCGGGGGTAGCATACTCGGGCCGATAGCAGAGGGGGACCCCCTCGGAATAAATGACGTCATCCTCAGCTGGGCCCATGCTTTACATACTCCATTATATATATATCTATGTGTTAACAGAACTCAATAGTTTATATATATATTTCCGCCCCTTGCGATTTCCGATTGCGATTGATCGCAATCGCAACTTTGAGTTGCAAGCCCCTCTGCTTTGTTTACCTCCGATGCGATTGGGAAGGGGTCCCACCATACAAAACTTCGTTTTGTGCGCTCCATATATATACCTTGGACCTTTGGTTATATGCTCTGGGCTTCATTTTATTCGCAAATTCTCTGTTTATTTAAGTTTCGAGATTTATCAATTGCGGTTTATAGACCCATCGGGTCCAGATTCTCATCGCAATCGCAATTTCCTGTGGGTTACATATTACGCTGCTCTTGTGATCTCCGATTGCGATTGGGTGAGGGTCAAACTTTATATTACTTCCTTTCCATTGATCATAACACGCTCCACTTAAATATATATCAATGTATATGCCTTGGACCATTGCAGACTATGAAATGCGTGACATTTATATGTATTGTGATGGATATTATATATATATATATATATATATATATATATATGTCCGCCAGCAGGTTAGGCGATTCCCGGAATAATGTTTATGAATTATGTTAAATCTATAACGCCGGTTGGAGTGTGCGATTCCCAGAATTTGGTTTTGCATTATATGCGTAACGCCCGGCTTGGGGTATGATTCTCAGAATTATATATCTGTCCTCCGGGTTGGGCGATTCTCGGAATTATAACAGCTCTACCTCTGCCTCTGTCTCTGCTGCTCCTGTCACTTTGCCTCTGCCTCTGCCTCTGCTGCTGTTACTGTGATAACGGCACTGCCAGATAGGTGCCTCTGTTATATTCGTTTCTTCTGCCTTTACTTGCTTCCAATTTGCCCTCTGTCCTGTTCTTCCTTCACGCGCCTCCTTTACTGTCTACTTGCTATCTTCTTTGCTACTTAACTACTCGACTTCTGCCTCTGCCTTTGTCTGCTGCCTCAGTTCCTTATCTATCTTGCTTCTTTTGCTGCATTGCTACCTCTTCTTATGCTTTCTCTGCTCCTTGGCTGATGTTTCAAGTGCTCCTCCTTTGTCATCTCCTTTGCCTTATTGTTGGTTCAGGTGCTGCTCCTTTGTGCTCCTTTGCCATCAATGACAACATTTCCAACACTTTTCTTTCTTGGATTTACTTTTATATGGCTTGGTCATCAAGACTAACATATAAAGTCCATACTTTTTGGATTTTTGGAGTAATGAAAAACCCTTCTAGTGATATTCTAGCTGCCAAGACTCTTGACCTTATCTATGATAAAATCGATTAGGGCAACGTTTAATTTGATTTTTTCCTTACATGAAAGTTACTTGTGATATTATGTTCTTCTTCTTAATTATGCTTATGTTCTTATCATCAAATAAATTCCAAAAAAAATGAATATCACAACCATACAAAGATGATCACAATATATAAGCTCCAAGCTATGGAAAACCCCTCCAAGGGGAAAACCCAGAAAGAAATTCTCTTCTTATGGAATCAATTCAAAGAATACTTCCAAGACCAAAACCTAGACCAGGCCTACCATGAAGAAGAAAGTCAACCAACCAATGTTTCTTCTTCAACGTAATACATAGTATCCAAGGGCAGTGACACAAAATATCTTCATGACAAGGCTCTCCTAGCCTTTAGATCTCACACACCAATAATGCAACACCTTCATGCAATTTTCAGACCTGTTGCATGCCTAGAAACCCTAGTCCACTCACATGTGTAAGCTATCTAAGTAGAATTTCAGACCTTTGAATCATTTAGGGATATTTCTCCTTCTTCGCTAGGCTCTTCCAACCTCTTGAGACTTTCCCGTTCCTTATTCTAGCTGCAAATCAAATCCCATAGATGTATTTTTTTGTGTCTATCAAATAGGTCAAATTCACTTCTCTTTATAGCCTTCCAAGTGGCTCAAATAGCCCTCTCTAGGATGAATTCCTCTTTTCTTTCCGACTTGGTATTGGGAGCCTTATAAACACTTATATATACAAAATAATATTAATTTTCTTGATAAAAATGCTCGAAATGGTATTTTACAATATGAAAAGGAAATTTTGACTCATGAAAAACCTAGGAGCATTCAATGGATGCTTGACTTATTGAAAAAATGACTTGAGCATGAAACCCATTCTTTACAAAAATCACATTCTTTCTTCTTTTGATAGATACATAGAAATTAGGTTATGGCATGATTCAAATCACAATTATAAAGACTGAAACTAGTTACATTCTCCAACACTCCCTCTTAATTAGGGAGGTATTCATAATTGTTCAACTGGTACAAGGACAATACTCCCTTTGAAAAATTCTCATAAGAAGAGTCATATTGATAAGCCAACTGTACGCATAAAAATTATGATAAAAATAACATTGTCTTTTAGGCCTAACTAGACAAACTCCACTTCATTCAATAACATTATGTTTGGAGGCTTTACGTGTGATACATCATTACCTCTACAAGGTACATACCTCATTTGAATGTCCACAAGGTATGTCCTTTTAGGACAATTATTATCTTTGATTTCCAATCCTGAATCCTCAAAGAATATTGGTCCTCTGCGACCACTCTTGTCTTAGACACATGTCCTATCCTCAAAGCATGTCAATCCATTTCCTTTCTTGGATGTTATATCCTCAAGGAAAGCACTGATGCTTATCTAATCCTCCACCATTATTTCTTCAAGGTCTTCAATTAGACTTATGGTTGTTAGTATTGGAAATTTTCATGACACATGAAGAAAATAATGTACATGTGATGTCCAACATCATTCCCTCTCAATTAGAGAAGATATCCCGATTCTCCTTTTAACTTGAGAATAGATCCTTGCTCCTACATAAGGATACTCCTTTACTCCCTCTCATATCCAGAGGAGATTCTTGCCTTCCTTTTCTACTAGAGAAGCCATAACCACAAGTTCTTAAGATTGTTTCCATACTTGTTCTGCATGGCTTCCTCTTCAGTTCACATCTCATTGTATCAAGCTTGCTTCCTTCCTAGGTATCATGGAGCCATCCTTCCATAAATATTGTGACAGGCTTCATGTCATTAATTTTTCACATCACTTCTTGAAAATGAAGGCATTATATTGAGCCTTCCCAAAATTTTTAGTTGATCATAACTTCCTCAAGAAAGTGATATCTTTGATTGTAGTATGAAATTTGACCTTCAGGTTATCTTCTCACACTACTACCTTTCAATCCCAAGATGAGTAGATCTTGAATTTACAGTTTCCAGGTATCACCTATTGAGATTTCTCAACATTATTCATGCATTTCATCCATACATTTGAACTTGCCTCAATTGTCATCATGTGTTCGTGCAACATCATACCATGCATAAAAATAATATGTTAACCAGATAACCAATAATAATTATTTACATCAGAATTACCTCATCATGGCAAATTTATCATCATCAACATCTTCAAGTTCCATATCCACATGAATATTCATTCATGCAACAGAGTGCCCAAGGATCGAACTTGATTACCAAGTTACCATTTTATTCAAGAGATTATACTATATGTTGACCACTAATATATAAATATATTCTAAAAATAATGTCTTAATATTCTATCCATTCTAGAGTAATTCAAATCCATCTTAATATGCATCATATAACCAAATGAAAGATTCACTGTGCATAATTTATAGGATTATATTAATCCTACCCAAAAGTTACTTTAAACATGCATTCTTTATCTTTCACACAATCATCTAGCTATATGAGTTCTACGACTTGACCAACTACACTACTTCATCCCTTTAAGGGTATTTTTTCCATACAATATGGAATTATTTCTTGTCATAATTTTTTTTCCAAGAACCTCCAAAGATGATGGTTCTAGTAAGATCTGGAGGATCCACCTTAGCTAGAATTACTACCTCTAACATAATGCTAGACAATGTATGGATGAACATTATGAAAAATGATCCCAAATTTCCCATTATTGAAAGGCTATATGATTATTACAAAGAAATTCAATAAATTGGACTCTAAATATGCTACAATCAAATGCTTCTATTTATGATGCCTTAATAAAACAAGATTATGCATTCTTACTCCTTTAATGTACTTGCTAGGATGATTTCCTTCAAGGTCCTTAGAGTTCCCTCCTTCCATCATCCTCATCATTAACAAGTACAAGAAATTCTTTTCTTAGCTATCCTTCTCATTTTTCTTCCTTCATTATGTACCTGCAATATTCACCGACAAGTACAACCAAGAAAAATATAAAAATACAAGATCATGATGTAAAATTTGAGAATCTAGGGTTTCCATCGATTTCTTAGAGGGTATACTCCTAGGGTTATTAAATACATACCCTAAATTACTTGATATTTTAGTTGGATACATAATCCCTAGGGTTTTGATGTCATATATTAGGGATTATCCAATTCCACCCTCATTAGGGCTTCTCATTACCTTAGATGTTTTCTTGCAAATGCTAGATATCAAGAGCTAGGGATTCTATGTGGGAACATGTCAATTAGGGTTTTTCACCTAACTGGGGATTTCTTATCTATGTCCTATCTAGGGTTCATAAACCCTAGATAACAAAACCTTATATTCTATCCATACAAATCATGTTACAAAATCATAATTATTTAATAGACCCTTCATAAATTTAAGTGTACATAAAACAAATTTTTGCATACCTCATTAAAAAATGTGATGACTCATTCTTTCAACAAAGGTTCCCATGCCTTATGTCCTAAAGAGCTTACTGTATATATCTTAGTGAATTTTTTGTATTCAAATGTTCACCTAAATTGTAGGCTTGCTTCAAATAGTCCCAAGACTCTTTACATGAATATTTCAAGATGCTCTTCCCAAGATATCTAATTATTACTCATCTTGAATTCTGGTAAATGTATGCAACATATGCTTTTACAGATCCTCAAACTACATCTCATTGCTTCAAACGAACTTTTAATATGATACCGCAATTATTCCTTATTTTGTTATTTCCTTAGCAAGAGGTCTGGTACTTCTATCAATTTTGAAACTACTGAAGTTTTCACTATGCTCCTGACCCTAAAACTAAGGCTTTTATTAAGCACAAAAATAATCCTGACTTCTCCAAAATATTTGGATGAGTGTCATCTTCAAGATGCCACACTTTGTTGAAATATGGAATTAATTATATCGTTTGGATTCCTTTATAATTTCTGGTATTTAAGGTGACTTCGACCCTCTGGTTAGGGCTTTGACAACCATTAAACGAGCCTAAAATACCTTTAGAAAAACTAAAGCCTTTTTCTTTTCAAGGACATTTCTTTGCTGGCTTAAAGGTTGTTTGTAGGAGCTTTAATTTTGTCATTTCAGGTCTTGTCTTTCTTTGTAGGATCCTCGGTCTTTTATTACCTTGCTTCTTGTATTTATGAGGTGAAATTTTAGACCTCCCAAAACATTTGGATTTATGTGCAGATCTTCAGTCTAATTTTCAGAGGCCTGCTCTATAAGATGGATGCTCAGAAAATGACCTTTTCTTAGTTGTATTATCACCAAATTTATTCTGATAGGCTGCTTATCAATCAACTTATTATAACTCTTTCAAACCACTTTTAACTGAAGATTAGCCTTGTATTAGATGGCTAACTCTTATGACTGTAAATTGATTGTGATTGATTGCAGGTGATGCAGGAGCATCGGAATTAGCCAGCAATGTGGAGATTTGTCCACATGTTGTGGCTAAACATAGTGAAATTTATAAACTGTTTGATAAAATTTAGTTTTACTGAGGAGGTTGATTTCTCAAATAGTTTGTTATTATTGTAATAAGTGAGACTATTTTATTTAGATTTAGTGATAAGATTTGTTAAACAAGTGTAACCGAGAATTAAGAGATAAGAGATTTCTGTTAGTATCTTTAGGAAAAATAGGAGATTTCTGTTAGCTATTATTAGAAGAAGTAATGAGAGAAAAATGTGATGAGCGAGTAGAATTGGTAGAAGACTAGGTGTAGAGCGAGAGCTCAGATTAGTAGTGAGGACTGTGTTTGTGAAAAAACAGAGATCATTCCTTGTATGACCTGGCAAAGGCTGAGACTCTGTCTTTTTCTTATATTATGAACAAATTGAATGTCGTATCCATCGATGTATGTTGAGCCATCAGTTTGACGCATTTGTTTCTTGGTAATTGCTTGAAATGGTTTCAATCTGTGTTATTATTAAAGTTGTAAGAATTCTGTGGTTATTGAAAATCTGGTGTTGTCGAATTTTGTGAATTGGAAACTCTTTAACACAGAGAAATAGTCTGAAAAGACTTCGCCGATCTTTTGGAGCGGAGTTGAATTAATATACATATCAGTTTTGAAATTCGTCGGTCCACAGAACTTATTGCATTGGAATGGAAAGGAGATAGCAATGAACCGGACGCGAAAGTTATAAGCTGGGTTAAAGGGATATCGGATCTGTGATATATCGCGAGATTATGAGAGGTAACATAATAAACACAACGATCTCCGATATTCCGATAACCTTGGATCGAAATTCTGGAAGCTGCCAATAGTTGGATGCGTTATTAAATACAGCGATTTCCGATCGCGATTATTATCGCATCGGAACACATTGGAACGTGGAGCGCATTGTATTTGCTAATTTATATTAATAACACCTCAGAGCGTGGTAAAATGCTAAAATCTTGTGGCATATTGCAATTCATCGGTTTGTGAATTGTTCCGAACCATCGGATCATTTAGATCTAAGTTTGTAGTATTCTATATATAAAAATGTTATAAAGAGCGCTATTTTCAAATGGTTTATAAAAGTGTTTAATGGTATAAAAGAGCTATATCGTAAGTTCAAAGAGTGAGGCATATTTTGACCGACACAAAGAATTCCGGTTCTGTTTTTATAAAGGGGTGTTTATTGTTAGTTGTAGACCCATTGTGATTATTGGATTGACTCCATAGCTGCTGCTGCGTCAGTAGGTTGAAAATGAAAGGACTCGCTACCATTGGGCTATGGGGTCAACATCAGTAAACTCAATGAAAATAATTCTTCTTATGGAAACTGAGGCAGATGGAGGTTTCAATGAAAAGACGATACATACACACAACACAGGAAGAAAAAATAGTTTAACCTCCAAAGGAAGTAAGAGAATGTCACCATGAGTTCTGAGTAATTAGACATAAAACTAACTGCGGATTTTAAACACGAAATATATAGAACATACAACACATTGAACACCTTATTCAAATCTCAGGTAAAGAAGAAAAATATCACTGTATATTACTGAAATTGAAAACCTTTACAGAGTAGCAGTTTAGTACAATATTCTCCAACCATTTGAAATTCGATCTTCTCTCTATAAATAGACTTCTTTTACATTACATAGGATTCTGGATTATCGAACCTTCACCCTGACAGCTAATCATAACTGACACTCTATTTCTGGAATCATAAAAAGACACCTATCCATTTAAGAGTTATTCTCCTAATAGGACTCTAATTATATTTATTACAACTACTAACTAAAGGAGTGCACAATTACATCAAAAGTAGTTAGGTGCTCGAATGGAACTATCCATCGTCAGAGAATAAATACCCTCACCAAACTTAAAAAAAGTCATCTTATTTTTAAGGAAATGATGACATGACCTTTGCTGAGTTGGTGAAGAAGACAACTTTGTCGAAGGCAAAATCTCTGTTAGATTGTTCCACTGATATCCTTTAATACCTCCACGTGGTTGGCTAAGCTTCAAAACACTTTAAAACCTTCAAAAAACCTTATAAAAACACCTCGCTACAAAACATAACATCTTAGGCAGTTTCGTAGCGTAGTTTAGTAGCAAGGTTATTTTTGTCCTTTAACCTTTCCTTTTGCCACCTCTGCTGGCCAAATAATGTTTTTTCAGGTAAAAATAGGAAAATACCATCAAACTCCCTCCTTGAACATTCATAAAACTGTTTTTAGAGATAAAAAACACTCTTCAGAAATTTCGTAGCGAATTTTGGCCTTCAAGCCGGGAGCTCACTACGAAACTCCCTAATAAGGCAGAATTTGCAGATTTTGTAATTTTCTTCAAAATTTGATCTTCTGAGCCAAAATTTATGTCCCTTGCAAGCTATAAACCTTAACAAAAATGTCTCATCTCAACTCTTCAGTCTTTGGGAGTTTCATCTTCATTAACAATAGGTTGACCTTGAGGTTCTTAAATCACTTTCATTTTCAATCTTTTCTTCTCCAGCTCATCTTGAATCATGTCCATTTGTTCTTGCAGGTCTTCCACTTGATGTTTTAATGATCTGTTTTCAGCTTGCATGTGCAGGTTCATCCTCCTAGTATGTTTGGCTATAAGTCTTAGAGACTGGGTCCTTTTCAGCAGTATTTTGGCATTACTCATAGATTCTGAAACATTTGAGAGTTGACTGTCCCATTTTTTCATCATCTAATCAAACTCAACCTTTTCAGATCTGTGCTTCTTTGCTTCCAACTTCAACTCAAGTATTTCTTCCCTTGATTGTCTTAGTTATTCTATGAGGAATTTTTTTTATGATTTTTCAACCATTTTCTCCTTTCCCTTTGTCTGCACAGTGACAACATCTTCTTTTGCTGTTGGGGATAAATATATGATGTTTTTTGGCTGCATACCTTCACTGAATTTCTCTGCCCTTTTTCTTTCCATGACGTTCTTTGCAAACCTGGTTATTGGCTCCCTTGGCTAAAATATGAAGCCAAAATCCTCTCCTGCAAAATCAAATTTCTTGACATACTTACCTTTCTTCAGTTTCCTTCCATCACCTTCAATGTCTTCTACTTGCACTATTGGGGACTCCTCAATATCTATTGCATGTAGAATGTCTTCTAGATTTCCTTTGGCCAACGTCTGACTCCTTGTTATTCTCTTACTTCTTTGTTTGCTAATCTTCTGTTTTGCAGGTGTTGGCTGAGGGATATCAGTTTCTTGCAAAGGTTGTTCTTCAATGTCCATTGGTTCTACAGGAGACTGTCTTCTTTCTTCCTCAGTCTCTTCTATTGCAGCTGGAGGTGTAGTAGTTTTAGGTTTTGAAAATTTCTTTGGAGTTACTACATCTACTTCATACCCACTCATAAATAGAAAAGAGGTCCAATCTCTATTTAACCTTTTCAACTCTTCCAGCACTAACATTTTTATCAGACCATGGTGAAATACTGATGTCTCATTACCTTTTGACTTGACCTAAACTCTATTTGACATCTTTCCCAAACTCCTGTATAAAAAGAAGGGTAGGTCAAGAGGTTGCTTACCAAAAAAATGCAGAAGGAGTCTAATATGATAAGAGTAAACCATGTGGAATATCCCCTCGCAGGTGAAGAATTTTTGGATCACCAGCAACATCTTTGCATAATTTTATTTCATATAAATCCTGAGGATGCCATTGGTCATATAAGCTCCTCTGTGCTCCTGCTTGAGAAACTCTTCACAACCCTGAATTTTGAACTTTGTGCCTTTGAACCATTCTTCACCACTTCTAGGAATTTATGTAGATTGGGAGATGAGGTCTGGTGACACTGTGAAATTCAAAATCCCAACTTTGGATGTTGTCCCTGTAAAATTGGTGGCAAAGTATTTGGAAATCTATGCATGGAAACCATGCAATTTCTGGCAGAACTGTAGGCAGCACGTCTTCCTGAAAGCCTCCATAGCAGTGGGATCTTCATTTAGCAGCTTCAAATCCATGGGCTCATACCTTACACAATGGCCACCCTTATTTGTTTTCTTCTTCGATGCCATGATGATTTATACTCTTTGCTGCCTCGCTTGTTGATGACACATGCAGAACCAAATTCGAACAACAACCTGATTTTTGTGGTGAAGTAGCTCTCAAATATCGAAAGTGGGATACTTCACATGCAAGGATTTAACAATGAATGACAAAGAGAAGCTTGGGGTAAGGTTTTTAAATAATATTTGACAACTCATATTTTGATGATGGAACATGTGACCATAAAAGACAATGATGATAGAAAAATACGACTGTGCATGTTTGGGAATCATCATAACGAACTCAAATGACCTCACCCTTTACTTGTCTAATCGAAAATTGACACCTCACACCACTTTGATACTTTCTGCAGAAAAACCAAGTTTCGTAGTGAAAACGGTTTAGTTGCTGACAGATTTGCTACGGAACTATTAGGAAGTTTCGTAGCGAAATCTGCTGATTTGCCTTGTAATTCGCTATGAAACTATGAAAAACTGACAGGTGTAATATTTTGTGATTAAAATGCATGGGAATGAAAAATAGATGATATTAGGTTGATTTTACATGATATGACATGGTTTGGGATGGTTTTTAGACTTATGATGGATATCACCAAATGCAAATTTTTTTCAAAAATTTCATGAAAATGACTTATGATACATCATGAATCCTATCAATGGAATTGTTTAAATTGATGAGTGATAACAAGTTGGATTTACTTTTATATGTCTCGATCATCAAGACTAATGTATACAATCCATTCTTTTTTTATTTTTCGAGTAATGCAAAGCCGTTCTAGTGATCTTCCAACTGCCAAGACTCTTGACCTTAGCTCTGATACCATGTTGGAAATTTGATTAGGGAAACATTTAATTTGAATTTTTCATTATATGACAATTACTTGTGATATTTTTTTCTTCTTCTTGATTATTCTTATGTTATTATCATCAAATAAATTCCAAAAACAATGAATATCAAAACTATACAAATATGAAAACAAGATATAGGCTCCAAGTTAGGGAAAAATCCTTCCAAGGTAAAAACCCAGAAATAACTTCTCTTCTTATAGAATCAAATAAAAGGATACTTCCAAGACCAAAAGCTAAACTAGGCCTACCACCAAGAACAAAATCAATCAAGCAATATTTTGTATCCAATGTAATACATAGTCTCCAAGGGAAGTGAGGCGAAATATCTTCATGACAAGGCTCTCCTAGAATTCAGGTATCACACACCAATTCTGAAACACCTTCCTACAATTTCATACCTATTGCATGCCCAAAAAAACTAGGACACTCGCACCTGTGATCTATCCAAACATAATTTCATACCTCTGAATCATTTAGGGATATTTCTCCTTCTTCACTAGGCTTCTAGACTCTTTAGACCTTCACGTTCCTTCTTCTAACCATAGATAAAATCCCAGAGATATATTATTCATGTGTCTATCAAATAGGTCGAAGTCACTCCTTTTTGAATAGCCCTCTCTAGGCTGTCTTCCTCTTTGTTGGTGGACTTGGTCTTGGGAACCTTCTAGACACTTCCATATGCAAAATAATTTTCCTTTTCTTGATACAAATTACCAAAAGGGCCTTTTACAATATGAAAAGGATACTTTGACTCATGAAAATCCGTGGGAGCATTCAATGGATGCTTAACCCAATGGAAAAATGACTTGAGCATGAAACTCATTCTTTACAAAAACAATTTTCTTTCTTCTTTTGATAAATACATAGAAATTACATTATGACATGAGTCAAAATACAATTATGAAGAATGAAACTAGTTACATTCTCCAACATTAATGAAGGTATATAAGCTATTAAAGGTAATGTAAATGTAAAATAAATGATACTAAATAGAGAAAAATAAGAATTAATAAAATAGAAAATAAGAATAAGAGAGAAAATATTGAGGAATGGGAAATGAAAGGTCAAGCTTGTTGGCCTTCTCATTACCTCAAATATCCTCATTTATTCTTATACTTTCACTCTAAGAATGTATTTTGGCTAAGAAGAGAGAATGCAAGGGATAAATCACGTGAATCATTGAATGACCATATAATCATGAACTGCATTGAATTATAGATTGCAAAATGAAAACTAAGCAACCATTCGATGCTAGAGTTTTTTCCCTTGAGTTTCCATAAGTGAAATTTAGTGTATTTCTTCACTAGAGTTGTTTTTTAATATGCTTGATTTATTATGTTTCTTTACATTTAAAATGTTTCTCATAAATGGAATAATTCTCATTATGAGGAAATTTAATGGTAATACACTGTATTTACTCTAGTATTCTATGAACATTCTATGATAGAAAAAATATTTGTAATGACATTCGTCTACACTTATTGAATTTTGAGATATATGACCATTAGAAACTAGTTTTATAGTTAAGTAAATTAGTTTCTAATTATATATATGATTATCTTGAAAATACAATCTTGTTAAAGCATGCCCAACAACGGTTGTCTTCTTATTTAACATACATAGCCCAAGGCTCTTTCCCATGGTCATACATTGTTAAAGTATATTATAGGAGGTCATACATGAGTTGTATATTGTATGTATTGTAGCACAATGTTCTCATCTCCTTGGGGGTTGCATGAGCTAAAAGCTATAAGTGTGGGTTAAAAGTGGATGTATTTAATTAACCAATAGTAGAGGTTGTTACCACCACTAACTCATGGCCATTTTGGTCAATGAATTTTACCATTCACTTAGACATTAAAATAAAGTGAAGTTTATTTATATCATATATATGAAGGAACCTCACTTGTAGATACATATTTTATGACTTATAAAATCATTATGTATGGAAATAATTCTTATAACATTCAACTCATCTTAAGAATACGTTTCCAATGTTGTCTAACTATTTGTCTCATGTATGTTGAATTAATGGTGTACAAGTTGAGTTGGAGTGTGAATGTAAACATATTAGACATGTAAGTATGGGTATTTAATGAGAGATACCATTCAATCATGAATACATTGTGAGCCATATTCCCAATAACACTGAAGCTTGATCCATGGCACTACTTTTACATAAGAAATAATCTATATGTATGTGAATTTTGCATTATAATAAAAGTTTTGAGTTCAAACTTACTCTTCCTCATTACTAAAATGATACATTATGCTTAATATAGGTTTGGATTTAGGGCTAAAGTAGTTAACTACTTTGTTTTTGTACTATTGATAATAAGTGGATTTGTGCATTTAAAGTTTGGTGAGTTGTTAAATCCTATAGCTATAAGACCAAGAAATAAGGGGGTATACATGTCCACACATTACACATGTGATTAATTGGAATGCAACCCTTGAATAAATTTCTTACATGGATGGGTTCAAAGGATGTGCCATTCAAATTTTTATTCAGAATAGAGCAATGCAACAATGAAAGATCTCAAGTCTTGAAGCAAAGAAGCACAATAAATCCTTGTGTTACTACTTGGTGATAACAATAAATAAGTTTACACTCAGAATCATGTTTGTTATTGGAATAGTTAGCTAGTTGTTGTGTGCAAGATACAATAAAAACATAGACCTTGTAGCCATTTAAAGGATATAGATATTTGCATGAAAAAAGGAATATAGATTAGAATTTAGTTCCACAGAGGATTCGTGTTGGTAAAGTAAGTGGGAAACATGTCCCTCATTTATGGATCATGAGTGGGTAATATATTAGGGAATGTGGAGGATGAGGAAAATTAAGATCTTGAAAGATAGTTCTTTTATTAAATGTGCAACATTTTCCAATACGATGGTATTTAGATGGAAGGCTTATGCAATTTGACTATTAACTTCTCAAAAAACTTAGCATAAATAAACTTGACAAAATATTGTATTATGTCATTGCTCTATGAAAACCTCCATGTAATACAAGGAAATGATCATAAATATGTTGAGAGATGTGAGGATGTTTGGAATATTTGACCTAACATTGTTCATTTTGGCCCTTCTTTAAAAAATAAAATATATATCTCCTACTACTTAGAGACTTTTTCCTCTATGGTAGGCCATTTATTTGGGTCCATCAATTTCTCATAACATATCCACATAAATTCAATAACCCCATTAGTGTTTGGCCCAATTTCTTTACAAACATCAATAAATGTTCCAAGGGAGTGTAGAATTATATATAATATCTATCAACTCCCTATAGGGAATGCCAATTGCTCAAGTTTTATTTTCACTTTTGCATTGTTGGATTTGTATAATGGAATAATTAAGGATTGAAAATGATCTTCCCAAGGAATATCCCCAAGGATATCATAGGGGTAGGTAGTTATGGGAACATACTAATCCTTGCACTAAAAATTTCCATTGGGTTGATCTTGGCAGTCTCAATAAGATTGAACTCATTTTAAGTTAGCCCTCTACTTGACCATGGCCTTTTGACTAATCATGACACTTCGAATGAACAATCCCTTATTAATGAGCACAATCCCATGTATCTAACATCTCATGACCTATACGTACAAATACATCAGTACAAAGAAGAGCATAAATATAAAGATACACATAGATATGCTTATGATCCATTTATAATTTACAACTTAATTTTCAAGAATTTACCTACCACAAGTGGTGACCATGATAACTGTTGTACATTCACTAACATAGACATAGGATAATTTTCTATGTTTGGATCATGATTCCTATACGATGGTTTCAACCTAAGTCCATCTATGGATGGATGTACACTCTGATGCAATTGTCCACTAGGATATGCCTCTAAAATAGGGAAAAACCATAATGTAAATATCATGTGTGATTAATGAATTCGTTAATACAATTCAATGTTAATATATGCATAATTACACGTGTATAAATGTACATACCGTTATACTTTGTATACTACATTAGAATATAAGGATGACCCTAACCATATTCTAGAGATGTTAGGTGAGTGTTATAACATCATTTGATCATCAATGATCATTAATGATTATTTTGGCCAAGGTATTTCCATTTGAGTATCTTTGCTCCACTAAAAATAGTTGAAAAATGACTTTTACCTTGTATACACACTTTTTCTTATGGAAACATGTGTGCTATATGTGCTTTCCCTTCAAGCAAGGAACTTATGCATTCCAATTTTTTTAAAAATGATAGATGTTGATAAATTACAAGCTTCTAAATAAGAATTATAGGTTTCACACAATTGTATAACTTAGATTTCCATTATCAATGAACTTAACCAACTTCTAAGAGTATAAATTAGGTCCTTATGTTCGAGAAGGGGTGATTGGCCATATTAGCATTCTTATGTTGGAGAATCACATTGAGAATTTAGTCTTGTATTTTTGTGACTGTTCCCTTCTATAAGGGCATTTATTTTTTAATTTAACTCTCTTGCTTAGATTTAGGATTTAAATCTTGGTTTATTTTCACATTCATATTTAGTTAGAGTTTTAAATTAAAGTTGAAATCTATAGGTGGTTTAGGCAAGGAGGAAATTGGGCCCTATTGAAGAAGGAATCGATGACAGATTCAAGTATGATATTGTTGATATATTTTTTATTTAATATGAAGATATCACTACCTTTTACCCCCTCTTCTACCCCCACTAATCAACATGTAATTCATTTTGTTCATCATTGTTCATTACATGATTTAGGGAGGAAATTGTTTTATGATTCCAATTAGGATTATTTAGTTATAAGTAATTATTTACTCTATAATATTATTATATCATCATTTATTTCAATACATGAGTATGAGAGGAAGGTTGTGTTTCACATTTTATGTATAATAAATAAGAGGATTAGAACATTTGGAGTATTTGAGACTCTCTGAGGGCTACCTTTGAGATACAACTAAAAGGGTATATCCAAGTAGACTCATGTATTCTTCTTCATACATTATTGTTTGCATTAACATACATAGCTAATCTAGAAATATTGTCATAGATTTTTTTTTTCTTTTTCCCATTGATTTGACCCTAGTGAGTGGGGGATTATTTCTTATAACAATGAGGGTGTAGAACTAGTTGTCTCTCTATCACTAGACGTCCATAATCCATTGTTATCAAATGGTGGTGTAGAATATTTCCATCTTCTATTGTTGTTATATGACAGTGTAAAACTAGGTGTTTTTCAATTGATCAACTTTCTAGAGTACTTATACTTTGAAAAATGAGGCAAAAATGCCTCTTAATCTACAAACACACAAAACTTGATGGAAATAATGATGCCAAGACATCACCAAATAATCACATCATATAAATGTACAAAATATACGAGCTATAAATAGTAATCTCATAAATATAGATCACATTATTCAATAATACGCAGATAAGTTCATGACATAAATTTCCACTAAATCTAAGACCTTCTAATCTTATATATAAAACTATATGATAAACAACAATTTCATACATCAGTAAATAATCACATGAAAATAAAGCACATTAACATATAATTTATAAATAATCCCATTAACATGGATCACATTACTCAATAATATGAAAATAACATCATAACATAAATGTACACTGGATCCAAGTTCTACTAATCTCTGACATTACAAAATAATATTATATACTTTTTAAGATACTAGTTCTTGTACATTAATTTATTTTTGATTAACCATAATTACCTTTGTTAATCTTAAAATAACCCACCACACATTTTAAATGAGTGCATTTAATATTTTATATGCATAAAAAGTAATATGCACATGTTCATATTAATGGGGTTTCAATCTTGGCATATAGTTCACAAATCTATATTCAAATTCCATTACTCTATATATATATATATATATATCATAGTATGTTATGTTAATAATTCAAAAGTATAATATAAATTCTCAAGGATGACATATTTTGTTTCTAAGCATATCTATTATTATATTCTAATATATCTATGAATTAGTGTATTTGTTTATTTGTTCTTATGTTCACATTAGTGGGGTATGGCATATAGTTTATTTGTTTTTAATTATTCCAAAACATTTTGTTTTGTTGGCTTGACCCAAAAAGGATTTGAACTCTTAATCTCATGGCTTTACATCATACATAATAACATGATGATCACCAATTAAGCAACACCCATGAGTTTAACTATCCGAAAACATTATTTATGATAAACCCTAAAAATTATAATGCAAAATACATATGAAACATGATACAAATAAACTAAATTCTATGTTATAATAATTTCAAATTTCACACAAAAATTTAATAAAAAATTAGGACGATAGTTGTATAATTTATTTTGTTTTCTACATTTCTTAATATCATTCTACATTTCTTATAAGAGTATTGTAATTTCATTCTACATTTTTTTTAAAATGTTGTTAATAAAAATTGGCTTTTATAGTTATCAACCATAAAATTGAAATTACAATTATGCCACATGACTAAGAATGTGGAATAAATATTATAGTTACATATAACTATTTGCACCAACCTTTGAATCCAATGGAGGAATGATGGGATATAATGTGTTATTTAAAAATGCCATTTTTCCAATGTGTTATTTTAAAAGACATTTTGCTAAGCTTAAACCTCATTTCTTAATCATATGAATATTTTAAGCGAGGGGACATTTAGTGTAATTCACATTTTCTTTTAAACTTGTCTTCTTACTTTTTCTTTCTCTTTTTGTTTGTTTTTATGCTAGTTTTCATTTCAATTAATCTTATTAAATAATATGAGTTCACTTGACTAATACCATAAAGAAATGAATTTCAACATGATTTTTTTCACTTATATTTGAATGTACACTTAGAAATTTTATAGATCTATTAATAAATTTTAATGATCTATTAAGTTTTATGCTATTAATTTTATTAATAGATCTGTAAAATTCCTAAGTGGAAATTAATAATAAATAACAAAACAATGAACTAGGAACAGTAAGATAAATTTAAACCATACGTATAAAACAGAACACCAAGGAAATATAGCAAAATATTTGAGCCATTTTATTAATCATGAAGATTTGGGTACATAAATGAGTAGGAATGATAGAACCTGAGTGTTGAAAATGCAACAAGAAATTCCTAATTTAATTTTTTCCTTAATTAAAATTAGGAGAAAATCGAAATTCCACATTAGCAGACAACTTGAATGAGCTAACTGAGTTATTATCACTCAATTAGCTTAGTTAATTCGAGTTGGAGGAGAACTTGAGTTGTGTACAGTGATTCTGTAATAGATCTGGGCTAAAATTTCATGTAATAACCCTTAATAAAGGAAAAAATAAGAACATAGTTAAGGGAAACTTATTCCAAGGTGAATGTTGGGAAAATATATCCTAGTGGGCAATGCTAGATGTGTTTATGGATAAGGGGAAATTGGAAAAGGCAATGGCTAAGGCATTGGTTTTTTGTTTTTTGTTTTTGTTTTTGTTTTTGTTTTTTTTGTTTTTTTTTGTTTTTTTTTGTTTTTTTTCGGTTCAGTTTCAGAATTACACTCAGAGAAGAGAAGAGCACTAAGAGGAGAAGATTATGAAGCAAGGAACATAAAGGAAACACAAGAAAAGGAAGGAAAATGAAAGGAAAGGAAAGCAAGGATCAAGCAAGGAAGAGCATGATCAAGCAGCTTCAGCAGGAATACTAGCAGGTAACATATTGCATGTATGATTTCCTAGTTGGTTTTGAGATGCATGGAATTTTCATATTGGTATTTGGTTCTTTTGCTGTCGGTGGCATGGTTTTGTCGGGTTTTGATAGTGGTTTTAAACCTTTCCTTTCCCTTTTCTGGATAGCCATGGTGTGATGGGATTTTTCTCAGTTTTGAGCTTTGGAATTTCCAAATGGTTTCGGAATCAGGGGTGGAGGTGGTCTTAAGAAAATTCCCAAAGGCCTAGGAATCCATTGACTGGTTTTGGTGGGATACACAGTAAATCTTGAGGGTGGTGTCTCAATAAGGGTCTAGTGATCCGGTGTGGATTGTGGTAAATCCTAGAGACATGGAGAAAAAAAATTCCTCAAGGATAGTGATGATATCCAGAAGAATTCCAAGCTCGGTTTGGTTTAGTGATCTAGGTGTCGGTTTAGGTGAGATCATAGTATGGTGAGGGTGGAGGTGGTTTAGCCTACGGATTCCCTTGGTTGTTTTCAGACTGGTTTATCCTTGAGATCCCACATTCATGCTTGGAATATGGAACGGGGGTGACTGGCTAAAATGAAATTTGGTTCAGCCATGTCTATGGTCGGGTGGTACATGGAAGTTCGAACTTGGTTGGCTCTTGCCTATTTTTAATGAAAGCTAAGTTCTCTTGATTTTTTACTTATTGTTATGTGGCTTTAATGGTTGTTTTATTATGGTTATTTATGTGGTTATATGTTGGTTATGAGCATGGCTATGTGACTGGTTCTAGTCTTGGTTCATTTCATGTTTTTACTTGTAACTGAAAGAATAATGGATGCAAGGACTAATTGATGTTAATAAAACTAAAGAGAGATGGTGGTGATCCTTCTTGATAAGTATCATATGAATTTCCAGTCCCTTATGCTCAGACTTGTATTCGTGGCTTGTAGGTTTCTTTGTTGCCAAGTGTTTGAGAGAATTCCAGTCCCGGTTGGATTGTCATTGTGTAATTTATGAATCCTGGAAGTTAAAGGGATTTATGGGCAGAGGCCTAGCCCTAGCCCTGGAATCTAGCCTTAAAATCCACAGTTGCTGGCACAACACTGACAAAAAAAGGCTCCAGTCACACTGAGGTAGGCCCATGGAAGCGACTAGGAGTTTCCGGTCACACTGATGCTTTGGAAATGGAGCATTTGGGGGTAAAAATAATGGAAAGGTCAAGTTGTCTTAGGGGATGGACACCTGGAGGAGTTGGGTTACTCCTGGTGTAGTAGATACATTGACGAGCTTGAGGGAAAAGATCATAATTTGTAAATCAGATAATGACACGTTGGTTGAGGCTCAGGAAAGACTTGCAAGGGATCAGGAAAAGCAGATAGAGGTTAATGCAATGATTTTTTAGAGCTTTTTAGAGTTGCAAAAACATGGACAGATGAGGATCAGTCAAGAGTAGGAAGAAAAGAATAATGGATCATACAGTATCATGTCTCGATCCGGACATAGGTTGGGATAAAGGGGGCATAGTTAGAGGTGGAAGATCATTGGACACACCTGACAGGAGATATCTAGGAGATATCATCATAGTCGTCATTGTCATCATCGTTATAGGAGGGGTGAGTACTTGCCTTAGGATTTCAAGAAAGCCGAGTCACCTACATTCAATAGAGAGATGAAGAGTTAGAATATGCATAAGCATGGTTTCTTTGGATGAAAAAATTCTTCAGATTGCATAGTTATACATAGAACATGAAATCCAAGATAGCCACTTTCAGTATTAAAGGGAAAACAAATATTTGGTGGGAGGATGTGAGGAATTTTAATGGTATTCAGGAGGATGATTTGATTTGGGATGAGTTTGGGAGGCACTTTAAGAAGAAGTAACTATTGGAGAGGTATTATGATGCCAGAGCTAAGGAGTTTTATTAGTTGGAGATGGGTTCCATCATAGATGATGAGTATACTAGCAGTTTCTTGTAGTTTTTTAGATATGTGCCTTACCTCAAGGAGGAGAAGGCCAAGGTTCAGAGATTCATCAATGGACTGCCAGTAGCATACAGAGACAAGATTGAGTTCGATGAGCCAAGATCGCTAGAAGAAGCCATTCGAAATATGAAGCATTGTTATGAGAAGTAAAAATGCAAAGTTGAGCCTAAGCGTGACTTGAAAGGAAATGATAAAGATAAAGGAAGATGGCAACCAAAGCGGGGAAGACCTCAAGATGAAGGTGAGAAAAAAAATGTGGTTCCTTACTATAAGTTCAATACAATTGAGAAGGGACGTGGATCATAGCCTAGAGAGAATTAGACTGGAGGAGATGGTAGAGCACCATTGAAATGTTGGATATGTGGCTAGGATCATCACAAGAGGGACTATCTGCAGTATCAGGGTGGTAGATCCCATATATATAGTTCTTAGGAGGCACATACAGTTGGGGGTGTTTGTCATAACATTCCTTGGATTTATGTAGTTGTGGAAAACATGTAAGCAGATCACCAGGAATATATCATTGAGATGGATAGTAAGCTTTGTGACCATATTATTTCTATTTTGATTGATTCTAGATCTAATTATAGTTATGTTAATCATGGCCCGGAAGATAAGTGTGGCTTGAGAAAATAAGTGCATGTAGAATCTTGATTGGTGCAGTTCACTACAGGTACAAAGAAGAGAGTTCACCATTGGGTAATAGCTTGTGCATTTAAGTTAAATGGTATGCCTACAACAACACATTTGAATGTACTGCCATTGGGATCATATAGCATGATTTTGGGTATGTATTGGTTGTACCTTCACAGAACCAAAGTGGATTTTTTGTAAAATTCCATTGAGTACCTGGATGATAATGGAAAAAATATAATTCTGTAGGGAAAGAAGAATCCTACATCAGTGAGGATGGTCATCACTATTCAGGCTAAGCGTAGTTGTAGAAAAGTTTGTGTGATGTTTGCAGTGCATATTTCCAGTGACAAGGTTAAGCATGTTGAGGATGCTTAAATATTCCAAAGGTATCATGTATTGAAGTAGTTTGAGGATGTGTTCCCAGAAGAGATCCCAGAGTTACCTCCTCACAAGGAAGCAGAATTTTCTATTGAGTTGGTACCATGGGCAACACCAACATCAAAGGCACCTTATAAGATGAGCATGCTAGAGTTAGTAGAGTTGAAGTTGAAACTGAAGGAAATGCTTGAAAAGGGATAAATTAGGCCAAGTGTATCACCTTAGGGTGAAACAATGTTGTTCATGAAGAAGAAGAATGGTACTCTTAGATTGTGCATTGATTATGGGCATTTAAACAAAGATACCATCAAGAACATGTAACAGTTGTTGAGGATTGATGACTTGTTTTATCAGTTGAAGGGAGCAGCAATGTTATCTAATATTGACTTGAGATCAAGATACCATCAAGTATGCATCAAAGAAGAGGACATCTACAAGACTACCTTTAGGATGAGGTATGGGCATTATGAGTTTTTTGTAGTTCCATTCAGTTTGACTAATTCCCCATCTAGATTTATGTGTTTGATGAATTGTGTGTTGCATCCTTATTTGGACAATTTTGTTATTGTATTCATTGATGACATCTTGGTATATTCTAATATTGATTAAGAACTTATCGAGCATTTAGCAGAAGTGTTGAGATTGCTAAGAGAGCATAAATTATATGCTAAGATTAGCAAGTGCATTTTCTTTGAGACAAAGGTACACTACTTGGGACATGTTGTTTCAAGGGAAGGCATAGCAGTAAATCCAGAAAAGATAAGATCCATCATGGAGTGGGTAGCTCCTAAAAAGGTGGAGTAAGTAAGATCATTTATGGGATTAGCAAGTTATTACTGAAGGTTCATCAAGAACTTCTCACACATTTCATATCCTATTACATATTTGCAGAGAAAAGGTAAAAGGTTTGAGTGGACAAAAGAATGTGTTGCTAGTTTTGAGTAGTTGAAGCAGTTGTTGACCAGTGCTCCAGTTCTTAAGATCGCATATCTGGATAAAGAGTTCATAATGTGTACATATACTTGTAAAATAATACTTGGTGGAATCCTTATGTAGGAGGGATAGGTGGTATGCTATGAGTCCAGGAAATTGAATGAGCACGAATAGAAATATGCGACTCATGATCTTGAGTTGGAAACTATTATTCAAGTGTTGAAGATATGGAGGCACTACCTTCTTGGCAGGAGGTTTGTATTGTTGAGTGATCACAATGGTTTGAGGTATCTATTTGACCAACCAAATCTGAATTCTAGGAAAGCTAGATGGTTGGCCACCCTTAGTGAGTTTGAATTTGATATTAAATACATCAAGGGAAAGGAGAACAACGTTGCAGATTCTCTCAGTAAGAAATTACAGGTGAATCATATAGCAACTGTGAGTTCCTATGGGACATACTTATAGGATCATATCTTATAGGCAAGACAATAGGATGACAGGTATATGGAGCTTAGGGACAAGTTAAAGCAGAGTACATGTACATGTGTAGGTACAGGTACATGTATAGGTGCAGGCACAAGTGAGGGAGTTTCATATCAATCCTTACTCGGGTCACCCAGGATATCAAAAGACATTGATGGCGGTGAATATGTTCTACTATTGGCCGAATCTGAGGAAGGAAGTGGCACAATTTGTGGTTAGATGTTTGTATTTTTAGTAGGTGAAGGCATAATGTACACATCCACGTGGTTTACTACAACCTATTTTGATTCAGAATGGAAATGGGAGGTCATTTCCATGGAATTTATTATAGGTCTTCCAAGGACAACAAAGCAACATGATTCAATCATGGTTGTGGTCGACAGGTTGAGAAAGGTGGCTCACTTCATTCCAGTGAAGACTACATATTCATCTAGTGAGGTGGCACAAGTCTTTATCAGGGAGAATGTGAGATTACATGGTGTTCCGAAGAGGATTGTGTTGGGAAGGGATTCCAAGTTCACTTCCAAGTTTTGGAAGGAGTTTTTTGCGGGTTTGGGGACAGAGTTGACCTTCATAACAACCTATCATCCACATACAGATGGACATTCAAATACGGTAAACAAGATCCTGGAGGACATGCTGCGGATGTATGTGATGCACCAGGAGAGGAAATGGGAGGAGTACCTTTCATTGGATGATTTTGTATACAAAAATGGTTATCAGGAATCAATGAGGATGAGTCATTTCGAGGTATTGTATGGGTGGATTTGTAATAATCCCATTAGCTGGATTGATCCAGTGAACAAGGTACTTATTGCACAATACATGTTGGTAGATATAGAACAGGAAATTCAAGCTATAAATAAGAATCTAGAGGAAACACAGGAGAAACAAAAGTGTTATGAAGACCATCACAGGGAATTTAAGGAGTTTCAGGTTGGGGAGCTCCTTGAGGATTGGATCATGTGCCAAGTTGGCACCAATGTGTTGAAGGCCTTTTGAGATCCTTGAGAGGATTGGACCAGTGTGGCCTATTGAATTGCACTACCTCCAACAATGAAAGTGCATGATGTTTTTCATGTTTCATTGCTTAAAAGGTATATAAAGGAGGTTGATTATGTTATTGATTGGTTTGTATTGCAAGTGGAGATAGAAGGGGAATTCCAGTCGGAACCTCAATGCATATTGCAGCAGAAATAACTCATGCTCCAGAACAAAGCCATTGAGAAAGTTAAAATTCAATGGAAGCACTTTGGGCCCGAATAAGCTACATGGGAGATGGCTAATTAGATGTGGGCTATGTATCATTCATTATTTGTCAGTTGACGCAAATAAGTTTTTGTATTTGTACATATTATGTATGGTTTCTATTGTAAATACCACCATGAGCCAAGTTATACAGCTCCAATAAGGGGTATGGTTGTTATATTGTCATGTTGCCATGATGGTTTTTTCTTTTGAGCAGGTTATTCATTGTAAATACCGCATAAAGGTAAGTTATAAAGCTCCATGGGAAGTACGTTTTCTTTTCAGCAGTTTTCCTGAGGTATAGGTGTGGTTTAACATTGAGGATAGTGTTCCCCAAGGGGGAGGGTTCAGTAATAGACTCAGGCTAAAAGTACATGTAATAAAAGTTAATAAAGGAAAAAATAAGACCACAGTTAAGGGAAACTTATTCCAGGATTAATTTTGGGCAAAGATATCCTAGTGGGCATCATTGGATGTGTTTATGGCTAAGGGGAAATTGGCAAAGACAATGGCTAAGGCATTAAAAAGGAAAAAATGTATTTTGGAACATTTATTTATGAAAATAAAGGAAATTAGGAGAAAAGGAAGGTGAAAGGTCATAGGTTGCATGTGAGGAGGAAATTGAAGGAAAATAACGGAAAATTGAGGAAATTAGAGGCATGAATGATAAAAAGACCTTAGAGCATCAGTTGGTAGCTTTTTATCAGTTCAGTTTCAGAATTACACTAAGAGAAGATAATAGCACCAAGAGGAGAAGTAGAACAAGAAAGGAAAGGAAAGGAAAAGCAAGTAAAGGAAGGAAAAGGAAAGGAAAGGGAAACAAGGATCAAGCAAGGAAGAGTAGGATCAGGCAGCTTCGATAGGAATACTTGCAGGTAACATATTGCATTTACAATTTCCTAGATGCTTTTGACATGCATGGTATGTGCATGTTGGTATTTGGTTCTTTTGTTGTCGATGGCATGGTTTTTCCAGGTTTTGAAAGTGGTTTTCAGCCTTGCCTTGCCTTTTTCTGGATAGCCATTGTGTGATGGGATTGTTCTCGATTTTGAGCTTTGGAATTTCTAAATGGTTTCGGAATCTAGGGTAGAGGTGGTCTCAGGAACATTCCCAAAGACCTATGAATCCCTTGATTGGTTTTAGTGGGATACATGGTAAATACTGAGGTTGGTGTCTCGATAAGGGTGTAGTGATCTAGCGTGGATTGCGATAAAGCCTAGAGACAAGAAGATGGAAAATTCCTCAAGGATAGTGATGAGATCTGAGGGCATTCCAAGCTTAGTTCGGTTTAGTGATCCCAGTGCCAGTTTAGGTGATATCACAATATAGTGAGGGTGTAGGTGGTTTAACATCAAGATCCCCTTAGTTGTTTTTGGATTAGTTTATCCATGATATCCCACATTCATTCTTGGAATATGGTACAAGGGTGATTGGCTGAAAGAAATATTTGGTTTAGCCATGTTTATGGTAGGGTGGTACACAAAAGTTCTGAACCTAGTTGGCTCTTGCCTATGTTTGATGAAATATAAGTTCTCTTGCTTTTGTACTAGTTATTATGTGGCTTTAATGGTTGTTATCTAATGGTTATTTATGTGGTTATATGCTAGTTATACGCATGGTTATGTGAATGGTTCTAATCATGGTTAATTTCATGTTTTTACTTATAATTGAAAGAATAATGAATGTAATACCTAATTGATGTAAGGAAACTAAAGAGAGAGGGTGGTGATGCTTCTTGATAAGTCTCATATGAATTTACAGTCCCTTATGCTCAGTATTGTATTCGTGACCTGTAGGTTGCATTTTTTACAAGTGTTTGACAGAATGTCAGTTCCGGTTAGCGATGTTCAGGCCTAGTCATGGTGTCAGTTTTTGGTTTACAAGCATTGTCATTGTGTAATTTATGAATCTTGGAAGTTACATGGATTTTTGGGTAGATGCCTAGCACCAGTCCTGAAATCTAACCTTAAAATCCGTAGTCACTAGCACAACATTAACAGAAAAAGGCTTCGTTCACACTGATGCAAGGCTATGGGAGCGAATGGGAGTTTACAGTTGCAGTGATGCCTTGGAAAGGGAGATACCGGGGGTAAAAATCATGGAAAGGTCAATTTGGATCAAGGGATGGAAACTTGGAGGGGTTGGGTTACTCTTGGAGAGTCTTGTGGCACCTGAGGGAAGTCAGTAAGGGTTGTTTGTCAACTCCATTTCTTTAAGGTCACCTAGGAGGTTGAGTCTTGTCATAGTGGCCCCTCATCTCATGTTTACCCCTGCGTAAGCCGATGAAAGTGGGTAGATGTAAGGGGAAGTGTGTTACAAATCCTAAATTTTAGGAGCCTAGGTTGAGTTAATTTCATTTGTAATAATTTTATTCAATTAAATTGAGTTAAGTTTAGTTAAAATAATTGTAGGTGTTGGAGGAGGTAGTTGTAGGTCTAGAAATGGGGTGAAACTTCAGTGTTTAACCAGTTAACTGATCAGTCATCCTAAATTAAATCATGCATGTATAAAATTCGATTTACCCAGTTGAGATTGGAGTTCAAGGACAATGTACTATCAGTTGTAGAATATTACAAATTGTACATATCATGCATGAAGTCAAAGGAATTCCTAAAGGTATTGCATAATTCCAATTGAGGAAATTCTTGATTAATAGGGATATAAATCCTAAGGAACCAGTGCAAGGAAATAGGAGCTTGGGGTGTTGGAAATTTGGCTAACTATTGGCCAAAGGAAGTCAATTAGGTAGAAGATAGAAAATACTTGTGCGGGTTGAGCTCAAGGTTGAGCAGAGCATATTGTATTCAACCAGTTCCTTTGATAACACAATATATATAGTAAGGGTTTTTGAGCAACGTCTTTCCCCTAGATATATCTCTATGTACATGTGTTGAATATTGGTGCATGTTATTGATGTGTGTTCTCGATCATGAATTTACTTCCACATATTGGTAGAGTAGATTATTGTGTTTTGATTTAGTAAATTTAATGAAAAAATTGAATCTAAAATTAAAATTGTACATGGTATCAGAGCTAGATTCACAATAGAGAAGATAATTTGAAGTTTTCATTGCAGGAGGTTTGAAATACAAGATCGACGTTGTGGATTTTCTACAGGACTGAGAAGATGGCTTTCAATGGACTCAGGCTCAAGTATGCTTTGGAAGGAACCACAAATTTTGTGGCATGGAATATCCACATGGAGTTAGTATTGGATGACAACGGGTTGCTATAATACATCAAGACAGATGTAGCAAAACCCCCAACATATAATTCCTAGGATATCGCTCAATGGAAGAAGGTTGTCGCTAAAGTGAGGAGGATCAAATTGGAGGGAGCTCGAGATCATATTGTTTTGAATATCCATGGAAAAGAAAATTTGTTCGCGATGTGGAAAACACTAACATATTTGTTTGAGAACAATAGTGGCCACAGGAAGCTGGCACTTAAGGAAAATATTTGATGTATTAAGATGCAAAAGAATGAAATAATTCCGCAGTACTTGAGAAAGTTTACATAGTGTCGTGATGAAATTGTAGGGGGATGTTACTGTCCTAGAATAATATTTTGTATCTATTTCTCTTTTGGGCCTTCCCAAGAGCTGGCATAGTTATCAATATTCAATAAATGGTAGAGAGAAACTACTAAGCTGGGAGCAGTTATGGTCTGATCTAGTACAGGAAGAAATAAGTTGGAGCAAAAAATATGGGATATCATCCAAGGTTGAGGATGAGGATAATTTTGCCTTGGTTAGAAATTAAAAGAAATGGAAAGGGAAGAAATCCCAATCCAAAGGAGATTCCAGTCAAGGGGGAAAGAAATGGGACTTGTCCAAAATTAAGTGCTTTTACTGTCATGAATTCAAGCACTATGCCGCAAAATGGCCACACAATAAAACAATAAATAAGGCCTCAGGAGGAGCAGCGAGTGAAGCTCTAACTTCACAATTCGAGCTTGATTTTACCCTCATTACATGCATGGAAAGCACAGTGATGGGAAGTGTTTGGTATCTCGACCGCAGTGCCTCATTCCATGTGATGGAGAAAAAATATTTCTTCAGTGACTTGGAGGAGGAGGACCTCGAGATGCATATCGGTATGGGAGATAATGGGAGGTACGGTGTGTCCGGTATCGATACAGTTACTTTTCAAAGGGAGTTTGGCTCCCCTCTTAGGCTCAAGGATGTGAATTTTTTTTTTTTTGAGTCTAAATAAGAACTTGGTTTATGTCATGGTGTTGGAAGACCATGGATACGATGTGATATTCAACAAAGGAAAGGAATTCCTGAGGCACATATCCATGGGACAAGTGAAGTAGATCAGGGTTCAGTTGAAGAGTCTCTACAGGTTGGATGTGGAAGATTGTGTTTCTTTGAGCACAAAGTCGAAGAAGGTGCAGAGCTAAAATGTCGACGAATTATGACATAAAAGACTTGACAATATGCACCCTGGAGATTTTAAGATCATGCAATATATCACCATAGGCCTACCCAATGGAGCACTAGAGAAGTATAATACATGCAAAGGATGTACCTTGTGGAAGTATGCAAAATCCACCATCAATGATCGGGATAGCAGGGTGCATGAAATCCTTGAAAGGATACACTCTGATGTCTGTGGGCCTTTCTTGACAACCCCCACAACCAAGAAAAAGTATTATTTTATATTTGTAGATGATTTCTCACGTAAGTGTTGGATATTCTTCATGTAGAAGAAATACAAGACATTCTCCAAAGTTGTTGAATTTAAAGAATTTGTTGAGAAAGAAACTAGAAGTAAAGTCAAGTCTCTCAGGAGAGATAACAGTGGTGAATATGTGTCGAATGAGTTTAAAATTTTATGTGCAAGGAAGGAATTCGATAGGATTTGAAAACACCCCATAACCCACAACATAATGGGGTGGTTAATATGAAGAACAAAAGTATTGTGGGATATGCACGGGCGATGTTGCATGATCAGGGCCTATGTGTGCACTTGTGGGCCGAATCATGCAACACAACGATATATATGCAGATTAGGAGTCCTCAACAGATTCTCTACATGAGTACATCAGAAGAAGTTTTATTAGGGAATAAAACATATGTGTAGAACTTCAAGATCTTTGGATCATCAGTGTATTTCCATGTTTCCAAGGATGCAAGGAAAAAGTTATAGTTGACAAATGAGTTGGGAATATTTGTGGGGTATACTGATACACCTCACAACTATTGGGTGTACCTGCCATCTCTCAGGATGAAAATTTTTCGTAAAGATGTGAAGTTCGATGAAGAGGATGCAATGAAGTGTTCCCTTGAGAGGGAGATTCAGTTGCATGAAGATCAAAAGTTGTTGACTCCAAAGGAAGAACCTCAAGAAGATATGGAGCAACCACATGCATAGGAGTAGAGAGTGGAGACAACCACTCAAGCTTAGAAATCCTGGGAAGGAAGGAAGTGGACCAGGGAATATGACATATTATTACATAATGCTAGAGAGAATGCGGGAGAACCCACATCATTGTGTAGGAATATGAGGTCACCAAATAGATACACAGGATACATGACTCTGATGAGTGAGCTAGTAGAGACAAAACCAACATCATTCGAGGAAGTAGTAGAACAATCGATATGGATTTATGCTATGGTAGAGGAATATGATTCCATTGTCAAAAATTGTGTTTGGGAAGTGGTCCCAAGACCTGTAGACAAGTTAGTGGTTGGTTCGAGATAGATTCACAAGGTAAAGTCTGCAACAGAAAAGAGAATTAAGAAGCACAAGGCCAAATTCGTGGCCAAGGGGTACTCTAAGGTAGAAGGCATTTATTATGAAGAGAAATTTTCTCCTGTAGTAAGGTTCTCTTCCATCATATCAATTCTAGCTCTAGCTTCACAGATGGGGTGGAAAATCCACTAGATAGATGTGAAGGCAAAATTCCTCAATGGAGTGATTGAGGAGAAAGTATACATTGAAAAACCTAAAGGATTTGAGACCTTTGCAAGAGAGTCACATGTGTGTCTACGCAAGTGAGTGTTGTATGGGCTGAAGCAAGCACCCTGTGCTTGGTACACCAGGACCGATAACTACCTCATCGGGTTGGGCTTCACCAAAAGTGAAGCAAATGCGAAACCTTTACCACATTTTGATAGAAGGTAAATTTTTGATTATAGTCTTATATTTTGATGACTTGATTATTACCGATGATGAAAAACTAATAAAGTCTTGCAAGGAGTATATTACAAGAGAGTTCGAAATGAAATACATTGGGTTGATGCACTATTTCCTTAGTTTGGAAGTATGACAGAGAGATGGGGATTTGTTTGTCCTTCAGGGAAAGTTTTCCAACGAGATAATTTAGAAGTTCCACATGGACATATGCAAACCCATGGAGACTCCTCTAGTGACCAACTGGAGGAAAGAGGATGCCACTTCAGGTGATGAAGTGGATGTTACCATGTACAAGAATTTGATGGGTTATCTCATGTATTTGGTGAAGAGACAACCATGCATTTGTTATGCGTTCAATCAATTGAGCCAAGCCATAGTTTGACCGACCAAATTATTTTGGGGGGTTTCTAAACATGTACTACGATACCTCAGAGGCACCACTCGGTTTGGACTTTGTTACATATGAACAAAGGGAGTGAAGCTACAAGGCTTCATAGATGTAGATTGGGCAAGTATTCCATCAGATTCAGAGAGAAATTTAGGAGGAATCATCAATATTGGGTCAACAAAAGTTTCTTGGTACAACAGGAAAAAAAGATTAGTTGCACTCAGTTCAACGAAAGTAGAGGACATGGTTGCTAGTCAAGCAACTTGTGAAGTTATCTAGATGAGAAAGAATCTTGTTGGGTTGTTTGATGAGACAATAGATCCTACCGTGATTCACTGTGAAAATCATAGCTTTATCAAACTCTCTGAGAATCCAGATTTTCATGGTCGATCCAAGCACATTTATATTTGGTACCACCATCTACAAGATTGTGTGTAAAGGTGGATCATGTTGTTGCAGTACATTCTGACAAAGGAACAACATGCAGATATTTTGACAAAGGCCTTTTCAAGAGGAAAAATAGAGTTCCATAAAATTAGGATTCAGATATTTGATAATACCTTTCTTTCCGAGAGGGAGTGTTGAAAATGGAGCGAGAAACTCCTAATTTAATTTTGTCCTTAATTAAAATTAGGAGAAAATCGAAATTCCACATCAACGGACAACTTGAATGAGTTAACTGAGTTATTATCACCCAGTTACTTATTAAATTCGATTTGGAGGGAGAAATTGAGTTATGTACAATGATTCCTAAATTATAGGATCCTAGGTTGAGTTAATTTCAGCTGTAATAATTTAATTTAGTTAAATTGAGTTAAGGTCAGTTAAACTAGTTCCAACTGTTGGAGGAACTAGTTGGAGGTCTGGTAGTGGCGTGAAACATCAATGTTTAACCAGTTAACTGATTAATCAACCTAAATTAATTCATGAATGCACAAAATTTTAGTTACCCAGTTGATATTGGAGTTCAAGGACAATGTACTATCAGTTGTAGAATATTCCAAATTGTACAACTCATGCATGCAGTCAAAGGAAGGACTAAAGGTATTGAGAAATTAAAATTGAGGAATTTCCTAATTAATAGGGGCCTAATTCCCAAGGAAACAATGCAAGGAAATAGGAGCTTGGAGGCTTGGAAATTTGGATAAGTATTGGCCAAAGGGAGTCAAGCAAAGGATAGAAAATACTTGTGCAGGTTGAGCAGAGCATATTGTATTAATCCTGTTCCTTTAATTAATGAAATATATATAGTAAGGGGTTTTAAGAAGTTTCTTTCCCTTGGATTGATCTGAAAATGGGTGGATAACTTGAGATTCTTCTGCGCAAGCACCTCCCACTCAGTTAAACAAATAAAAGATCTAGCTTATACATGACTGTGCAGAAATTTTTACTTGAAACTAGGTGTATTTTTTTTTTAACTATTTAAGTGCGTTAAGAAAATTTGTTTTTGCTGATATTAAGCATGCGTAGCAAGCATAAAGTGCAGAAAATAAGCATCAACTCATAACAACAAATTTAATAAATGAGTTCACCCGAATATCGTGGGCTATATTTCCTTGAGCCTATGTTAACTGACTTGGCTCTTTGGGATTATGACGTATAAATTATTTTACAAGTAAATAATTAACTCCAATGGTTATTTGGGCTATACCACTAGGTTTAGAATACCATCATACCCCTGTCATGGCTGTCATCACTTTGAAGAAAGAACTAGGTTCCCTTAGACTTGATTTTTGCTATCGGTGCCTTACGCTTCCCTGAGCATCTCTGTGGCCCTAACCATTTAAGAAATCCTTTTCTATCCCTGAAACCTCACCTACTGTCTCCAACACATATCATACCTCCAAAAATAATTATCTTTTGCTCAAAATGAGCTTTGCATCCCTAATCTAGGCCTCCATCCACTGTTGGCCCTAGGCTGCCTGGAACTTCCCTGTGGCTTATTGAACTTCATAAGTCTCCCAATGAATTTTAAAATCCTTCCATTGGATTCATAATGTCAAAAATAGTCATTTGCATAAATTGGCCTCCAGTTGCTCCGGTTTCGCCTCCAACACCTGGTGGTACCCCCTGGCTATATGGTCACTGAAAACTTCTCTAAAGCATATCGACCTTCAAAAGCTTCTGGAAATCCTTCCATTAGATTCAGAAGGCTCAAAATAGTCAGAATATACTATTGGTTTGCTGAGTATGGATACTGACTGCTCTGGATAGGCCTCATTCTCCTGCTGGCACCTAGTGGCCCTGAAAACTTCTCTGAAGCAACTCGGCCTTAAAAAGTCCTCTACTAGCTCTTAAAACCACACCATTAGTTCTAGAATGTTTGAAACATCCAAAATTTATTATTGGATTCCTGAATAAGGTCTCTAGCTGCACTGGATAGGCCTCAAACTACTATTGGCCCCTGGTGGCCCTAGTGGCCCCTATAACTTCTTTGAAGAAAAAACCTACTCATAATTCCTTGGATGGATCTACAACCCTCACCAATGAGTCTGGAATGTCTGAGATAGTGTAAATTGACTATTCACACTCTCAGAATGGTCGTATCTAGCTCAAGATAGAGCCTAAACAACATTTGTCCAATGACCCCTAAATCAACTCCACTAAATCTGGACCACTGCACTTAGCTCCAGAAAAAATAGGGATCATTCTAAAAATATCGTGCTCCTCCAGATTATCTGCTAGGACTTAACTGCAACATAAAATATCAGGTTAGTGGTTGGGGCGCACATGCGCGAACCACGTGGTCATCTAACCGCAACGACCAGCGGGAACTGCACATAGACCACTGTGGCGTTTTAATAACTGGAGTTAATGTTGAACAGTCGGTGGGAACCACGTTGCAAACCGTGGCATAGAAACTCGACATGTGAACGCAATAGTCGGAAGGCTGGCAGTTAAGTCATTATCGTCAGGTGGTAGCCCTTGGACATGGGCGAAGGGCCTATGGGGAGGGGCTGGCCCCTCCACTCCATCGTATTCAAAGCCGTTCAACCATAAATATAACCAGTGACCATAATGGATAAGAAAATCTAGTAGCAGATATGGTTACGATGCCCGTGTGCTGTGTAGGAGGTCTCGGGGCCGACTTTATTCGGCTCCACAAAAAATTTAATACACCAAACCTGGGCCACTTGGTGGCCTCGGGGCTTGCCACGTGGCGGCCTCTAATTGGCTCATCAAAACCCTTCGACGTATAATAAACTTCCACTTGTCATTATTTGACTGGTCTGGAAAGGATATTCTAGGGACTATTCTAAGGAATATTCCCTAAAATATTCTTTTTTTTGTATTTCCAAAAACCCAGTCAAACCTAGTCAAAAGCCAAAATTTTATCATCTATCTCCAGACCCAAAATTTTTGGCCGAATACCTCTCACTCGAAATGATGATGTATTCAATACCAAGCCAAATATTATCTAATCGTTGGTGATACACTTTATCGTCGTGGTGTTAATACAATTTTATGTAGGCGCCTCATGGATGAGGAAGCTAAAAAATTTCTAAATGATTGCCATTCTGGTGCATGCGGTGGAAATTTGTTTGATTATGTGTAGAATATTCTCTGCACTGGTTACTTCTAGCCTACCATATTTCGCGACTGCATTATCATGGTTAGAAGTTGTCATGCTTGCCATATATTTGATCGTAAAACCCGCTTGCCGCCAGCACCAATGCATCATCTCCTCATTGTTGGACCATTTGCAAAATGGGGCATTGACTTCATGACATGTAACCCTCGCTTGGCCGGGGGGCATGGGTATAGTATTGTTGTCGTTGACTATTTTACCACGTGGGCTGAGATGATTCCTACATTCAACAACACGGGACAAACACTGCATTGTTCTTTGTTAACCATGTAGTTTCACGGTTTGGTGTACTGCAAGCCATAGTCACAGATCATGGAAAATTTTTTCGCAATCACATGATGGATGAGTTGACTGCCAAGTTAGGACTATCACATGATTTTTCTACCCCTTATTATCCGCAAGATAATGGATAAGTTGAAGCTATCAACAAGATTCTTAAGCATATGCTTCAATGCATGATTGGGGTTCATAAAAAAAACTGGCATTTGATCATGTACTCCGCTTTGTGGGCATATCGAACCTCTGTGAGAAATGTGACTGGATTCACTCCCTTTCAGTTGGTTTATGGTTTGGAAGCTATCTTAGCGATACAATGTGAAATACCATCGTTGAAACTCGTGATTGACCTGTTACCTGACACTTTTGAAGAAGAGGAACATCTTTTAGATCTCAACCATCTAGATGAAACGTGTCATGACGCTGCATTGGCCAAAGAAGCACATAAGATATGAATTAAGGCGCAATATGACTGCAATGTCAAGCCTCGTACCTTCTTGGAAGGAGACCTGGTCTTGCTTTATGAGCAGGAAGCTGATAAGATAAGAACAGGGAAATTTGAACCATTATGGCACGACCCCTACATTTTCAAGCACATTCTGGCTAAGGATGCCTACGAGTTGGTAGATTATGATGGTATTCCATTGTCGTAGCCTCAAAATGGGTTGTATCTTAAACGTTACTATGCCTAATTTTCCGTAGTAAAAACTGTATTATATGCTTTGATTGCATGTGTGTAGAAGTGTGTCTTTTAGAGTTTTTCATGTGGTTAGTAATCCGCTTTGAATCTTTTGCAGATTTTAGAATCCTCAGAGAAATTTGTTGGATATGTTGATGGTGCTAGTTGTAGTACTCAAAATTTATCATCTGTAGCATGGGCCATCTTTGCTCCAAGTGGCGAGTTAGTGAGTTTCCAAGGTATTTGTATTGGTGATCGACCAACAATATCACTGCGTATAGCGGGTTGATTGAACTACTCTTTGATGCCGTTTCACTTGGCATTCGCCACATCATCATCATGCTTGTTGTACTTCAACTTAATGGCATCTATACTATCCGAAATCTAGCAATTCATCGCATGTTCCTTAGAGTTCATCTTTTGGAAAGAAATTTTGATTGCATTCAATATCAACATATTTCTAGAAACTTTAACACTATGGTTGATTCATTGGCGAATAATGTGTTAAATAGACATTTGCAACATATGAAAAGATATATTTTCAATTCACATCATACAATTGAATAGGATTGCACATAATCATAGAAAAACACTGAAAGTAGAATATATTTATATCATTTTTTTACAAAAATTGTGTCCAAGACATGTTGGTCATCTGACCTCAAAATGTATACAAACATATCATAATCTAAGTAAACCTAGTGATGCTCATGATAGTAGGTCACTGCTTGGGCTATCATGTGCAATAGCCTCATCCAACTGCTAGGCACACCAATGGTATGGTGCTGCAGCCTCATAGGTAACTCCTTGATCCGGGCATCCGATATCCCAAGAGTCAAACCCTCCACATGCCGCTGCAACTCAGTAAGAGTCTCAACTAAATCCAAATCCCGTAGGACTGCTCTCTCGACAGTACTCTCTATTGGTTCTCCCACCTGCTATGCACGAACCACTGGTCGAATGGTACCTACACCTGCATACATAAAACATCTTTAATTTAGTCTTGGAAACATTAAAAAACACAAAAATATGTAAAAAACCCCAAAAAATAAAAAACATGGTCAACATTTTACCTATAGCACCCCATTGAGCACCGACTAGTAAAATAAAATCAGGATCTCCGCGGAAATCCATCCCTGCATATGGATGCTCCTTTATGAATATATTCTGCCTTCGGAGCCAATTGAATAATGTAGTGGAAAATGAGATCGATGATTGACCATCATGTCTAGCCATCAACTCGACCCAGCACTGCATTCGTGGATCTTGAGGACCAACTAATCCCGGTGTCACATGCTGTACTGGCTGCATCAATGGAACTTGCTCCAAAACAAAAGTGATCAAGATCGATCCATTTGGTCTTTCCACTTTTTACCTTGGTCAGTTGTTCTTTCATATGAAGAAGTACTACTTCAACCCAGTTGAACACGGTTGACTCGAGACACTCAAGCACATACTTCATGTATGATCTGTTCACGACATGTAGTGTCACACTGCTAGCTAGCTTCGCGATAGTGAATAGGAGCATTTGCAAAGGCATATCACAAACATCTTTGATATTTATCTTTCCATCTTTGCTAGGTTCAGTTCCTGGTCGACAAAACTATCGGATGTAGTCCTTCACTGTTTCACCTCAACGGATGGAGCCTGTAAGGGAAATGGGGGCACCACGTCTCGACAAAATTGTTAGAAAGTAAATGTCATCAAACCATATTGGGAGCACTTTATCCCCAATGTGAAATTCCTGTAGTGTCGGGTCCCATGAACGGATCAAGAACTGCAATAGTCCCATGTGTTGCCTCATCCCTGACAATCTGAAGTACTTGAGCAACCCATAGTCTCTGAGGGCTCTCATAGAGCCAGGATCATTTAGGGAAACCATGTCATGTTCTTCATGTTCTCTTTCTCGCCATGTAATCGACATTCTGATCCAATCAAAGTATGAAATCACACCATAGGCTTAGTTATGATCCATTCCATGCAAAAAATTGGAGAAATTTTGGGCATAAAACAAGATAAAACTTTCTGAATTGCACCCAATGCACCCCTGAGAGGAAGATAGAGCATTGTAAAGGAATTGTGGCTCTTTCTAGACTCTCTACAACACACTTTTTGACATCCAAGGGTGCGTTGGTCCTAGGGAATTGTATATTTACCCTAGGAGCCCCAAAACCCTAAAAAATGTGCATGAAACTCGAAAAGAATGCAATTAATAGAAAGAGGAGGGTAAGATCTTATACCTGGTCCAGACGACACGAGAAATGATCCATAGAATCTGTATCAATGAACTGCTAAAGTTCGAGGGTAAAACAGGGTCAAAGCACTAAAATTAAAATGGTAAAAATGATTTGGTAATTTCTTATTTTAATAGTCTTTTTGATTAGTTTATGCATATTTAATGAAATGACTATGGATTTTACCAATTTTTACTATTTTAAACAGGTATTGTTAATCCATTTGATGGTTCTTTGAGAAGGTTTACAACTGATTACAGTGTGTTATTCATGCATGTTCGTGAAATGCAATTTTGACCGCAAAGCATACTTTTATCTCTTTTTTCGAGCTTTGTTAAACATGAAAAAGGAACTCAAAGCATAAGTTTATCTCTTTTTTTGAGCTTTGTTAAACATGAAAAAGGAATTTAAAGCGTACTTTTATCTCTTTTTCGAGATTTGTTAAATACGAAAAAGGAACCCCCCTGGAGTTCTCTTTCAGCTCTTTTCAGACTCTCAAAACATGAAAATATTGCCAAGCGCTTGTCCTTTCGATCTTGTAAAAGGAATTGAAACGAAATCTACTTTGTATAAGATTAACCCTTTTCCGGGCTGAGATAGATTATGATTACGAAAAAGGAAAACCCTAGTCGAACATGGCTAAGAGGTTCTCTTAGGTATTATTTTATGCTTTTTCGGATCTAAGAGACTATTATATGAAAAATAACTTGTGGAGTTTTCTTTTAGTCCCTTTTTCAAACTCTCTAAACATGAAAAATGATCGAGTTCTCACTGTCGTTAGACTCGTTCAAGCATCAAATAGCGACAGACTTGTCCATCATGACAAGATCAAGTTTCACCTTCGCATGACTCATTAAAGCATGAAATAGCGATGAATTCACCCGAAGGGTGGAATTATACATCAAGCATATTTTATCCTCCTCAAGTTTGTTAAAAAATAAAGAGGTACTGGTAAAAAATGAATAGGGGAAATTGGAAAGGGATACAATACTTTATGGTAGAAAGTCGCTCTTGAACATGACACTTATTCACTTCATCTCGGTGATTTTTGGGTTGGGTAATCTGCTTGATGGTTTATCATACCTATGGTCTATCACACTATCCATCACTTCAGTTTTGGGTCAAATGCTTCCAATTCATTTAGTGTCGCCGATATGTTCAAGAGAATTCATTGAGTTATTCCTCATATTTTGCAATATTCATAAACCTTCATTTCATGACCATCATCCATGATATTGCTTCATCAGTCACATTCTGTCTCCAAAATCATTACTCCCGTTTCATGTCGTTAATGGGGGAATCATCAATGCCCTCCTGCGACGAGTGTCTTCCTGTCAATATTAGCTCATCATCCAGGAAGTTGACTTAGAAACAACCTTTCAGTACCTTGGAGCTTTCTTACATCAACGATAGGTTTCTCGCTTCCGACGACATGTTGACATCACATGCCTTTGACCGAAAGACTTTGTATGGTGTTCAAAATCAAATAATGTATTCAAACCATGTAGAATGTACTGCAGTATATTGAGAGCCATTATCATTAATGGCAGTTTCTCTCGCATCTGTTAATGACTCACATCATTGGCTGGTATTTAGACGATGTCTTCCCATGTTCGACTTCAGATCATATATTCACATGGTTAGAATTGTACTTTAAGCGATCGAGTGAATGATATAGAAGACCTTGGATTTAGTTTCATGCATCCGAGCAGGAGAAGTACCAAATCATTCGTACTGTTTTCACCAATAAAATTTCATTTTCTAGTTAAGAAGGTCATTTAGCATAGGTTTTATTGTCTTGGTAAATTAATTCATGAAATTGATAAAATTTTGTGAATTGGTCATAATCCTAAGTTGTTAGAGTCTCACTTGTCATGCCATCATGGTAAAATCCATATAAATCCATCAAAAAACTCCATGCATTGGTTTAAAATTCATTTTTAGCCACCTTTCTATTTTTTCCCGAGTCCGCAGCAAATTCTATGCAAAACATGTGATTTTCGCTACGAACTCACCTGACAAGTTCATAGCGAATCTACCAACTTTCTAATTGAATTCACTACGAAATCATGTATTTTGCAAACGAGTCAGAGATTGATGAGTTTTCACCTTATGAAATGGTAAAGGTCAAGTTTCCATCACATGCTTACCTATTTTAAATCATTACTAAATGTGTGTCATGCATGGTCATCACACCACCTCATGATTTTGTCTCACTTTAACTTTTTCCTTTTTTCATAATTTACATGTTCATGCATTCGATCCTAATCACTTACCTTGTCAATTCCTATTAGCTGCTTCTGCCACCTTTTACCTTTTTTCTATGTATAGTTCTAGCTGCTGTCATAGGTTAGTTTCCACCATGTGTCAACAAACATCTTGCTGTCATATACACTTTTTGTAGGTGTCAACTTTCAAATAAGGCAACATTTTTTTGGAGGAGATGACAACATACAAGAACACCAACAAGGGAGGGTCAGTGGTCAAGTATGAACCTATGGACCTAAAATTGGTCTTGTAACACCCTAGTGTTGCATAGGACTTCATCAAAGTTGGTTTCATGAGATTTTACCAAAAGATACAAAGGGATTTCTATGGTTTTTTACTGTTGAGTAGTCAACTTCAAGAGAATTTTCTGGGAAAAAGGGGATGAATTATAAAAAATTGAGAGAGGTTTTTTTTAAAGCACAAATCAAAGAACATTAACCTCTTTCAAATTTCTCAAAAGTACTACAAATTGGGAGATTCAAAGATGTATTTGGGCTCTATTTTTAGAATGCATTTTTTCCTGTTTTAGACATGTTTTTCAAATGCCAATTACAGACACCTGAAGATGTTTTTTGAAAAAAAGAGAGAGTTTTTTCTTTAGCACAAACTGATTTACAAAGACCTCCTCCTGTTTTGCTACAAATATCAAGGATTTGGATATAAGAACTCATTTATGAGTACTATTTTTTAGAAAAAACAACTCCATTTTGATTGGTAGATGAACTTGCTGAAGGGGAAAATGTTGTTTCTTGAGGAGGGTAAGAGGTATTTTGAAACAAGTTTGCCTTATCATGATTCATCTTATCATATTGTAGAGCCATAGGAAAAATTTTGAATAAAGAAGCACAATTTTCAAGTTTTCTGCCAATTAGGCAAGTTCATAGTGAATCCGAGGCTTGAAGCCCAGATTTCGCTACGAACTCGTTGTAGGTGTCTTTTTGTTTAAAATCATGGATATGGTAAAAATCAAGGTGGGAAAAAAATTGTATTTAGCTCATTTGATATAACAAACAGTTCCAAATTAGGAAAGATAGCTAGCAGGTGGTAAATATAGGTGAAATCAATTCGCTACAAACTTTCGCTACAAACTTGCCTTAGAATCCTATGTTTCTGCAGCGAGCAGGTTTTTGTAGCATTTTGGGTTTTGATGGTCTATTGGAGGCAAGAAAGACACATGGAAAGCTTAAAGAGTATCAAAGGAATATTTTGGTGGAGGCATGGTCTTCGACAAGGTTGTTTAATCCACCTGTTCATCATAAAGACAATCATCATTTATCATGACATCACCTCCTTAAAAGTAGGAATACTAGTCTCATAACTTGGTGGGGGAAATTATGTTTTAGTCATGGTCAGTGCCACCCAAACACATGAATATCTTCAAGGTAAATATGTAATATTTTCAGTTGTTTGATGTAATAAATAGGTTTTAGAGTCGTAGTAGGTCTCCAAGTCCTAAAGTTAGTAGTTGTTAGTTTTGTTTCCTTGTAATATGATTTTGGTTAGATTAGGTGTGAAGAGAAGCATTCGAAGTCTTAGACTTGTTGAGAGGATCAATGTAAAGATGAATAAGCCTATTAATAGGCAGATTATTGAAGGAGAAGAGGTTGAATGATGTAACTACAAGACTACTATTGTGAACATTTTCTTATCAGTAATATATAGTGGTTGTTGGCTCTTTCTTCACTTGAGATTCATCTGATGTTTTCATGAACACTTGTCTTGTTTTTATTACTTAGAATTCATGTACATCATGCTCTCACTTCCTTCAAGCATTAAACTATTGTGTATGTGTGTGTATTCCATTTTCATAAAAACATCCATATGCCTCAGCTTCCACAACAAGAACTATGTCACTGAATTTATTAACACTGACTCCATAAGCCCAATGGTAGTGAATTCTATACATCTTCCACCTACAAAAAAACACACTTAAAACACTTTTGTCAGAGTTAGCCATCTATGAGCTTCATTTACATAACATTATCAATATCTTTGAGAGATCCCTCTCAGGATGAAAAGGCTATTTTTCAGTTAGAAGTTGGCTTGAAAGAGTTACTCTAGGTCGTTTGGTGGAGCAACCCATCTGTACCAACTTAGTGATAAGACGTATGATTGTCATTATTCATATGGTCATCCTATCATGGGTCTATATATGTAAACAAGCCGATACTTGTAGACGACTTTCTAATGTTATGCTAATTTATGAGCTGAGTATGGGATATGCCTCCATTAGTAATTCATGTCCAAGATGAAAAAATATCATGATTTAATGTATTATAATTGATGCAAGTTTTCATTCACTTCAGTTCCTCCTCATCACATCGTAAAGAAAATCACTCAACATTGTCATTTTTTGACTTCATGCTTTAGGGGGAAGCTGTTAGAGGTCAATTTGGGCATCATCCCAAAACAAATATCAATATATATTAGGGTCTATCATACTCTAAATTAGTTGCTACATGCCCTAAACAAGTCATTCCATTGGTGGTTTTCCTTCATGAAAGTTTCACTGCTTAGATGCTAGTTGAAGTGCCCCATTGAGCCATCAACCTACCCCTAGACAATTGTAGCTGATTTTCATAGCATCTACTCCCATGCAAGGCTGCGTTGCAGAGTATCTAGCCCCACTTACGAGTGCATTGGTCGTCTAGGAGCGAATTGTTCATTGGATTCCAGGAATCTTCGCAACCTCTAGTGACTTCTAGAAGTTGTTCCAGCTTTAACCTCATCTGGTAGCTTCGAATTTGGAACCCACGAAGTCATTAAACCTCTTATCCTCCTATTACCATGAACAAGGAAACCTATTCATCCATTTTAGGAAATCCATTCAATGATTCATTTCTGTAAAACTACCTTCATCTACTTATAAATATAGCACTGAACATAGTGCACAAGGGAGCATGAATTTGTGTTAAGTAGAGTTATTCTAGTGAGATCACAGCTCTTCAAGGTATTGTGCATGTATTGTGATGCTGTTGGACTGTTGATGTTGGATGTGATGAGGATGGGACTCAAGCTATATGAGTGACATTGAATCGATCAACTGGTTGTACTCTTCCTTCTACTTCATAATAAACACATTTGTTCCTTTCCTAATGCACGTGTCAATGATGTTATATGTGTATTTATGAATTTAATCGATTCAATTTGTTTAACTTGAATAGATCGTATTGCCTTATTGTTTTTTTGTGCATCAATCAAGCGAGTTAAGTTGGATTGAGAGTGACGAAAGCGACGAAGGGAGGGGAGGAAAATTGAACAGATTACAAGTAGTTTTTCCTCCCTTTATCTATTCATTTTAAGGAAATGGTTAGAGACATGTATTTTTGTTGTTCTAAGTGCACCAACACACGTAGGGAAATCATACTTATCATTTGGTTTGTATTTCCGTAAAAAAAAAACAATTTTTCATAACTTGTGTTGAGAATCGTGTAGTATGCATTGGAAATTTTTTTATTCCTTTGCATTTTTATCTATTCATGTTAATGATATGTTTTCCTCTTTCAGATACATATTTCCATGTGTTTATCTTGTAAGTTTATAAGCAGAAATCATGTTTGTTCATGCTCTATTATAGATAAGGTTTACATGATATGTCTATTTACTTCTAAATGAATGAATTCACCTCAGTGCCCATTCAGACTCTCTATCAATTCATCTTATACTCAATGAAAAATTAATCATTCTTTCAAACTACCTATCTAGCCTCACACATTGTCTACAAATTGACCATGAAATTCAGACCTAAAAATCCTAGACCTAGCTTTCTCACTGACCTTTCTATCTAGCACTTCAAACATTAAAAAAAATCCTATTTACTAAGCTTACATACCTAGCCTAAGATCAATAGATATTCATTTAATTCATTGAATGCAAAGTGGAAACGCGAGATCCCCCTTTGGTCTTGGTAGGGCTATCGACCTGACCTGAAGCCCGGTATGTGGTTTCCTTCCTTCAATCCCAATTTCAGCCTTGGGAAGTTGGGGGGATTGATAACATTCATGGCACCGTTGCCGGGGAGCGAAGGTTAAATATTTCCTAGAAAAGAACGACAAATATTAGCTCTGATTTATAATGGTGAATAGTGGTCAGGCACAAGAAAGGTTGTGCATATTTCACCTGGCGACTCTAGTGATGAAGAATTCAAAGGTTCAGACTTTTCATGGCGATTCTACTGTTCAAAAACTGGTAGCTTGAAGAAATGTTTGGTGACTTCATTGTTTTCAATATGGATTCAACTACTAGATGGCATGCCCCTATGAATCTTGCTCACATTCCTTGTTTTCCAAATCAAATTCCTTGCATAGATTTGCAAACATATCTACCCAAATTCATAGATGGAAACGAGGATGAGGCTATTCTGCATGCAATAAAATTCACTAGCATATACATAAGCTTGGGATTAGGTTTCATGAAGATTGTTTGATGAATATGTTTATGGCTACCCTGGAAGGGAAAGCAAGATCATGGTATGAAGGGTTGAAGCCATGTAGCTTATTCTCTCTTAAATATTTTCACACAACATTCTTTGAGTTTTATGGAAAGTCTCGCCATTCATTCTTGTTGTTCAAAGATTGTTGTGAATCCTGTGAAGATTTCATTCAATACCAGCTTGAAGAGGCTTTTGGTGATGCAGAGTGTCTGGATTATGAGACCATAGAGGCCCTTGATGAATATTCTTCTCAACAAAAAATAACAGAGTTTATCTTCCTTGATACAGAGGATCATTCACAGCACACATCAACTCCTTCTTTGGTTGAAGATGAAATAAATATGCATCCTAACAGTCAAGTTATATCCCATGAAGTTAAAAAAGTTTTGCAGCCTTGTCTGTATTTTCATGAGTATGAAAACTCTTTCAAACAAGAAAAGGAAATAGACAGTCCATTGATTTATTCATCTTCTAGGCTAATGATCGAGGAAAAGCATATTACAAATCCTTTTGAAATTTCTTACTTTCAGCATCATGAGAATGCATGCCAAGACGATGGGATTAAAGGGGTATGTGATATAGAATTAAATATTTTTGTACCAGTTATTGAAGAGTCCATTAAAGTTAATCTTCTGCGAATATCTAATGGATCTTCTACTTTAGAAACTCTTAATTCAGATTCACTTGAAGGATCACTCCTGAATCCATTTTCTGAAAGAGAGATACATGTACCTTCAGATTTTGAAGATGCTAGGCTTCAAATTGACCATCATAAGTTGCAGGAAAACAGTGAAAAAGAAGAGGTTGTTTTAGAGCATTTTTTCAGATGATGATCTTCCTCCAGTTCAGAAATTGAAGAGTCTACTGAAGAAGAGTAGTTTGTCCTGGATCCTATGGATGTGCACATTTTCCCTTTTGATAATATGGCTACTTCAAACGTATATTTTCAAGAAAAAACTTCCCTTTATCTTGATATTATTGAAAAACCTATTTTCAATTTGTTACAGCCATTAATGAAGGTCGTGTTGCAACATTCATTGATGAAGGTGATCAATTTCAATACATAGACAAAACACGAGTTTGGAAGGAGGTTTGTTTCCTGTTTTAAGTCATCCAGGAAACATTATGTTACATGTTCTTCATGATCATTTGGTAAGCTTGTTGCAGCGATATGGGAAGACGAATCTTATTGTATTTATAGATCATGAGCACATGTTTAGTGGACACTTTGAGTTGCCTATCTTTTGTTCCTTTTTCCTGCTCCAGGAAAGTCTGAGCAGGATTCAAGTAATTAACCATTTGCTAGATTGGTTACACTGGAGGGATCATATCGCATGATTGCATATATATATTTAGAAGGTGGGAGGTTATCATGATAATTTGAAGCTTGAGGGGAAGGCCCTAAGATCCTGATGGTCTGCTACCATAAATAAGTTCAAGTCAATTTTTTTAGTCAAAGTCATTTCTAGATTTATTTCGTCATTTCAATTTTATCAAATTTTTTCAATTTCTAGTTTTGACTACATTGCCCAATGGTAAGGCTACTTAATCTACGGTGTTCTTGAAACCTCCCGAAGGAGCTGCCATTCCCAGCTGGAGCCAATTTTAGTGTCAATATGTCAGTGCTCAAACATACTCTTTAAGTTAATTTTCTAGTAGCCATAGGTCAAAATTTTTTGGTCTTCCAATTTTAGTGTCAATATGTCAGTGATCAAACATACTCTTTCAGTTAATTTTCTAGTAGCCATAGGTCAAAATTTTTTGGTCTTTTCAAACAAGTTTTCAAAATAAATTTTGGTCACTGAAGGAGTCTAGGTTAGAAATTTTTCTCCCCTCATCTCATCCATGGCCATCATCACTTTAAAGGTCATCGAATTCATTTTCATTTAGAATTATTAGGTCATTCACTCCATCTCATCTAGGTATGTTGTCTAGGTGTCACTGTTTTGCCTTTGAAAAAGTCCAATTTTTCATCAAACAAGGAAAATAATACTTAATTTTCACCATATAAGTCTTCTAAAGGGAGTCAACATACTTAGGAGAATAAAGTAAGGCAAGTTGACTTATTTCAAAACAAATTTCAAAGTCAAAAGATTTCAAAAGGAAAAATTATCTTATTGTTTTCACTACAGGACAAAAAATTCATTTCAAAGCTTATAAAGGACAAAAGAGGCTCATCCAAACTCATTCTTCTATTTTCATCTGTGGTAGCGCTCCTCTCTTACCTCCATTGGACTCCTTAGTGGGCAAGGGTTCAAAACAAAGGCAAGAAACTACTCCAAGGAACATGTTGTTACGCTTCTAAAGCACTTTTTTACGCTTCTGTAACTTTTGTTATGCTTCTGCTAGCTAGTGTTATGCTTTTGGAATACAGTTGTTACACTTATGTGGCAGATGTTACGCTTCTGGAAAATGATGTTACACTTTTGGAAAGTGTTGAGTTTTGGGTATTTTGGCTCCCAAGCCACTCAAATAAGCTCAAGGCTCGTTGGCATCAATTTTTAGAGTTCTTACAACACTAAGTCAACTTCTTATACCCTCCTGTGGTCAAATTATCAAGCTTACTGTTGATTTTCATACTTACTCCAATACTTCGTTATATTTTCACTTCTTCACATCATTGAAATATTCCACTGTAATAAACCCTAACCCTCCCATCTAACACTATCCTACACCTCCCACATACATCATACTCCCATCCCCCACCATTCATACCCTTCCTAAGAGCCATTTTCATCAAACCCTAATTTTTAGCCAATTTTCATGTATTAAACTAGGAAATTCCTATGTTTCCCTCATTTGACCACCTTCCTCACATCCATTTCACCTGATTTCACTCAAAACATGGAGCCAACATGCAAGCCTATCTCCTGAATTTTTTATAGAATTTTCCTTGGCTTCAAAACCCTTCATCTCACCCTTTAAGTCTACCTCATCCATATGCTCTGTTTTTCCCAAATTACACTGCACATACCCATCCCATCTACACACTATGGTTTCATGAACATAGACCTTGAGGATTAAAATTTTTTCCTCAAACCTCAAGTGACCTCCAAAACAAGTAAGTTGACATTCCAAAGCCTTCTTCAAGTCAATTCAAGATTGTATGAGTGTTTTCATCATTAGGGTTTTTCTTTCCTCCATTTTAGGGCTTCTCCTTTCTTAATTGGTGTAGGCCATTGGAGACCATTTTCCCACCATATAGACCTTCACTCGTCCTTCAAAAACCATTCACAAGCCCTGCCACAACACCCCCTACCACTTACAGTTCCCTTTACCCTTCCTCCATCAAAACCCTAATTCCCCACTATACTTTCACAACAACACTGGAAAATCTCTGTGTTTTCCTATTTTGAATCACTTTCCCATAAAAATTTCAAGTGGTTCCACCTGTATTATTTAGCTAAGACATTACCCTACTCTCTCATTTTTTTTGAGAACTTTCCTCAACCTCCTCATACCTCATCACAATAAACCTACCTTATCCATATCCCATGTTTTCCAAATCCGCTCATCCCTACCCACTCATTTCATCTAAGAGGGTTTGATTGTGTTAAAAAATACTATGGAGAGTGAGAATAAATTTCATAAGGGAGGTAATCATTCCAGGATTGAGCCAACTTAGACCCATGGCATCATTTTCAGAGTTTTGTGATCAAGCTATAGTTTACATTGCACACAGGGACTGTTTTGCTTCAAAATCAGTTTTTGAATTAATGGAGATTAATTTTACAAACGTGAAAGAGGTTTTTGTCAATAATAGGCCAAGGAACAAAAACCTCCTTCATTTTATTCACAAGTTTTATGTTTTTAGACAAATTCTCAAAATACAGTTTCTCTAGGTCATTTTATGCACTTTTGGACATGTTGTTTTAAAAACAGTGTTTCAGAGCTTTGGAGAAGGGGTTTGCAGTGCTTGATGACTCCATTTTGTAGAATACATCCTAATATTTCCACCCATACCACTTGAATTCCAAAAATCCTCTAGTAACGCCTCCAAAACTCCTCTCAACGTATGTGTTATGATTCTGCACAAAGTGCGCTAGGCTTCTGCAAATTTTGAGTTGTCAACTTCAAACTTGGATTTTGAGAAAATGGGAAAGTATTTTGGAAAACTGGAGGAGGTTGTTGTTCATAACATGCCAAAGAACAAAAAAATCTCTCATTTTTTCAAAAAAATTATGGTTACAGAGATATTGATCCATCTTTAAGCCATATTTTTGCAGAATTTTTTTTGGAAAATTCTAGATTTTTGGCAATTTTGGAAATTCCCTCCTCATAGAAGCATAGAAACATTTTGCTACAATTACTTTAGGGGCATAAAAATGATTATTTTATTATATTTTTGGATTCATTTTGATGAATACATCACACATCAGGAACAATATTTGCATGACAACCTTTAATTTTGCAGAAAAGGCCAAAAAAGCACTCATTTTCTATGCATTTGCCACTTTTTTGGAGGCCTTGCTACGCTTCTGGAGTAACCTTGGGAGAATGAACTTTTGGAGGCCTTCCCATGGGTAATTTTGAAAAAATCAAGATGTTCTGGAAACTAGACACACATGGATAGTTGATTGTTCTTTAAGAATTGGATTTGGACTCCTAAAATGCCTAAAAAATGGCTGCAAATTCTACTACGCTTCTATAAAATTCTATTACGCTTTTGTCAGAAAGTGTTTCACATCTACATTGGATTCCTAAAGACACTTTTCAAGCTCAGAAAATGTCAGAAATTTGAGTTGTTTTTTTCCTATGAGTTGGAATTAGAGTAATTGAGTTGGTTTTTGCTGCTTATCATGAGGGAACATGTAATTTAATGTGGGGGACACACACTCCTAGTTCATAGCTGAATTTTAGGGAATGGTTTCTAACCTCCCTAGAATCTAGGAAATGACTCATCTCATGTATTTATGATGAATTTTGGATGGGATTCGACCTAATGAGGTGTCATGGTTCATATTTTCTATAAGTAGACTCTCTTTAATCTTTTGTTGGGTTGGATAGTCTTATTTTGCAGTGGAGATATTGTACAACCTTTTGGAATGAAATCAAAGACAATTTTGTAGAACTTGTGTTGATAATATTGTGGTATGCATTGGAGAATTTTTTATTCCTCTGTATGTTTATATATTGATGTTAAATGATATATTTTCCTCTTTCATATACATATTTCCATGTGTTTATCTTGCAGGTTTATAAGAAGAAATCATGTTTGTTCATGCTTTGTTTTATACAAGGTTTACGTTATATGTCTATTTACTTATAAATGAATGAATGAACCTTAGTTCTCATTCAGACCCTCTATCACTTCATCCTATACTCAATGACCAATTAATCATGCTTTCAAACTACCTATCTAGCCTCACACATTCTATGAAAATTTACCTTGAAATTCAGGCCTAAAAACCCTAGACCTATATTTCTCACTAACCTTTCTATCTAGCACTTAAAACATTAAACGAAATCCTATTTACTGATCTTACATACCTAGCCTAAGATCTAGATATTTAGTCAATTAATTGACAACAAAGTGACAATGAGAGAGTCCTCTCTGGTCCTAGTAGGGCTAGCTACTTGACCTAAAGCCTAGTCTGTAATTACCTTCCTTCAATCCCACTTTCAGCCTTGGGAAGTTAGGGGGGGTAATAACAGGTTGTACTTAGCAAATTTTATGGAATTTGGGATATCACAATATCATTAGCATAAATATGTTACCCATAGGTTCAATTCTATTTTTTTTTTAAAACACAATCAAAAGAGTGAAAAATAAATAAATATTTTACAACATGTATAACATTTACAAAAAGAAGTGAAAATGTAGTTTTATTTTGAAAAAATGCAAATCTGACATAAAGGTAGTTGTTGCTTCTATTGTTGTTATATCTATATCTACATATATATTTCCTTTTTGATAAAACTTAAAATACTAAAGCCAAGGCTAAGCCCAACGACACAAGAAAAATGAAAAAAACAAGTAAAATGAGCTAGTTGAATGAGTAGACTGAACAAGAAAAACAAGTAAGCTAAATAAGAAGACAAGCTAAATGAGAAAAATGAGTAAGATGAATGATTAGAACAAGAAATATAAATGAGCATATTGATGATCAAGAAAATGAGTAAATTGAAGATTAAGCAAAACAGTAGAAGGATGAGTAGGTAATGGACATGTTGATATGTGAACTAGAAGTGAAAAACTAAGCCATGGATGAGGAGTAGGACAAAAAAGAGTAGACTAACAATAAAAAAATTGAGTAGAGGGATGTGTAGGTGGCACAAGTAGTAGGCCATGGATGACATAATGAATGAGAAAATGGAAATATTGGCCATGAATAAGGAGTAGGCCATAAACAAGGTTGTAAATGAAACTATTTGTTTATAACTTGTGATATATATAAGAAATATTTTAGTTGAAAACATTTGTTTGATCACAAATAAATTGATTGAAAATAATGTTTGATCGAAAAAGCTTTCTTAGTTACCACCTTTAGTAGTTATAGTGATGATCTTCTAGAAAAATGTTCGTATTTTTCCATTAGATTTAATTTTCAGTAGGATATTATTCTTGGATGAGCATTAGTAATAATGTTTTGTCAAAAAAATATTGTATTTAGACAAAAACTCTCGAAAATAATTTTCTTCATCATGATTATCAAAACATAGTAATTGAGGCTCATGTTTTCACCTGCCATAATTTTGTTATTTTCATCTTAGCGAATCATATTTTTTCATGGTGTTGTCATTGATGTCAACATTTGTTGTTGAATGCTCTTAATATTTTTCTGGATTACATTAGTTGGAAGCTTCGATGGAAGGATGGTTGGAAATCCTAGTATCCTTGATTTTTTTGAGTTTTTTAAGGATTAATATCAATGAATTTTATCTCAATATCATCATCATTATATGATCCTTTCCAAGCCGATTCTGGTGGTATGCTACATGCCCTGAGAGCCCTCACGATTTGAGAGATATCCTTGTTTGAAGCTTGCGGGAAAAAACCCCAGTGTGATGATGTGGCATCATATTATTGGTTGAATGATGTGGATGTATTATTATGTTTGAAGTCCCTAGCAATTGATTATGTGTAAATCCACTAATATTACGACAATACATCCGTGTGGAGGGTTTCAATAGCTAGAAAGGGGTTTTTTAGTTTAAATTTGCGGCCCACATTGGAGGAGAATTTTGGCTCCAATTGTATTTGAATTCAAAAAACTCCTTCTCCCTCCAAAAGTGGATTCCATTTACCCCTTTGGAGCCACTCTAAAAACTATATAATATTGTCAAATTACACCTCTAACATAAGATAATTTAAGGTCTATATTTTGTTGTATAGATATGAGATTATTTGGCCACTATGAAGTTGAATTTTCAAGATTCATTGGTCTATTTGTAGGAGGAAGATATATATATATATATATATATATATATATATATATTTGTGACTATCTTTTTGTGGTTTCGGCCTTGTTCAGACATCAATTTTGTGTGCAAAAGAAGGGCTTTCTTTGCTATTTGTTTGAAGTATCTTTTCATCCCTTATGAGCATACATATTCGAGTTTTTGTATCCTCTAAAATCTACATTAGGACAAGAAAATGTGAGTAGTTCAAATTTGTGGATAAGGGCATCATCACTAGTACGATCATTAGCTTGTGTATCAAGTGAAGCAAACTTGATCAATATTTAAATTGATATAGGAGAAAAAACCTAGTGTTATTGTTGGGACCTTGAATAGAGGCCAAACAACCTTTTCTTATGTGGCTTATTGTTTAATCAATTTCGGCCTTGATGCAACCCTCAAAGTATTAATTCTCTCAAATCTTATTTTTTGTGAAGAACCAAACATTAATGGCTGAAGAAATGTGGATAAGTATGGAAGTATGTTGATTTTCCAAGGTTATTCAACTTTATCCTTGGAGCAACATTCTCTGTGAAAATTTCTTGAAAGAAAATGGTATATCACTGTGGATCTTTTCTACCTTCAATATCTTAAATTTCATATAGGCTAAAACTATGACTAATAAAAATTAAGTAATTCCTAACTAGTACTTCTGTAAGTTATTATCATTGTAGCATATTTTTTGACAAGTGGGTATCTTCTATCTTGTGGCATGAGGACAAAGATACCTACACCATGTTTTCATTGTTTTCTTATCAATCGGAAGGTATGAGGCAATATTTTGTGGCATAGTTGAGAAAAATATCACATATGATCTAGTGCAAGCATATTCCGTCTTGAAGAAAGGAATCAACATCATATTTGGACAAGACTCAATCTGAAGTAGAATTGATAAGGTTTTTACATTCTGGTTGATGAAGAGTATGTTGTGGATGATATAACTTGGTATATTTTCATATATATTGTTTCCACTATGAGCCTTTCATGATTTGCATTATAGGTCGGGGATATGAATATCACAGTCATGTTTGAATGGTAAAAGAATATATGAGAAGTTTTTGAGGCTTTGGTAAAGGTGATGTGGTTGTTCTATTGCTTGGGTTTGGTTGTTAATAAGAATTATGGTCACATATTCAGAAGCTTGGGTAGCTATCAAAGATTGGGTACAGTGACATTGTTGAAAAAAAAAAACAATCATCTTGTTGATAGTGAAGGTATAACCTTCTTGACAGTTAAACTGTGACCTTGAAAAATGAAGAAATGATATTGATCTCGATATGGAAGTAATATTGTGTACCTAACAATGACCTTATAGTGATATATTTGAGCAGTAACTGGAGTAGTTAGATTATAGCAACATTTTATATGACAGTATGCCCTATGACAGTATTAACAAAACCTTTATAATAGTATGTGTTACCTACACCGTTGAGCATAGCATTGTGAGGAAAAGTTCTTGAGTAAGTGTCACTAATTTTGGCAGCCTAATGAAATGATGTTGTTTAGGTTCTGAAAACTTCACAATTGACATTGATATAAATTTAAAATAATAGTGATAATATGACAGTGATTCATTGTTTATATGAAAGTAACCATTAAGAAGCAATGAACCATTATGGAAACAACCCTTGTTGTGAAAATGTAATGGAATTCTTTTGATGAAAGTTTTCCAGGATGTTTGACAATGCTCTTGGTGAGATATATGTTGTTATGACAATAAGACAGGAGGTTATTGAGAAACTTTGTGACAATGCCTAGGGTGTGGAAGCAACAATGGGAAAGTATGTGACACCAATACCCTTGACATCAAATGAATTTGAGCAGAGGTAGATTTTTGTGGATATTGAAAGCTAGGGTTTTATGGTTTGATGTAGAATCATACGTTAGGATTGAGCAAAAAAAAAATTTATTGTCAAAGTGTATTATAGGTTATTTTATTACAATTAATTATGTATTTATTTTGAGCACAAGTGGATCCAATTTGAAAATTTTGAAACGTGGTCCACTAGTCAATTAGGGTAGCAAGGTGGTGCATGGAAAGAGAGTGGAGTCTCCTTCAAGTTGGAGCTCACAAACGCTTCAGGGCGATAGGGTTGTGTTAGGGAAGGTTGGAGCCTACACATGCCATTGGCGCATATGTCCATTTGCAATTGATAAACAGGGTTTTGGAACATCCTACAAGTTGGAGCCTCCTTTAGTTGGAGCTGAAAAACATTGATGTACATTTTATTGAAATAAAAATATTAATAAGAATTCAGTGGATTTTGTCCCAGAGGGGTTTTCACCTAAAAATATCTATGTATATTGTATTCATTATTATGCATTATTGAATGGTGATGATGAATTTTTTTATTTATCTGATGATAATAACAATTAATGATCTATGAAGTTATAAAAAAACTAAATGATAAGAAATATTGGCTCACCCCCCTCTTAGTATTTCCAACGATTGGTATCACAGTAGGTTCCTTTAGTAGCATCTTAATAGCTGGAAGGAAAATCTTAGAGTGTAGAGATGGAAAATAAAAAAGGAAATCGGCTAAGCATCGAAAGGAATCAAAGGAAATCCCTGATATTGAAACAGTTTTAGAACCTATTATAGCTTATGAAGAGAAAGAGGTTGGTCCAATTCCTCTATTTAATGAATCAAATTTTTAATTTTGGAAATCTAAAATGGAAGCCTACTTGCAAGCTCACAGATATGATGTACGACACTCTATTGTCTCTGTAGACACATCTATCAAAAAATCTAGAAGGTACAATACAAAAGCCATGAATGTAATTCTTGGTACTTTGCTTGACACTGTAAAAGAGTAAGTTGGTAAATTCTCAACACCCAATCATCTTTGGGATAAACATCAAGATCTCTAAGAAGGTCAAAAACATATAGGTCAAGATAAATATTTTGATAATAATGTAAATCCTCGTATCAAAGAATCTCACAATGATGAAGAATAAGTAGAAGAGAACATGGAAAAATAATTAATTAATGCCTTCAAATAATGGAAGAAGACGAAGAAGGAAAATAACACACTCAAAGAAGAGGTTGTTCTATTACAACTCCAGGTGCAGAAAGAAGAAATGAAATTAGAAGAATTTATTCAGAAGCGTAAGGCAGAAGTCAGTAAAAAACAAAATGAAATATATGCATCTTCAATAGAAGTTAGCAGGCTCAGAAAGGAAAATGAAAGGCAGAAGAAAAAAAAAAGGTTCTTAATAGAGAAGAAGAAACAGTCACTCTTTTAAAGATACAAGTAGAAGAAGCAGAAGAAAGGAGAAAATTCTTGAAAATTCGGTTTCAAGAATATTTTGATCAAACAAAAAAAGAACTTGTCGTCGTGTTAGGTACCTATAATACTAGTGTAGCCCCCTTATTGTTATTGTTAGCCTAACCCCCTTATTTTTATTGTTGTGTCCATGTAGCCCCCATATTGTTATTGATGTTCCCCATAGAAACACACTATTGTTAATGTTGTGCTCTTACATTATTATTGTTATGTATGCTCTGATTATATTGTGACCCCTGAGAATCCTATATATACAAATGAGGTCTTGTCATTTGTATCAATTATTTTGTTCATTTATGTAATGTAAAGGAGGTTTCCCCCTCAAAGAGACTAATTTTTAAGTTAGTGATATATATTTTCTTCAATTTTGTGATTTGGTTGCATAACACTTGGTATTAGAGCTTTAGATTCTAGGGTTTCTCTTCTTCAAAAAAGTCATCTTGGAGTTTTTTCTATAAATTTTTTTATATGAATCTTCAGAATCTGAAATTGCAACCTTGTGGAGCTGAAATATCAGTGAACCTCGTATAACAATTTCAGATCTTGGTTCACTATATTTGCAGAGACATGATCTGAGGAAGTTAGGGTTTTTGGAGGCTCCAAAATTTCATTTGAAACAAGTGACATAGGGAAAATCATCATATATTTTGTTTCAGGCATCAAATTTGAATTCTGTAAATTATTTTTGAAAGTGACCGGACTTTAGTTTTTCCTATAGAAATTTCAGGGCCTAATGTTGAAACAATGACACGTGGCATCCCATACAACTTCACTCTACTGGACTATTCCATAATCAGGCCATCGTGGGATATTTGGAATAAATCTATATTGAAGAATCCAATATTGGTCTGACTTGTGGAATTGTAAAGAATATTTATAGGGATAAAATAGCAACAAAATTCATACCTTGGAGATTCAAAATTACATTGTTACAACCGTTGCAAGATTGATTTCGTAAAAGAAAGAAAAATGTGTGTATTGTTTTTTTAAATTGCATAACGTTTGTTTGAAAAATCAGTTTGAATTGATTCCAAAGGCACATTGAAGCATAGATATAAGTATTGGGTTCTAAAATGTCTCCCAAAAAAAATAATTCCACACCCATTAATCCCTCATAAATATCTACTATAACACATGAAGAGGAAGAATTACAGCATGATATATCAAAATTACGGGACCAAGTGCAAAAAATATCACTCTTACAAAGAGAAACCAAAGATGAACTAAAAGGGGACATGGATGGTTTAAAAGGCAACATGAATGGTTTAAAATAATACATGGAAGGTTTTAAGGAAGGTTTGATAAATCTGCTGCAAGAAATACTTCCTAACAGTGAAAAGGTATTCCATGAAACTCATGATGAGCACACAAGGAATGCAGATCATGATTTTAGAGACTCCAATGTTTGGTTTAAGACCCACCACATTCCAAATATCGATATGAGGAAGTTCGATGGCAAGGATCTGGTAACATGGATACTATAGATGGATAAATATTTTGATCTCCATGATGTGCAACACACATAAAAGGTATGCATTGCAACTTTATATTTAGAACCAAATTAGTTTATATGATATCAATGGATTTTTTATCGTAAACCACTTGTCACTTGGTGAATTTTTATAGAGGAAATGATATCACATTGTGAGGATACACAGATAAACACTTTCTTTATCGAATTGATAAATATCAAACAAAATGGTTCAATAGCAGAGCACATTGAGGACTTCCAAAAATTTAATATTAGGGTAACTGATATTCCATAGGAGCATAGGATTGATGTATTAATAGTGACTTTAAAGGATAACATCCAACATGAGGTTTTCCTTTCGGAACTTGATTCATTGGAGAAAGAATTCAGGGTGGCAAGAAAATTTGAAGGAAAAATTATGGAAACAAGGAAGTATACCAATCAAAACTATAAATATGGAAGTGTTGCTTCTCCTAGCCTTCCACAAACTACAAGGTTGACACCAAAAAAATTGGAGGAAAAAAGAGAAAAAGGGCTTTGTTATAGTCATGATAGAAAATAAACTAAAGGTCATAAGTGCGCTAAGAAGATATTATTTTACATAGATTGTGAAGAGGAGGAAGAAAAGGAACAAGAAACATCAAAAGATGAGGATATACACTAGGAACCAACCCCAAAGAAAGAAGAAATGAATCCAACCATATCTTGTGAAGCATTGGCAGGAATTACCACTCAAACTCTCAAGATAGAAGGATATATCAAGAAGAAAAAGGTAATAGTGCTAATTGATTTAGGTAGTATCCATAATTTTATTCATTGTAAGATAGCCAAGGAATTGAATTGCTTCCTATATCCAACACCAAAGTGTCAAGTGATGGTTGCAAATGGAGGAACTATAAATTTCTCTGGAAAGTGCCATAATATCAAGTTAACCATGGGGGAATATATATTGAATATTCTAATGCTTTCCATTCCAATGGGTGGTGTTGATGTTGTACTAGGAGTCTAATGGTTACAATATTTGGGGACAATAACTTTTAATTTTCAAGAATTTTTCTTGAAATTTTTTGGGGAAGGAAAGGAAGTTGAAGTAAGGGGTGTCAAGGGAAAACAAGAAATATAATCATCTCTAATTTCATGAAAAATATTTGAAGAAAGAAAAACGAGGCATACTTGAAAAATTATGCTCACTAGAGGTTCAAACATTGGAACATATGGTTGAAAAAATTCTAGAGGCTGGTATAATTCAACCTAGACAAAGTTCTTTCTCTACTCCAGTAGTATTGGTGCATAAGAAGGATGGATTATGGCGTATGTGTTTGAATTATAGGGATATCAACAAGATGAATATTATAAATAAATTTCCCATTCCTATCACTGATGAATTGTTGGATGAATTACATGGAGAAAATTACTTCACCAAGTTGTATCTTCGTTCAGGATATCATCAAATTAAAATGAAGACCGAAGACATTCCGAAAACAACATTCGAAACTAATGAGGGTCATTATGAATTTTTTTTCATGCCTTTCGGCCTTACTAATGTACATTTCACATTTCAAGGTTTGATGAATTCAATTTTCAAACCCTTCCTTAGAAAAATTGTGTTAGTATTTTTTGATGATATACTAATCTACAACAAGTCTTGGAAGGATTATGTTCAACATGTTGACAGGGTGCTAAAAATATTCGAGGAGAAATAATTATATGCAAAAAGCTCCAAATGTTTCTTCGAAGCATAGGAGGTGGAATATTTGGGTCATATTGTATCTCATGAGGGTGTTAAGGTAGACCCTAACAAAATTAAAGACTTTAAGGAATGGAAAATCCCCACAACCTTAAATAATATTTGAGGATTTATCGGGTTGACAAGGTATTATCACAATTTTGTTAAGAATTATGGGAGAATAGTGGCACCTCTAACATCATTACTAAATAAAGATGCATTTTCTTGGACTCCAGAAGAAACTATGCATTTGAACATCTTAAAGAGGAAATGTGCCAAGCACCGGTCTTAGCTATGCTAGACCTCAAAAAAACCTTTATTGTGGAATGTGATGCCTTGAAAAATGGAATTGGTGCGGTTTTAATGAAAGAAGGAAGACCCATTTATTTTGAAAGTCATCCAATCAAAGGAAAGTATTTACACAAACCTATTTATGAGAAGGAAGTGTTGGCAATACTACAAGCACTAAAGCAATGGCGACCTTGCCTAATGGGAAGAGATTTCAAGGTAAGCAAAGTTCACGATAGTGTTAAATAATTTTTGGAACAAATATTATCTTCAGAAGAACAACAAAAATGGGTCACAAAGAAGTTGGGTTATGAATTTGAAATCATCTACAACAAAGAGAAATTTTTTTTTGCGCAGATGCACTCTCAAGAAAGGATGAGGATGTGGAAGCATTTCTTTGTGCCATTTCTATTACCCAAATAGAGTGGATAACTGAAGAAAGATATGAATGGAAGAATGATGAAGAGGTTTGGAAACTCATTCAAAATTTGCAGCAAGATCCTAGTACATATGATACATTTAGCTAGAAAAACGATTCAAAATGGTACAAAGATTACTTATATATTTGTAAGAATTACCAACTCAAACAAAATATTCTTTTAGATTGCACACCTATCCCTTAGGAGGGCACTCATGATTTTTAAAAAATTATCACAAGGTAAAGGAGGATTTTTTTGGGGGTGGCCTTAAATCTGATATTCAAAATTTTGTGGAAGAATGTTTGGTTTTCCAACAAAATAAAGTTAAGACAATTAAGAACCCGAGTCTGTTAAAACCTTTATCCATTCCAAGTCAGCGTTGGGAGGAGGTCTCAATGGATTTTATCATAGGTTTACCCAATTCTAAAGGAAAGAGGTTTATCATGGTGGTAGTTGATAGACTTACCAAGTATGCACACTTTTGTGCCTTATCTCATCCTTTTAAATCCAGTACAATCATTACTGCATTTATGGAAACAATTCAAAAGCTTAATGGAAACCCAAAGATTCTAGTAAGTGAGAGAGATCCGATTTTCACTGGAAATTTTTAGATCGAATTATTTTATTGTCTTGGTACTCAATTGGCTCATAGCTCATATTATCATCCTCAATCTGATGGGAAAATTGAGATATTGAACAAATGTTTGGAGGGATATCTTTGTTGCTTTGTATCTAATAAACAAGCACATTGGGTCAAGTGGTTACCTATATCTGAATGGTGGTATAACGCTTCCTTCCATAGTCCAGAAAAAATGATCCCATTTATGGCACTTTATGGATATCATCCACCATCCATCACATCATCTTTAAGAGAAAATTATAAGGTTCAAGCAGTGGAAGATCACATCAAGCATTAACAACAAGTTCTCCAACTCTTAAAGGATAACCTCACTCTGGCGCAAAATTGAATGAAATAATAGGAAGATCAACATCACAGTGAAATACATTTTGATGTAGGTGATTGGGTATTTTTACGAATACAACCATATAAAAATATGTCCCTCCAGCAAGCCAAGAAGGATAATAAATTATCACCCAAGTAGTATGGTTGTTACAAGGCGTCGCAAAAGTTTGGTACTATGACATACAAATTGGAGTTGCATGCATCTTCTTGAGTACACCCAGTTTTCCATGTCTCATGCTTACAGAAGGTTATCAGTGACAAGCTTCCAATTCAAACAGTGTTTCCAAAACTTGACGAGGAAGGAAAAATAATATTTGAGCCTGAAACAATCACAGAAACAAGAACCTGATGACTATGGAATCGATCAATTTCATAGTATCTCATTAAGTGGAAGAGCTTGCCCGTTGAAGATTCCACATGGGAGGATGATAATTTTATACATAAGCACCGAAAACTACACAAGCGATGAGGAAAACACTTTTTTGAAGGAGAGGGGTCTGTTAAGTCCCTATAGTACTAGTGTATCCCCCTTATTGTTATTGATAGTGTAGCCCCCTTATTTTTATTATTGTGCCCATGTAGCCCCCATATTGTTATTGTTGTTCCCCATAGAAACCCACTATTTTTATTGTTGTGCCCTTACATTATTATTGTTATGTAGGCTCTGATTATATTGTGACCCATTAGACTCCTATATATACAAAGGAGGTATTTTCATTTGTATCATCCAATAATTGTTCATTTATATAATATAAAGTAGGTTTCCCCCTCAAAGAGGATAATTTTTAAGTCGTTGATCTATATTTTCTTATATTTTGCAAGTTGGTTGCATAACACACTGCCCTCACTGAAATAGACAAACTTAGGAAAGATAAATTGTTGAATGACATAAATAATAATAATGACATGGCTAAATTGAAGATGAAGTAAAAAGAAGTAGGTAAAGATCCATGTGATGAAGGCACTATTGAAGTTCAACAATAAATTTCATCACCCAAGCTAGTGTGGGACCAAGAGGTCCAAGCAGCACCTACACAAGTGTGGGACCACAGGTCTTAGCAACACCTACACTGGCGTGAGATAAATTTGGTGCATGTCTAATTTAGTTATCCCTTAATTAAGATGGACAATAAAATGAAATCTAATCTCAAAATAACTTGTAATAGTTAACTGAGTGTGATAAAATCAGTTAGCTCATGAATTTCGAGTTGAGGGTAGTTGATGAGGCATGTAGAGTAATTCTAGTTGTTACAAAGTTCGAAGTGTAGTGGTGCATTAGTTAATGCAGGTTGTAATCAGTTTAACTTGATTAAGTGAGTTAAACTTAGTTGTGCTAGTTGTAACTATTTGATACACTAGTGAGAGATCAAGTGAATTAAATATTATTTAATTCACAATCAGTGATCTCACATGCAAGTGAGGATTTAATATTATTAGCTGCATGCATGCCAATTCCAGTGCAAACCCAATTGAGATCTAGATGAAAGGGAATTTTACTATCAGTTGTAGGATTATTGGGTTGCACCCATGCAACCAAACACCCATTAGATTTCCCATGATCCTTGCACAGTTTAGGAAGGCCAAAATTCCTATGGAATAGGGATTTCATTCCACACAAATTGCGCAAGCAAGGCAGGCTGTCTAGAAGCAGTAAATTTTCTAAGTATTGGTCAGTTTTATCTGAGACATTGTGAGACAATTAGCTGAGGACAAGAGGGCTTTTGTGAGAAGAGTTGTATGTAATTGTCTCATGTATAAATGCTGAATATACAATAGAATATAGTGGGGTTTTGAGCAACAATATTTCCCTGGGAAATTATCTGTGTTGTGGTTTTATTGATTCTTCTTTGCTCCATGTGATTGTTGATTGTGTTTTTAATTCCACAATTTATCTGTAGAAGCGATTCAGTATTTAACTTTAGTACATTGTTATATCAGATTGAATCCATGATATACATGATTTTTGTATAATTTATACATGGTATCATGGCACATGAAATCACAATAGTGAAGGAGGAGCTGATTTTGTGGCTGGATAGAATTAGAATTTGCAGAAAGACTTTCTTAGTGCTACAACTGATTCAAGATTGAAATGGCTTTCAATGGCTTGAGATTGGAGTATGCACTTGAGGGCAGCTCCAACTATATTGCTTGGAAGGACAGGATCGAGGGAGTACTCGAAGACAATAGCTTGAAGGAATTCATTGACAATGATGTTCCTAAACCTGTTGTGACAGATGCTACAAATCTTGATGCATGGCAAAAGAAAGTGGCAAAGGCGAGGAGGATCTTACTAGAGGGAGTACGAGACCACATTATCTCAAGCCTCCATGGGAAAACCACACCATAAGAAATGTGGAAGGCTTTGACAGATCTATTTCAGAGCAGTAGTGACCATAGGAAATTGGCACTGAAAGATAAACTCAGGAAGATCAAGATGGAGAAAGGTGACTCCATGCCAAAATATTTAACAAACTTTGTCCAATGTCGGGATGAGTTGGGAAGCGTTGGAATAACTGTTGCTGATGATGATTTTGTGAATTTAGCTCTCCTAGTACTTCCCAAGAGTTGGCACAGTTATCAAGACTCTATCAATGGAAGGGAAAAACTGTCAGATTGGGAACGACTATGGTCAGATTTGGTGCAGGAGGAGTTCAGACGGAACACTAGAGATGGATCTTCATGTAAGAATGAAGATAGATAAGATTTTTCTTTGGCTTCCAAGGTGAAGAAGGGGAAGGGTAAGAAATTCCATTCCAAATCCGAGTCTAAAGAAGGCAAGAAGCGGGATATGTCCAGGGTGAAGTGTTTTCACTGTCACGAGCATGGGCATTATGCTACTAACTATCCACAAAATAAGAAGAACAAGAAGGTTGGAGGATCTTCATCTGGTGAGGCTTTAGACTGGAAATTTGAGCTTGAATTCTATTTTATCGCATGCATGGTGTCAAGTGCATTGGGATCTGTGTGGTATTTGGATAGTGGTGCTTCCTTTCACATGACGGGAGACAAGGAAATTTTCAGTAGATTGGAGGATAAGGATCTCCATATGCATATTGAAATGGGTGATGATGGGTGGTACAGGGCTACTGGGATTGGTACCATTACCTTCCAGAGACAGTTAGGTAAACCCTTTCAATTAAAATATGTAATGCATGTACCAGGTTTGAAGAAAAATTTAGTCTCAGTTGGAATATTGGGGGATACAGGTTATGATGTTGTTTTTAGTGAAGGAAAATATTTCATGTGACACAAAACAATAGGACAAGAAAAGAAGATTGAGATTTGAGTTAAGAATATCTACAAGCTGGTTGTAGATGGCTATGCAACATTGATGGAAAAGGTAGACAAAGTGGTGAGCCGGGATGAGGGTGAGTTATGGCACAGGAGATTGGGCCATCTACACCACAGAACCTTGAAAGTAATGCAGAATATTTCTACGAGTCTTTCCAAGGGTACACTTGCGCAGTCAGACACATGAAAGGGATGTACTATGGGAAAATATGTAAAGGCCACCTTTCATGAGAAGGAGAACTGAGCCTCGGGGATCCTTGAGAGAGTTCACACAGAGGTGTGTGGACCATTCTCTATTGCTTCAACAACAAAACATAAGTATTATGTGATATTTGTTGATGATTTTTATCATAAGTGTTGGATCTACTTCATGCAGAAGAAAGATCAGACATTCTCAAAGTTTCTTGAGTTTAAAGCACTAGTAGAGAAAGACATGGGGAAGAAAGTGAAGGCTTTTAGGAGCGATAATGGTGGTGAGTACATGTCTAACGAATTCAAGAACTTATGCAGCAAAGAAGGAATTCAAAGAGAACTGATAGAGCCTCATACCCCACAACATAATAGGGTCGCTGAAAGAAATAAAAAAACGATTGTGAGTGCAACAAGAGCGATGTTGCATGATCAAGGCCTACCGATGCACCTGTGGGCGGAAGCATGCAACACTGCGGTATTTGTGCAGAACCGTTGTCCTCATAGGATACTTGGCATGAGTACACTAGAAGAGGTTTTCACTAGTAAGAAACCTGATTTTTCACATTTTAATATTTTTGACTCATCTATTTATGTGCATGTGACCAAAGACGCCAAGAAGAAGTTGGAACCAACAACTGAGATTGGGATTTTTGTGGGGTACACTAAAACGCCCCACAACTATCGGGTTTATTTTCAAAACAACAGAATGACTGTTGTGCGACAGGATATAAAATTTGATGAGGAGAAAGCCATACGATTGTCCCTTAAGAGCAGGGAAAATTTTAAGAACCCCACTAAATTTATATGTATAATAAATGGGCAAATCCCCATGATACATAGGAAAAATGGAAGGCAATTTTATTAATAATATAATATGTATATATAATTTTTTTGGAGAATCTCTCACAAGATTATATTATCTTGTAAAATCATGGCGAATCACCAGTACAAATGGCGAATCACTAGTACAAAATGGTGAATCGTTGTCTAGTGGAGTTTGGGGTGTTGGTTCCAATGAAGATATGGTAGTTGAACTAGGAGTTGAAGGAAGCAAACCACCAAGACCAAGCATGGCACATGGTGACTCGTGAGGGAAGTAGTTCTCGTGCAGTTTGGAAAATGCGTTCTAGTTCTACTAAGCGTAGTGTTGCTGCTCATGCTACTACTAGTACTGATATTGAGGTTGGAGAGGAGTTTGAGGAAGCATGGAAGGTAGAAGTGGTGGAGAATTACAAAGAGAACCCCATGATGGGCTCCATTTTTCCCTTTGGTATTTGGGCCTGCAAGATCTTTTGTCCATTGAACCAAAAATTAACTTTTCAACCAACAATCAACTTGACTAAGTTGATTAGGTACGATTCAACTTAAACTAATCTTCAAAACTATGCTTTACACTATCCCATATTTATCACACTAATGCTACACAACATTGAGCATTTGCATCCAACTCTCATACATGCACACAAAATTTTCATTAACATCTATAATCCTAACCAAGTGAGAATTGATCAACAATTTGCACCAAAGTTTGTTATAGTGTTGAAAGTTCATAAGAAATTTAGATCCATGGTACCTTAAATAAATTTTGAGATAACATCCACAAATTCGACCACAATAGAGAAAACTTGTGATAAATTTTAAACCTACAAAAATTAGGATTCATGTTCCTAGGAATGATCATAAGAAGTAGTTGACATATAGGTCGAGTTTTGAGCCTTGACACATTGATAATGCAATGTCTTAGGTCAAAACTCACACATTGAAAAGTCGTCAATGAAGAGAAGAAAATATCATTATGAATTACACATACTCCAAACTTCCTACCAAATTCTACTTAGTTGTATGCAACTCAGCTATACATAATCTTATAGTAAATACAAATTCCACAAATCCTTCTTCACATAGCTAATAAATGGCCATTGGAAGAGCACCCCTTATATAATAGTAATAGTAGCAATCAATAGATTATTTCATATTGAACTTCATAGCCATAGCACTCCTATGTATTGTATGATGTATTGTATCATGTTGACTGCTATAACTTGTACTTTCTCTCTCTGCTGAATTTGAAGAATAATAAGAAGATTTGATCAAAGGTTTTTTCCCACATTGGAGTTTTTCCCTGGCATCCACCAAAATATTGTGTCCTCTTGTCTTGGCCTGTATTCTAGTTATTTTCTTATGTTCTATCAACATTTACTATCAATGTTAATGTGATTGCTAAATAGGAAATTGAATTGGGCTAAAAGATTGAAGTAAATTACTCCAAGCATAGAAAATACCATCGTTAACTAAAAATTAACACATTTTTTTATTAATATGTTTCGACATTAATTACAATTCGTTTTAGATCCAAAAATATAGGATCCAATCAACCCAAAATAGGAAAATAAATTATCATGACAATAGTTATCTCATGATCCTCCGGATGATCTCGAGCTCCACTTGGAAATAAAGCCATTTATTGGACACACATCACCGTTCAATATAACAAACTAAATTCTCTAGAAATTACCAAGGTAAATTCAGAAAATTAAATTATGCCCCTACATCAAGACATGACCGTCTAAAAATTAAATGACCATCTAACAAGTGGAGCAGAAAATGTTTTTACAAATGCTAGTTCTCTTAGTGCTTTCGATATGGCATCCTCCACAACTACTTGATATGGCCAATCATCATATATGAACAAGGTCTTTATGATTATATCAACTAATAGTGATGCACACTAAATATTGACTTCTCCTACACATTCATAGTAATTAGTTCATTGCAAAAAATAACAATAAAAATATAATTCAACAAGAAATGAGGAATTACAATATGAAAAAATTATCCAAATGATCAAACAATGATGTTAGCGTGAAAAAATTAATCCAAATGGAAAAATATTATCCACATCAATGCCAAATTTAATATATAATAGGTTAAATCTGAGATGGAACAAGAAAAAATATTAGAACAAAGAAAGGGTTTCCAAGTCCATGTGTGAAGGTTCGCTGCTACCCTAAAAGGCTGGAAATATGTGTTTTTTGGGACTCAGAGTGATTTCCAAGTCTCATTAAGGATATCTAGTAGGTCATCAAGCCTTTAGAAAAAGTGGGAATGAAAGGAGACTTGATCCTTTTGTTCAAAGGTGCCCATGCACATGGTGGCTCGAGACCAAAAATGGAAGTTCTGGTCCTATATAGTATCAAAAGGGTGTGATATGGTAAAGGCTATTACAATTCTGGATTTCATGAAAGGAGAGATAGCAGAAAATAAAAAAGAATATATGGAAAACCATCTGATTTGGAGATTTAATAGGTAGTCGATCTTGAGTTTCAACAAATGAACTAAAAGACCAATTTTTTAAATGGGTTGAAGCATGTAAGGTTTTATTCCATGCTCCAAATTTTATTTATTTTTCCTTTTGAATCTTTGAAGTCATAAGAGACACTGATATGGGAAGGTTCATGGCTCTATGGTAATGATGGATTAGCAATAAAGTTGTGGTTTCATTGATTTAATCTGGAACCCATGAGCCATGTGCCATGAAACCACTAATATGGGAAGGGTCATGGTTCTATGGTATTGTTGGATTAGCAATAAATCAGTGGTTCCATGGTTTAATATAGTGGAAATGGAGTTATTTTTCAGTCCTGAGTCCTAGTTATAGTGTTGCTCCCAAAACTCCTTTTAGCTTCTAGGAGTTGCTTTGGCACTCCCACAGTATGTGACTATTGGATGGTATTTTTTAGTCCCATTGACCTAATTTGTTTGGTCATTCGTAGACATTAATAACATTATATTAGTAATTACCATACATAATGGGAAAGGAAAAGATATTGGGAACCCTGGAGTCTATTGGTAGATTTTTCTCTGTAATATTGTTAACGTAGTGGTATGGAGCCTTTTAGTAGAAATGTTTCTACAAGTGGGTTTTATTGTTGTTAATACATCTACATATTTATCTAATTCAACTTATATGAGAGCGAAGTTTCTATAGATCGCAAAATATACTTATATGAGCTCATCACAACTACACAATGTTTCCTATATTCATTAAACAAATTGTTGCAACCTAGACTTATAAAAATATTTTCTTAATCCTTTCTAACATGGTATCACTCAACTCAATACATACCTTAAAAAATCTCTCTATTTTCACTTCACCTACAAATAATATGGATTTTATACAAGATGGGAATCTGCTATCAGAGATAATCAGAAAGCACAATGCTTAGATGGTCTTAACAAGAAAAAAATATCGGGTGTTTTGTAGATATTTTGAATCAATTTCATCCCACCTTGTTAGCATCAACACATAGAAGTGTTTGAAGCCAATTAATTTCTCTTGTACTAGTCGATAAGAAAATGACATCATAGATGTGAATCAAATCTTTAAGCTACATACAATCCTTCCTAATATTCGATAGTTCATCTCTTGTCACAAAATTTCCAAGCATTGGAATGGTTATAGAAACACCCTCTGCTTCATGCTGAGTAAGGTTTGAACCAAAAAAGTTTAGCAAAATACAGTCATGTGGATCTCAAAATAAGGAAAAAATAAATCAAGCCACTAAAGGATATAGAAACTACCATACCAAGAAAAATGCGCTGCAAATTCTCTATTGATACATTTCCTTTTAGTTGACCTCCATTCAAACAATCATCATGAGTATATAAATGTTGGCATAGAGGATTCGACATAGCCACATGATCATGGTAAATTAACGTAATATTTCTAACACCCCAAGCCTACATATTGAAAAAAAAACACATTACCTTTAAAGACAAGTAGTGACTGTAAGATGCATTCTCATGTAAGTTAATGGCACCTACCATAATATTACGAGGATCCTGACACCCAAGTGTACCATCTCCAGGAAGAAGGCATTTTGTAGATGAAAATAATTTCAAGTCTAGAGATGGTAGAGCACACCATCTAATAAGTTTCAAATTTAGAACTCTTGCTGATATAGCCAACCTGGAAGTAGTGTCACCTATAAGGTAATTAACATATCATTTATCTTATTGATACGAGTAAGCTACTCAAACTAACCTCTTTGGATCCATATAGATTGCAAGATTAATAAATGTAGGTCCCATCTTGCCATGTCTATTCAATTCCCATCCAACTACATTACAAATGAGTTTGCAATTACTCTAACCTTGACATATCCAAACTTTGACAGCTTAGTTGAGGAATGGGAAAAACTTGATAATAAGCAAACATGAGATGATTTATTTGTTTTATGAGTAATGTTGATTCCCTTTGTGTTTTGCCTACCTGGTGGAGTAGAAACCAATATATCAACAACAAGACATTATTTCAAATCTCCAATACCTCCTTTCTCTATGTAGCATAGAACTATGGCCTTTTATAGGCCCCACCTCACCACAGAAAATGGAAAAATGGAATAAAGTTGTGAAGTGGCCAACCAGGATTGGTTGGAAGGTGGCATGGGTCATAAAAACCAAGAAGCACCTACCAAGTCATATAGTTTTCAAATTCAAGTAAAGAATATGAGGAAACTAAACACAAAGATATGTTTTGCATTTCCATTTTCTAATCAAGCGAATACTTTTCCTTTCAGTGAAATTCAAAGAATATTTAATTGTTCTTATTGTACAAACTGTCATCATAAATTTATTCTACTTAAATAACATGTGTTAGATATATACACAAAAAATTATTAGTAGCACAACTATGTTAGTATTTTTAAAATAATTTTATAGCTTCCTTAAGAATATTGTTACAAAAAAGTATTCCATGAACTCACCTTCCAACCTTCTCATTGGGATGCTTCACAATCTCTTAATAGTCGTAGTCTAACAACAACATCAGAGATTATGTGAACCAAAAAGAAAGGAACACCTACATTTGGCCAAGTCTTGTTTTTGTGTGAATTAGTATATGTTTCGATATTAATTAAGGCTTGAGGATACAAGACATCAAGTGAAAACAACCTCAAATATCACACATTGACCTTCACCAATAACTGCAAGCATATATATTTTTGTTTTATGAAAGGGGGCTTGTGCTAACTTGTAGTTGATGTTGACTAGTGCCATTCATTACAAGCTGCTAATAAGGTGGATTTGGAACTAAAATTATGATGAAATATTTTTATTAATTATGAAAATATGGAGTAATATTATAACATTGAGATAAAATATTGTTTATAGGTTTTAGGCGCGGATGGAAGTGAATGAAAAATTTAGGAAGTTTTGTTTTGAACTTTCATATACCTATGGTGGTAGAATACTCACGCCACAATTGGTAGAATTTTAGAAATTTGAACATCTGTAGAACTTCATATGTAGTATATATATTAAACAAGATGGCCACAAACGTATGCATCATGGGTATGTAAACCCAAACCCAGAGCACATCAAGCAAGTACTGGTATATTTCATACTTTGTACCTAGTAGTACAAGAATACTACAAGTACAGGAATACACACCACATATTGGTGTGTATTGTGACCATTCGGGTATGATAAGGCCCTCCTTAAAAGGCAATTTAGTGTGGATTTACCATAAAAAGTGTTTTTTCTTTTAGAAAGAATGCATAAAAATAAAAGGAGAAGGTGGGTTGAAGATCTAAAACTCTAGCCTATCATTTTCTAGGTGCAAGGAAAAAGTGTATAAATCATGCTTGGGGGCTCTTCATCTGATGTGGGGTGTATGATATATTAATAACCCTTGGTTGTGCCATGATGGATATTCACACTCAAGATAGCTTTCTTATGGGAATTTCTAGACCTTGTCTTGATGCTTATGTGGTACACTTCCTTAGATCATTGGAGATGTTGACTGCACAATTATTTTCATGGAATGTTTTGACACCTAAAATGAGCCTTGGGTGCATGTTTCATAGAAAAAGAACTATCACCTCTTGAAATCCTCTCACTTTTGGTTTTTTGTTCCCAACAAAAAAGGGGTATCTGTATCACCTGCCTATGATCTACAAATAAATCACTGAGAATGAACTATGCCAACAAGTAAAATAAACAAGGAAAATAGTAATAATATTTGGGAAGGATCCAACAATAGGTGTTTTCCATTGGGTCTTGAAGTCAAATAAGAGATAGAGAATTCGAGTGAGGCATATATGTTAGATGAATCTCACTACGTAACACTATTTTGAACCCTACAACATATGCCTAGACACAACCCTACTCTTATTGTTTAAACCTAATCAGAGGAAAGTTCTTACCTTACCAATATTTGTGGTCAAGGACCATTAGGAAAATTCATAATAATCTTAGTGAAACCAGGGGACAAAGGCCCACACCATGTCACAAAATTAACTTGACTAGGCTGAAAAATAGAGATGTAAGCATTCACCAACAATGGAAAATACATGAGGAAGACGACCAAGTGCCCAAGCTTTACTCATTCCAGATTTTCAGGCATTTACAAGTCTTTTAGATTCTGAATCTGCAATGATAGAGATCAAAACTCCTAGAATTCATCCTCGTTGCAATGATTTTTTCTTATTTTAAAAAGCTATTCCTCCTTGAAACCTGCACATTAAGTCCCAAAATTCCTGTGCATGCCGCCAAGAATAGAATTAGGGAGGTGTACCCTTCAGTTCAGTATGCATGCATATGAGAATGCATACCATCCATCTTAGTGATATTCCTCTCTCCTTGTGTGCACCAATATGTTAATCCATCAAATTTAAAAATGTACCCTGTTGCAACAGTCCAAAACCATCCATTGAAATGAATATCACAAGTGAAAAATCATGCCATATGACATGTAGCAAGCATATTTTAGAGTTTTTCAGTAGATATTTTGTAGATATTTTGAATCAATTTCATCCCACCTTGTTAGCATTAGCACATAGAAGTGTTGGAAGCCAATGAATTTCTCTTGTATTGGTCAGCAAGAAAATGACATCATGGATGTCAATCAAATATTTAAGCTACATACAGTCCTTCATAATATTTTATAGTTCATCTATTGTCACAAAATGTCCAAGCATTGGAATGGTCATAGAAACACCCTCTTCTTCCTGCTTAGTAAGGTTTGAACCAAAACAATTTAGCAAAATATAGTCACATGCCTCTCAAAATAATTAACATAGAAATCAAGCCACTAAAGGATATAGAAACTACCACACCAAGAAAAATGTGCTTCAAATTCTATGTTGTTGCATTACCTTTTAGTTTAAATCCATTCAGAAAATCATCATGAGTATATAAACACTAGCACAGAGGATTCAACATAGCCACATGATCATGGCCAATTAACGTGATATGTCTAACACCCCAAGCTTGCATATTAAAAAAAAAACACATTAACTTCAAAGACAAGTATTGAGTGGAAGATGCATTCTCATGTAAGTTAATGGAACCTGCCATAATATTACGAGCAACCTAACACCCAAGTGTGCCAGCTACAAGAAGAAGGATAAGGATACCCTTCAGAGTTCATATAATGTATAAAGTTAGAAGATCCAATAACATTTCATCAAGTCCATTATTTTGAAGATTGATACCTCCGTCTATTTTTGTTTTTGTTTTTTGGGCATTTACATTTGAGGATGGATCATGGTCACTTACAATTTTGGGGAGGCCAACTCAATGAAAAGAAAACAATTGGTTTGTGATGTGTTATTATACAGTTATTTCCTTTAACATTGAGGTTTCTGTTATGTTATAGTATCCGCAATACTGTCGTTGATATTATTATATACCGGAAACAAGTGACAGTGATCTAGTTGTGGTAATGATCTTGAACCACTGACTTGATGGATCACAACTAGAATCCCGCCTCAAACAATTGCATTTTTTAGTTACAACAGATGGCATGGATGAACCATCAAGAGACACTGTAGTTCTATCTTGTACCTTTGTAGATAAATGCAATTTATAATCAGACATCATTCTCCAATGGGTATTGTCACCCATACAAAACATACCCAGCCTCGCTGCCTTTCCTATTCCAATAGCTTCCACGCAGAAAATAGTTTCTTTGAGGACGATGTTGCCTTGGGGAGTATAATTCCATGACTCAGCTTCTGTACAGGGGCCAAGTGTAATGTATAACCCAAGTAATGAACACCTTTGGAGGCATAGTCATATAGAGGGATGGTATATCATTTTATAAAGAGAACGTTGAGACAAACCTGGACCTGCAGCCACAAAACAGGGTGATTAATTAATCACGGACGAGGCAACTTGATCCCCAAAGGGAGGAGAAAATGACAATGATATTCTACAAATATTACAACATAAAATCATTGGACTTGCAGTGAAGGCTGTTAGAAATGTTAACATTATGTGTTATTTAGATATAAATACCTACTCGAAATTGGGTGAATTTCCTACTTTTTCACAAATAAAGTATGATCAACCACTATGAATACCTGTCCAATGCCTCGTGAAAGAGTTAATCCCGTGTAAGAATATTTCCTAGTCCAAAAAGAAACACACATTCTAAAAGGAAGTTTGAATTCATTTGGATTAGCTAGATCTGCATTTTGATTCCTTAAGTTTTGGAACATGCTTTGGGAAAATATGGAAACCAAGTTGAAGAGGCCTACAACATTTTATCCACAAACCAATGCACAAACTAAAATTGTGAATAAGAGAATGATACCAACTCTTATTAAAATATGATCGTAAAAGCCCAAAAATATAGGATGTGTATCTACACTAAATTCAACATTGTTACAATAGACCAATTCATTATCCATAGACGAATGCACAAACTAAAGTTGTAAATAGGGAAATGGTACAAATTATTATTATTGTATAATAAAAAAAGCCCAAAAACATAGGATGCATACCTACACTATATTCAACATTGTTAAAATAGAGAAATTTATTGCTCAACCAATTAGTCCTCTTCTCAAACAAATTTAGGTTTTCTAACTCAAAATCCTTTTGACATTGTTCTAACAAATGTATTGATGCAACACAGAGTAGACAATACTTTAAGCAAAGCATCCAAATTGATCGAAAGAATACAACAAATCCACAAGAAGATACAAGAACAACTCCAAAAATTTCAGGCAATGTATAAATCAAGGCATGATTAGACTATAACTACTCATAATTTAGTCGAAAGAGATAACTCAACTCGTTGTTGCTAATATTGTTGGGCATTTTACTAGTTCTATCATTATGTGGGTGGGGCCCTAGTTTGAATCCCCCAGTGAAGTGCACTAATCTATACCAACAAGTTTACAACGAATGCTATCTAGTAATGCGAGGAAGCATCCACTAGGTTTCCCCATATAGTTGTCCTTGGAAAATAATCACTATTAAAAATTTCCAGGTTGAAGATTTTATGTGGCTACGTTTAAGCAAAGAGATATTCCAAGGACAAGGAAAAAAGTTGAAATGTTGTCACTAATAACTATGGCCCATTCAAGATTTTACAACGGATTGGAAGCATTCATTCAACTTGTACCTCCCATTATAAATGAACATCCTTTCCATATTGAATGATGAAAAGTTGAAGTCTTTGAAACATCAATGTTAGATGTGGATTAAGATGTAGAATAGTTCTAGCAGTTGAGGAGATATCTAGTATGCAAACTGAACTTGTACATGATATCATATTGCAAAGAAAGATTTCTACTTATAGGAAGTGGCCAAAGAGTACTTACAGAATGGTTTAGAAGGTAAAATTCTAAGCATAGCCAAGTGATATTAATGGAGGAGATGACCCAAAAGAAACCACACTCCTCTTTAACATAATAAATTAGTGCTGAACCTGAAACCTCCCAAATAGAGGAGGTATGGCCAATATACATTCCATAAATTTTTTGAGTGTAAAGCAAAACAGGAGGGCTAACTATGAGATGACCAAATAAAATATTCACGAAATAATAAATTACAAATTTATAATCCACCAAAATATATTATTAATTCTCACGAGAGCCATCAAGTACTATAGAAATAACTAAACCTAATCAAATAGCCAACGAATTGGACAACAGAGAAAAACAAAGAGAGTTGTTGAAAAGGAACATGAGAGTTTGCAAAGGTAAACAGGATGGAGAAAAAAGAAGGGGCACATGGGTCAGAAACATAAACATTGAGCATCTTCCATAGGAGGCAGGAAAACAATTCCATCCTAGGGAGTTCACAGAGGTATATTATGTAAGAACAAGAAACAAAAGACAAAGTAGCAAACTTTTTACTTAAGAGGATTTTTTTGGGTTAAAAGATCACGTGTATAATCATTGGCGTGTATGCATTAGAAACTTGTAATTGAGCCGTTTGATAGATTTATTATATAGACAACATGGCTCCATTTCTATATCACCCAGAAGACACAAAAGATTTAAATCAGTAACAAAGGAGGTCAATAAAAAATCTCTGTAACACAATTAATTGTGTAAAATGAAGAATTGAAAATCGTATCATAACTCCAATTTATGGAAGATGTAAGGAAACAGTTCGATCATAATAAATAGAAAGAAATAAAGGCTGAATAAAATATCTTGCTTCTAACTATTAGCATATGTGGATAACATAGCATCCAGAGTAAATAAAAGTTACTATCTTATTGATTATTGTCATTATCACTCTCAGTGGTGCCTCTAACATCTCTGTTCAAACAAACTTAAAGTCTCTGGTCAAGTTATATCAACTAGTATCATACATTGATCAAATGCATCTGAAGCAACCTGCCTACTATTCTCTGTTTTGCATGTGTCAATGAGAAATATACCTTAAGTGTGATGATGCCTTTTTGTTCTGAAGCTTCTTGCTATCAACAGTATACCACAAGGTTTAGGCTTGTTGATGCCTTTTAGGATCCCTTCAAGTTGTTGGCCTTGTTCTGCAAACCACTCATTCAAGATAGTGTTAATGACTATTATATCATGCCAGCAAACTCTAGAAGATCTTTGTACTTAGCGAAACTGTATGATATTCAGAACTTACTCACCGCAGGTATACTTCAGTTAGGCCCACAGGAGGACTATCATGAACACTTTAGGATTATTGTCATATAAAAGGTTATTGTCACAAGGGTGTTGTATCAAAACACTGCAATGATAGTCTTAAGCAACTGCTACAGGGCAATGATGAACCTTGAGGCTTACTACTGCAATAAGATAAAGCTATTGTATACAGTGAGACTGCTTGACAACACAACTACTGTGGAAATGATGAGATCTTAATTTTGATGCCCTTTCACTTCTTCAACTTAAATATTCCAAGTGAAAGTAACACATGTCTTCACTTAGGTCATTACTTAAACTGATCAGAGGTATGCTCCAGTACAATCATAACCAATCATTCAAGGTAGGACATCAAAACAATAAACATGCCACTATAGGTTGATCAAACTTCAGGTGTGAACTAAGATATTTAATGAAATTGGAAGATTTCATTCCTCAAATGCGAATGTCTTAAGAGCTTATAGGGATGCTGACATTGTCATGGTTTATACTCGATTCATCAAGAAAGTCGATCATATTTGTGTCAAATCACGGATCACGGTGCCCAAAATTGATCAACGATCAAAATAACCATTAGAAGGGGAATCCAGGGCACATCTCTGTCATGCTTCCATTTCAAATCACAGGATCATATCTAGGCAGAGGTATCTTGGATTACTTATTCCTGTTAAGTATATATATATATATATATATATAACTTTAATAAATATCTAGAGATGCATCCGAAATTCCAATTTTTGGTGTGCCAAAATTCTCAAAACGCTAGATCTACGAGGACATCTAACATCATCCTTCTGATCATTTATAGTCATTTAGATAGATTGTTCTAGGCAAGCTCAGAAAAGGAAAAAACATTTGTGTTTTGAGCAGTTACAGACCTTTCTTGCTACCATCTCTGGGTAGTTATCTTGAAAAAGTGCAAGAATTTGGTTTGATGCAGCTCTCAATTCTCTCTTCCACATATTCTTAAGATCTGTGATCTGAATCATGGCATTGACACCACCTGGCTTGAAATCAAGGAGCTTGATGCCCTTCTCTAGAATTTGGACCCTCCATCTTAGAAACTTCTTCAGCTTCTCATCGTCTCCAAAGATCTTCTGGTAGAGCTCCTTGTCTCAAAAAATCCCATAAGCAATGTAGCACATAGGGTGGCCCACTTTATCATAACAATGCATGAAGGCCACTGAATTCATATTCTCATCAAATTTCAGATCCTCTTCAACTATATTGTCAGCTCCAAATGCCTTCCTCCATGCCACACTATTCTGCAACATGATGAATGCATCATTCACCCTGAAATCTCTGGCACGAAGAAATTTCATAAGTATAACATCATTCTCTGGGCCAAATAAGCAAGGGAACCCACTAAGGGTCCGTTAATGTAGGTGGAAGGTTCATATTGATCATAATTTTTTCTCACATCAGTAAACCTATCCATTTTGTCTGGGCCTACCACCACAACTCCTACCAAGATGTTGGGATTGGGTGCACTGTTGTACAGAGATTGGAATCCTTCTTTGCAGGGAATGGGTTGAGGATGATTGGCCTTAGAGGGAAGAGAAGAGGCTCTGTGATGAATAAGTTTTGGATAGAGGCATCCATATCCAACCATGTATGACATCCTCATAGGATTATCTCCCAGTATGTAATCAACCTTCATAAACACAAAATTGATTTAGATCCTGTATACATTAATAACTTTTTGAAATAATAGGAAAATTAAGCATTGGGCTATTATGAATCTATACCTGGCGTTTTGCAAGTGCTCTTAGCCTATGAGGAGTGACTATCACTGTCCCACCACAAGTTACTACTTATTTGGAGGAGCTCAAGTATTTTGCATATGTCAAGAGTAAGAAGGAAGAAGATGTAACATATTGCAAATTAGTATCATGCAATGTGTAAAGAAGACCTCCTGCTTGCACAACAACATATAGTGATAAATTTAGAAGAAGAGAGAGCAAGTGTACTATATTTCCATGCTAGTAAAATCTAAGAGATCACCTGGAGTAGATTGAGCATGTGAATAGGGTGTTCCAGGCAGAAGATAGCAAATAAAATTGTCTGCATGCCCTTTGTATTCCTGAAGAGAGTGCACATTTCGTATCAAGAACTCCTACACACAAACGACATTAATACAATCAATCATTTACATAGAACACCCAATAGACAATCAAACTGCCCAAAAAAGTCTCCCTGTAGTTAATTACAATAATAAAGAGGTAGTTGAACTATGAATATTAAAATTTATTAAGGAATACATATGTGAATTTAGGAAGGGGTATTCAATGCTTTTGGATTTAAACATGTTACCTCTTAAAACTAAACACATGCTATTGTACTGATTACTGAACTTATGAGGATTGCAGATTCCAGGTTTATCTAGGAATCTGACTGTCACTAGAAAGGTCAAACAATTGACCCTCTTGTAACCATCATATTTCAAGAGATTCCAGGAATCTGCAATCAACATAAGAATACCTTGCTACTAAATGTTAGGCAACCACAACTACCTTCCATGCTTCCCAAAACAGCCTCAGTGTCACCCTGAGCGATCTCGAAAGAATCATAATAAGCTGATGTGGTTCATTTGGTTCCACCAGCATTGGTGGCATGGTCAACTGTTTGTGAAACCAGCATTCTAATATCCTTAGCATTATGATCAACTGCCACTGTTCTTCCCAGGTCAGCGAACTTAGCTCCGCCTTGGCATCAAAAGTGTAATTGCATAAAAGGAATTTCTGTCTCATGCCAATAGGTCTCCTATGATGAATGCACAGGAACCTAGTACATAGACATTTTTTTTCTTCGCTTAGCTACCGAGGGCTTATTTCCATTTCCAAACATCAATAATTATTTTCCAAGAAAAATCTATAATAAGAAAAATATTTTAATATATTCTAAAAGGTGAAGATGTCGAAATCATGCCACAAAGTGAAAGGAAATAAAATATCTTTCCTCAAACCACCAAATATATAAAGAAAACAATAATGATTATAATAACAAAACTAGATTTATCGATCTATGCATGATATGAGACCCATAAGCATTCAAGGGACTAAAAATATCTGACCAAAACAAACCAAAAATTTCAAACTCAACAAAATCTTCTAAACAAGCAACAAACAAACCACTAAAATTTTCAAAGATATCAAAGCTAGACATGAACACAATTTCATGTACTTGAATAAGCCCATTGTTGCTTAGCGTTAGACTTCTTAAATTAGTTATTTATCATTTAATACTAGGACACTATCTATGTGAAAAGAAATAGGTCCCAATTTCATCAAATCCGACTTCATTTCCAATCAAAGATCAAAACCAGCTTCGTTTCCAATACCAATATAAAATCACACATTTTCCAAATATCAATAATTATTTTCCAAGAAAATATAAAACTCGAAACTCAGCAAAATTCCCCAAACACAAGCAACATATATACCATTAAAATTTTCCAAGATGTCAAAGCTAGAAATCAAGGTAGTTTCATGTACTTGAATGAGCCCATTAATGCTTTGCGTTAGTCTTGTTAAATTAGTTATTTATCATTTAATACTAGTCAAACATTGTCTATGTGAAAAGAAATAGGTCCCAAAATCATCAAATCTAGCTTCATTTCCTGTCACAAATAAGAAACAAACAATGTAAGGATTAAATATGAAACATCAATCTTAAAATAACACACATGAAAGAAATGTAGCTGCAATGTTACAATGAAAAATACAAAATATAGAACCCATTTTTACCTGAATTTGACATGTATTAATCTTGCATGATCAACGGAACATGTATACCAAAATAAGAGTCCTAGGGTATTTCAATTTCCCAATTCTCATCTTGGTCATCATTTTCTACATTGTGAACATGATCTTCTCCAGATGTACTGTCATTATGAGCCTCCAAAACATTATGTTCTATATCAAGTTCATTAGATAAATTTGTTATATTGTTTTCTCCCCTTCTATCACAATCTGATCGCCAAAGCGCTAGTGCTCTTTCATATGGAAAATTGTCAACGTCATACTTTGTTACATATAATCTTAAACATGTATCCACATGTTTATCAAGCTTTTTCCTCAACTTTTACTTCAAAAATGATAGTGCACTAAACATTCTCTCATCCTCCACTGATCCCAAAATCATGGTTTGACACAAATCTGCTAATTTAAAATATTCTGATATGTTTTCTTGTAGGTATTGGCTAGCACTTAAAGTATTCCATAATCTTGTTATAGCACCGTTTTCATTAGGATTCTCCAAAAAAGGATATTGCTTCCACATTGTTTCAGCAAAGCATCAACCTTGTTGATACAATTTTGATGAATCTAAAATACCTTCAATATGTTCTCCATGTATCGAGACTTTCTTGCAAAAGTGGTCTACTAAACATTTTAATCTCTTTTGAAAATCAGCTTTTAAATTTCTTGGACATTGACAATTGTTCCAATATTGAGGGTATACCACACACATGGCCTCCAACAATTCATCTCGAGGAAATCGTTCTCTTATCTCTAATGATAGTGATCTTGCAATTTCTATCAAATTTTGTCTCACTGAGATCACAATATTATCAAATTGGTCTCTTGACATGGGGCAATCTTTGGTGATTCGTCCTGTCTTACTAATATAATGAAAGGGGACCATATACCCATGCACTGTGATACATAGTATCCCTTTTTCATCAAACGTCAAAAATTTTTCAGTATTTTCTATATTGATGATCTTAGTCCAACTTGTAAACTCTGGACCAGTAAAAGAGTCCGGCATCATATACAAATTATCCAATGCAAGGCATGTTGACTTTCTCACATTTGTGTATTCGGCAATATACATTGTGCGATTCTGAGACATTTTCACGAGGACATTCATTTCATGTAGCATAGGAAGAATTCCAGCCAATGTCAATAATGTTTCTATATCAGTTAGTCAAAAAAGAAGATCTTGAGCTTTGTCTACATTGTAGCGATTTTCATACATCAACCCTACCAAAGATTTGAACTCACTAAATAGTCTTTGAGTTGGTCCATTTAATGAGATCCATCTTGTATCAACATCTTTCAGTAGTTTTTTTCCATCCGTAACACCATCTGCAAATTTTTGAAACTCTAAATATCATTTAGGACTACGAGAAAAGTATGCATGAGTCTCACGTACAAGATCTTCAACTTTTGAAACTAATGGAAACTTGCTTACTATTTTAAATGCAAGATTCATCCTATGAGCCATACAATGACTATTAATCATATATGGAAAATCTGATAGTTGTAGTCTAACACAAATACCATTCCTTTTTCCTTGCATTACCGATGCTCCATCTGCTCCAACACATACCAACTTTTTTGCAATCATTAAATGATCCATACCACTTTCCTTCAAAGTATTAAGAACAAGTTCATAAATATTTCCAGTTGTAGAAGTCTCTCTCATATTTTTAATCCCAAGTAGATAGGAATGCCTAATATGGTCATTAACCATATAAATGATCATGCAAATCCATGAAGTATTATCAATAGTCGTAACCTCATCCAAAGACAATGCCAAAAACCTAGCATTTGCAATCTCCTGTTTCAAATCATCATTTTCTACTTGAGCTAGATATCTTGCCCATTCCCAACCACTAGTTACGGACCAATGAGAAGATGGAAAGTTTGGCACGTGAAGAAAAGATAGAAATTTCATCTGATCTGGATAATCTGTCATAGGACGACCTTTACATAAGATGTGAAATACAATGCTCAATTGTATCGTCTTGGATAACAAACTTCTTTCCATCGTCTTTTCAAATTGAGATATGATGGTTCCTCCACTTGCCTCAAGTTTCTTCTTATTTATTAAATATTTTTTGTATTCTTCCACACATTGGCTATGTCGGTGTTCCTCCAAAGATTTCCATCTGACAATATATTTCTCTTTACCATTTACAATTTTCTTTTCATAAACCTTTCCTGCATGCTTTTGTACTGTATCTAGCTTCATCTGAAATTTCACTACCTTGCAACTTTTCCAACTACACGCAATACATTTAACTTCTCGTAAATCCTCATTTGTAGGAGGTATTTCTTCAATAAATGGAAAACTTGAGACCCAATCATCTTGGAATTTTCTCCCTATGGTCCACTGGCCTTTTTTCCTTTTCCATGAATGGTTTGTGTCACCTTCCAAGGAAATATATTTAACATTTTCATCATTAATTTCTGTTGAAACTGCATTTATCTCACCCTGATCACTTGAGGAACCTATTATTTCATCCATCATATGGATATCAGATGCATTTTCACAAGATTTAACATCTCTCTCAGTAACAGATTGTTCAAAGGAGCTTGAAGCATGAAGAGAATGTATATTCTTGGATTGAGACTTTTTAAAGTATGATAATACATCAATTTTCCTTGATAGTTTCTTCCCAGGATTAGATTTTGACATCTCACTGAATATTCCAGAAGTAAAATTTCAAATCGATCTAGAAACCTGCATCAATAGTTTCCAAGAGTTGGGAATTACTAGATTTGTAAGTAGCTTTCAAAGTAAAATAAGTGTAATGTTCACAAAAACCATTATGCAATTTTTTATTAAAATGTTGTGCCAAGGCCCAAGCCCAAAAGCAAAAATAAATCATTATACACAAAACAATAACATCATGAGTCATCATCTATAAAACAAAGAACATCATTCAAATGTAAAATATATAAAAATTTCAACTAAATTAATTCATATCTCCAAATCACCTAATGAACACTTGAAAGCTTTAAACAAAACAACAAAATATTACAGTAACTTTAATCATCCTTTGCAAAACACCTCTCCCTTAAGTTGTAAAGAATTGGTTATAAGAATTTGAAACATATCCTCTATCATTTTCCATGATAAAAGTGAGAAAGGAAACTAGTCAGTTATTAGTGATTCTTTTACTTATCTTTCCCTTGATGAATTGGTTATAAGAAGTTGAAACATATCCTCTATCATTTTCCATGATAAAAGTGAGGAGGAAAGAAACTAGTCAGTTACTAGTGACATTTACACCCTCCATAGAGAAGATGGATGACTTGGGCTAATTAACAACCATGCTCCAAGGACGGTTTTAGCAACTAAATGGCTTGCAAGGAAAAATGAAGGAGAAGCTCATTATGAGGTAGTTATCAAGCATAGGCTACAAGCAACTTCACATATACACAACATCCAAGTCCCTAGTGATTTATGATTTAATCATAGGTGGAAATTCCTTTAATTTGCCTAAATGAACAATTGTCAAAACAATTTGGAATCATTGCAAGTAATATTTCATGAGCTTGACGAGGAGCTAAGGATTTTTAAGAGTATTCTTACACTAAGACACCAAGTGGGCCACATTGCTAAGTGGGCCAATGATTTGGGTTTACATGCATGGAACAAGCATGGGAAAAAGAAATTGCAAGCGTTAAATCATCTAATGGGTTTGATCCGCAGAATGGACCCTTTGCAGGGTAAATCAATGGAATGGTATCTTTACACTTGTTTAATCAATAGAATGGACCCTTTCTATAGGTTTAATAAGTGAAATGGGAAAAAAAAACCAACATGTTATTAACCATTATGACCATTGAAGACCTAATTTCAGAATAGGACCTTTTTAATGGAAAATTCAATTGGAGCAATACAGAGCTAGGGCCAGGGTTCATTGTGGAAAGACTTGATAGGTTTCTCTTATAAAGCTTCTTTTTCTCTGAGTAATTCTAAATTTTTCAATTATCCCAATTGCACTATCCAATCACAAGACGATTCTTCTCTCAGTATCAAACTCTCAAGCACTTGGTCCAGGTCATTTAAAATATATCCCTGTATGGTTCTCACAGCCAGAATTTAAAGAAATGGTGAGAAATTTTGGATCTCTCCCAGTTCGTGGTTTTGCCTCCTACATCTGGGAGAAAAAAATAAAGAGATTAAAATTGAAATGAAATAATGGGCTAAATCCCACAAGGAAGATCGTCCCATTCCAGAAAGACGAGAATCCTTGAAGAAGTCAAGTCCCAAATTGAAGAATAAGGGCTCTCTTAACAGACTCAGGCAAGGGGAAAAGGAAGTAAGTGCTAAACTATTCAAAGCTCAGATTTTTGAAGAAGAAATATGGAGATTGAAATCAAGGAGCCTGTGGCTGAAAGTAGGGAACAGGAGCATTAAATTTTTCCATTACCAAGAACACTCAAGAAGAATTTAAAATTTCACCTCTGAGGTAACTCTTGGACAGATTGAAAACAAATGGTTTAATGAAATCAAAGTAGCAGCCTTCTCTCACTTTAGGAACCTGTTTTCAGAATAAGAGTAGATAATGGAAGTGCTCGGGAGGAAATCTTGGATAAGATCCATGTCTTTTACAAGAACTGGAAAATGAGAAACTCCTAGGACCCATATCAAGCAAGGAAGTCCAAGAAACGGTATGGAATATGAAACTTAACAAAGTCCCTAGTCCAGAGTCCAGACAAGTTCTCAACACATTTTTAGTAAGCATGGAAATATATCAATAGGGACCTCTTAAGCTATGTGGAAGAATCAAGGAAGCAATGCAAATTTAAAGAACAAATAAATTCCTTCTACTTCACCCTCATCCCTAACGTCAGATACTAAAAGATTCTAGGTAAGACTACCTTTTCTAGATTTAAACCATTGATGCAATGTGTTATCACAGAGAAACAAACTTGCTTTGTTCAGGGCAGACTTATCTATGAAAACAACATAAGAGTTCAGGAAGCTGCTCACAATAGCCACCCATCTGGAAAGAAGTACATGAGTCATAAAACTCGATATGGTGAATGCCTTAGATAGAGTGAGGTATAATTTCTTATTCTTAGTTATGAATAAATTTGGCTTTGCTGAGAACTTCATTCTGTGGGCCAAGGCCTACATAGGACCCTGAATTAAAACTATGGTCAACAGGAGGACAATGTCTTTCTTGAATCTTCAAGGCCACCAAGGACCTCAGATAAGGATATCACATGTAAACCTTCCTTGTTCACTATAATGGCATAATGCTACCCATAGGAGTTTGTTGTCCTCCTATAACGAAGAAAGCGCTTGACAATGAATTAATCGTATCTATAGCAAGAGTTATATTATTTGCATTTTGAGCTTATCCTACCTTTCTAAAATGCATGCTCCTAGTTGGGTCTCATATACATCAAAGGACAACCTACATTGGTTCGAGACATTTCATTGTATAGACGAGGAACTTTGAAGACTCGAACTTGAACACTTGCACACTCCTGGACTAATTTATGTCAATTACGTAGTTGCTGTAGATGCCTCCATAGAGAAACTCTTAGCCTACCTTCCCTTGGGATGAAAATATTTTTCAGTTCAACAATCATCAGTCTAAAATGTTCTTCTACCCACCCAGATATTAGGGGTTGCACAATCTATTTTTTAGCAGTTTTCAACTGTCTTAGACACATGCTCAAGTTGTTTTTGTCAGCATAGACACACTTTGGCTATAGTTGCTATGGGTAATCATCTGTTCCATCCAGACTTGACCATGTCAAAATTGAGAATAGATCATTATTTTGTTTGACAAAGCAATCATCCGTCTACTTCCATTTTTTCCCTTTCTGGATTAGTTTCTCCTTGTTAATTCTAGTGAAAGATTTATTTTTCTATGTCAAATGTGATGGGAAAACTGGTATAAGCTTCTGAAGCAAAATAGGTTGCAAATTTTGCCTCAATGTATAATTCTTTCCCTGCATCTCAATGTCAATGAATATTATATTCTTTATAATAATGCGGAATTTTTTTCCAAAAGATTGGAATATATTTATTTTTTCCGATTTTCCAATCCCAAGAAATAACCCAAACAAATTGTAAGTTTTTCTGAGTTATGAAAAAATCACAATTTCAAAAAAAAACATTGGAGTATTTAATTAGTGCAATAAATCTTTCATGGATTTCCCTGCTTGGGTAGATGTCAAGTATGAGTAGGAGTGGCTGGCAGTAGAGGATGTCCTCAACCGGCCACTACAGGTTGGACAGAGTCCTGTACTAGACTCAGTACCCACCACTATGTTTGACTCCAGCCACAAAACCTTCCACTACTAGAGGATGACCCAATATATATACCCACTAAAGGAGCAGAGGCATTGATAGTAGATACTAGATCATTCGGCATCTTACACCTTTTATATATGTATCTTCTTTTCATATGGTATGGCAATATGATTATATATTGTTGCTAGTTTATACATAATTTTAAATGAAAAAATGAAATATTTTTCATTTTTTAATGCTTAGCCATTTTTTGCCAAGTCATTTCCATTGTTTTCCCGAGTTGCTGAATTTCAAAGTTGTTGACCCCCACAAGTTTATTCCCAAGTCCAATTTTTCCATATTACTTAACCATACAACCCTTGACATTAAGGTACATCTCCTTACATATAGTAACAAAATATTGCATTCTACTTCTTCATCCATGAGTTGGGTTCTCAACTATAAAATTAAGGATCTAAACATACCTTGAATTATTTTTCATCTCCTTCCACATGATCCTCGAGGAAATCAACATTTTGTATGAAAAAAAGAGGACACATAATCTTTCAACGTTAAAAAAATTGCTCAGTTTTGATCCTTCTTGTGAGCTTTGGAGCTCTTTATAAAAATCAATAAAGAAGCAATTTGGATATCAACACTTCAACATGGAACATACCCCTCCCCCTCTTTCTTATAATATTATAATATCAATCCAATAGTTATACAACTTTCCACTTAAGTTAAACGTGTACCAATGGCATGAATATATATCAAAATTTCCATCCATGCAATAATCATCGAAAAGACAAAAATGTACAACCAAAATGATATGTCTAAGGCGTAATGACACAAGGGGGCATCCATTGTTGACCTCGGGAAAACCCATCCCCTATACATACGCAACATAAAAGCCAAGCCCATAATGCAACTCAATACAATTGTAAATGCCTAGAAATCCCAGATTTATGAAACTCCTTTCCTTGACCCAAACATAGAATAATGCAACACTAACCGATTGCATAACCAGCTTTCACTTCTCTCCAAGTCAACTTATTGTTAAAGAATGGTTGCTCTACACCCTAAAACACATGTTTACATAGACAAATAGGAGAAAAGATGTAAGCAAGCAATGCAACCACCTCAAATTGCAAGGTAAATCACGATACGTCCATCATAATAGGCACCTTAAGCGGATAGAGCATGCCTGACACCAAACTGTTAATTTACCGTGTTGCTCCGAGCATGTTATCCTTCTGGTGGTAGAGCACTTGGCCTTTAATGGAAAGAGGGCACACCTGTGGAAGAGTCTCCTCATGTGGACAAGTTGATTTGTAGACAACCTCATCTTATTTTTGGTAGGGTGCATTTATCTAGGCCTGCAAGGCGTATTCATTCTGGGAGCTCTACTCTTACTTGTGGCATACTAGCTTGGGTGAGATTCCCGCATGCATGGCAGAGTTACTCTGGGATTTCTACTCTTGCATTCAATAACCAGTTTATTTTGCATTCTAAAGCTAGAAGAAACACTCAACAAAGAGAATATGAATATGGTATGCTATCCAATTTCATGAGCATGGAGTCATGGACTGCTATCATATCAAAATTTCAAAACATTATTTGCAGCTTTTTATAATTGTTCTTGGTATCAAATCCCCTTGTAAACCAACATGTACGGGACCAACCTAGGTCCTGGCCATTTTGCATGGAAGCCAATCTACAAGTTCTTCCCTCATGTCACAACATGATTTGATAAATTTGGCCAGGGTTCAATGCATTAACAAAATTTGACCAAAATTTGTGTTTTATGTAACCTAAATTGCGGGAAATTCAACCACCTATATTTTAATATCTAGAAATGTTTTAGGTAGTGAAACACGTCCAGTATGGCTTGGAAATAACCTAAAAATATTCAAATGTTTTCCATGATTTGTAAACACAAGGGTGCCATGTAAAGTTTCAGGCCCAAAAAAGCACATTTGGGATCCTATAAACCAAAATTAGTTATTGTAGCAAACATTTAAAACTCCTAATTAGCACTTAGTGTTTGTTATTTAACCAAATTCCATTGAAATAACAGTCATGGGATGTTACCAAAGAGTTAACCAACAGATAAATGCACACCACAAATCATACATTCACTGGAACTTCCCCTCCCATGCATGACCATCTAAGGGAAAGGGGAAAAAAAGAAGAAAAGAAGTCAGCGAATCATCACAGTCAGCCAATGATTCTTAGTGTCAAATCATTGGAAACTGCAAATCAAGTGCAAATTTAACCCATGCAGCCATGGGTTGACAAAAAGAGTCTATAGCAGCCACAAGCTAATCATTCTACGAGTCTACCCAAATCTGACACAAACTCTTAAAACTTGTTTATTAGAAATTCCCCAAGAAATTTCACTCGGTTCATGAGAGAATGAAAGACGAGTGCAAATAAACTTGCTATGATTTAACAGCGCTAGGTTTGTGAGTTAGTTCCAACTTCCTTGTATCATATGCAAATGCCTCAATTGTGCATTGAGATTCTCTTTTTGAACTTATTAACATTAGAGCAGCAACAGACATTGCTGAGAAGATTATAAATGACCAAACCCATATTGTAAAATTTCATGTTACTCTACAACCTACAGCACCTTTACTCCATGGTCCACCTTTTCTATCATCCGGAAGGGACGTTATCATGAACATGAAAATGTGCAATGTAATATTCACAAAAAAGAAAGACAATGAATATCAATATATTAATTTCAAAACCTGAAGATCACACTTACTTCCGAAATTGTTCTCAGAGAAAGCCTTGCATATAAGAGATCAATTGAAATCCCACTTAATTTAAACCGCATCAAGGGAAAATTTTCACTCTTCACACATTGAAACTCTGAAACTTCTTGTGTGTTCTTAAGCATTCACCACTGACTAGCACAAAGCACCCACATTCACCGCATTGTTAGACTCGCTAAACTTTGAAGCAATCACCAGCGTTCACCTATTTGTATCCATCCTCAACAATTTTGTAAGTTGTCCTGTAAAGATAAATCCAACACCTTTTGACCAATATATTAATTTCAAAACCTGAACATCACACTTACTTCCAGAATTGTTCTCAGATAAAGCCTTGTATATAAGAGATCAATTGAAATCCCACTGAATTTAAACCGCATCAAGGGAACATTTGCACTCTTCACACATTGAACATTGAAGACAATTAATTAATGCCTGACACAACCATAGCAACAAAAGCATCAAGCAGAGGCTATAACAAGATTATGTGAAAGTGAGAAAGAACACCCATCATGAAGCATCAAGTAATATCATCCACAACATCAACATCACTAACATCACTGTGTGAAGATATCAACTATGTCATTGGGACTGTCAAACTGCAATTATATAACTGCCATCATTGCCAGATTGTACATGCCATTTACAAAATGTCAAGGAACTAGGTAGTGGGAGACCCATGTATTAGTGAAAGAGAGTGTGAACTGATGAATGGAGAGAGTCAAGTTCTAACAGTTTGGGTTAAACATGCCAAATTTTCGTAGAGGGCATAATTGCAGAATTAAATGAAGTAGATTGCAATACTTGGAAATCAAGGTTGTTGACCATTTTGGGGTTCAACAGAAAGGAGAGGAAATTTATCATCAGTAGGAAACTCAAGCTGACTCACGCACCCTGTACTTTTTGGGAAAGGAATCAATCTCAAAGAGAGAAGTCTCACTTAAATTTTGTAAGCCGTCCTATAAAGATAAAGCTAACACTTTTTGACCAATATATTAATTTCAAAACCTAAAGATCACACTTACTTCCAGAATTGTTCTCAGAGAAAGCCTTGCATATAAGAGATCAATTGAAATCCCACCGAATTTATACCGCATCAAGGGAACATTTTCACTCTTCACACATTGAACCTCTGAAACTTCTTGTGTGTTCTTAAGCATTCACCACTAACTAGCACAGAGCACCCGCATTCATCGCACTATTAGACTCGCTGAACTTTGAAGCAATCACCATCATTCACCAGCAGTCCAGCACATTCTGATTGGAAAATTTATTAAAAAATAATAATTACATATCATTGTTAGACTGGCCAAAGCAATCACAGCACACTTTAAGCGTTCAAACTCAGAAAATTTATATAAAAAAATATAATTATAGTTGCAACCCAAGGACCAACACCACTGCCCAAAATCCTCCTCGCGGCGTGGATTTAGCTCCATGGCACCGGGGAAATGGACTATCTTGGACCTTGGTACTCTAAATCCAGCTACCGTCTCCCGGAACCAGTTGCTCTCGTCAATGCGTGCAGCTGTCATCGGTCAATGCGTCCAGATATTGTAAGTTTCCACCTCCATCGATCTCCACCTCCATCAATCTAGTAGGTTTGCACATCCAACAGTCAACTTCCAAGCCCCTTCCAAGCCCCAACCACCTCTCTGACCCAGTAAATTCCAGCGAAATCTTTGTTGCACCTCCAACTTCCAAGCCCCAACCAGTGAAAAAATGGGGCGAATCACTCCAACCCCTCCCTCCGACCCGGTAAATCTAGGCGAATGCCATTGAAATCGCTCGAAACAAATAAAATCGAAGGGTGAATGCCATTGAAATACTGCTCCAAACAAGAAAAAACGGAAAGCGAATTCCATTTTCGAGTTTTGGGCATTACGTACAGTGGGCTAATATTTAATAATTAATTAATTTTTAAGGAAATAATTATCAGGGCTAACTTTATAAAACTATATAAAATGGATTTTATATAAAAAATTTCCCTATCGAAATTTAAAACCCTTAAAATTAGCCTTTGGGCTAAAATTTGCCCTTCAAATTTTCTAGGCTCCTAACATGATTATTTCAAAAGGCATACCAAATAAAAATTTAGGAATATTAGAACCTTTTTGTGAGAGGAATTTAAGGGTTTTTAAGGTTGTTTCTCATGTTTTAGAAAAACACGAGCTTTTGCATAGCTTTTGAGATGAGAAACATAAAATCATGGTTTGACACAAATCTACTGTATTGGCTAGCATTTAAAGTATTCCATAATCTTGTTATAGCACCGTTTTCATTAGGATTCTCCAAAAAAGGATATTTCTTCCACATTGTTTCAGCAAAGCGTCCACCTTGTTGATACAATTTTGATGAATCTAAAATACCTTCAATCTGTTCTCCATGTATCGAGACTTTCTTGCAAAAGTGGTCTACTAAAAATTTTAATCTCTTTTGAAAATCGGCTTTTAAATTTCTTGGACATTGAAAATTGTTCCAATATTGAGGGTATACCACACACATGGCCTCCAACAATTCATCTCGAGGAAATCGTTCTCTTATCTTTGATGATAGTGATCTTGCAATTTCTATCAAATTTTGTCTCACTGAGATCACAATATTATCAAATTGGTCTCTTGACATGGGGCAATCTTTGGTGATTCGTCCTGTCTTACTAATATAATGAAAGGGGACCATATACCCATGCACTGTGATACATAGTATCCCTTTTTCATCAAACGTCAAAAAATTTTCAGTATTTTCTATA